>CAXDRF010000023.1:0-167579 GCA_963991005.1 Barypeithes pellucidus | reverse complement strand
TGCTTGTAAATATAGGTTTAAGTCGCAAACACACTATTTTCACGTCACGTGAATTCACGTCTTGTCAAATCGGCAAAATAGCACATGCTGTCACGGCTTAGAAACAGACTACGTACACTGCAGATCATTTTTATTACATATTTTGTTTTGTTAAGACTGCAAGTGAATCTTGTGGCCTTCTAGCGTTAAACTCTGACACAGTGTTATCACGCGTGCCGAATATGTAAATTTGCAGAAATAAAATTCTGCTGTCAAGTATGACTATAGTGTACTTCTAAACCTATTTATAAGCACGCATAAACCGCCCTGCAGATATTTTGGGTATGCCGTGACATTGCGTGATAGCATGTGATCTCACGTGACGTGATAATACTGTGTTTGCAGCTTAAAAGTAAACATATTTCGTATTTTCTTCCCTATTAATTAATTCATGAACATTGCCATCTTGTTTAGATCGTGATATCGCGAAAACAACTGGAGATTGGAATTGGGTATGTACGCGTGACTTCCGATCGAAAATTATCATTTTTGGATTTGCGCTTGTTTTATGCAAACCCTGTAAGTTGTCGTTCATATTTTTATTACAAGAAAAGATTTTGATGAAGAATAACATTTTGTCGAAAAATGCAAAATAAAAGTTTTTTCTCTCGTTAACTCAATCTGTAGATATACCGTATTCGAAAACCTACTTAACGCCGATATCCTGGTCAAACTACATACCTAGAATTGTTACCACCATGGCGAGGGTCCGGTTCCATTTCAGCTACATCTTCTACATTCTGTATCCTAGGGTCGCGCGGGGATTCTTCAGGAACTGAAACAAGGTTCTCTTCCTCTGGTGATGGTAATTGTTCTAATGATTTATTAAAAATAAAAACGTATTCATTTTACGAAAGTAGTCCATCTCACAGTGAAGTGAAATTATAGAAAGGAAATAGAACTCTGAGTATGCTCCGCTAATTTAATCAGATATCAATAAATTGTACATGTTTCGAAGGCAACCTCCATCATCAGCAGTTACAACCAAATAAACCAAAAAATGGCTGGGACACCTGAGATATCAAGCATCCAGGCGTTCATCAAATAATGGTGCAGAAAATAAAATAGAAAAAGTTGTTAAGATAAAATAGAAAATAAGATAATATCCCTTAATACATTATTATGTAGAAACATGTCCAGTATATTGATATTGTATTGATATCTGATTAAATTAGTGGCGCAGACTGAGAGTTTTATTTCCTTTCCAAAACCGTATTAGTTGAAAATTATATTTATTTGTCAGGGGGTTTAAAGTGTATAAAGGCCGATGCGTACTATGCTTGCTCACCGTGCAATTCTGAATCATCGCTGCATCAACTGATATTATGATTTTTAACGCATATGCAACAAAAGTCCTGATATATCCAAATTTATAATTTTTTTTTATTTGAAATTTGATTTTTGGTAATACAAAATTGGTTGATTTTGATACAGTTCTATAAGTGCAGTGACGGAGCCTTTGCTCCAGATAAATCGTCCCCTTCTTGCACCCATATTCAAATTAGCAATCCCCAAAAGCAGCAGGAATACTGATGGATTTCTTGTTTACTCTGTTGTCAAATGAGTGACGTTTGAGGGTGAAAAACGATGCAACTTTCACTCACGTTAACATGCATAAATGTGAATCCAAATTGGATGCAATTTAAACGCAGTATTAAAAATGCAGAGTGAACATACATAGGTGCGAATCGGTCTTAAAAATAAATATTTGTGAATGCTTGCGGACTGTGTGGAACTTTAAAACGGGTGAACCTGAGGTGCCTACTTTATTACGGTGGCACTTACGAGATTCACCTATTTTTGCCCAGGCTAGCTCTCAGGGTTGTTGATTCTCCTTCAGCCTCAAGTACTCTGTGTCTACCAATAATAACTTTGGGCGCCACTGGTTTTATGGAGAAACCAGAACCTTCTGAAGAAATTTATTAAAACAAAAATAATCATTTAATTACTGTGATTTTATTTCACTCTTTAATTATGCGAATTAAATGACATCTACTGGTTATTCAAAATCAAAATTAAATTCTTACTTATTTCATTTTTTTAAATTATGTAGGTACATTTATAGATACAATTTATGGAACCTGAAAGAAAGTGAATTTAAGACGATGGTATGTTTAACCGGGGTAATTCGAAATTGCAGTACGCTGTATAGTTTAATTACCCAGGGAAAATTCATGAATTTTGTTTTCTGGTGCGTGTAGTTATATATATAGTTTAAAACGAAGGCATACCTTTTTGTCTTTTACAATACTAATACTTGAAAATGAAAATATCTTAATTTCGATAAGAAAAATGTCTATGGTCTATAAATAAAATAAAAAATGTCTCGATACCCGATAGTATGAAGACTCATCCAAAAATTGAGGGAAACCCATTCGTGGAAAACTCCATAGTAGAACCATTGCCGTGGACTTAACCTTGGACTTACGCTTGCCTCCATGTGGAAGTGGGACGTTGCCTTGGACCTAACCTTAGACTTACACGTGCCTCCAATTGAAAGTGGAACTCCTGGATAGAGGTGGGACATTGCCTTGGACCTAACCTCGGACTTATCTTTGTCTCCATCTCATAACTGAACGTGGCCCCTTAGTAGAAAAATACCATCCCATACTTGGATGAAACATCTAGAAGTAGAACTGCTACACCATACTAGAGCTGCTACTCCATACTTGAAAATACCCAGTAGTAGAACTGACCATCCCATAATTGAGAATACCATCCCATGCTTGAACGAATCCAGTATTAGAACTGACTATCCCATAATTGAGAATACCATCCCATGCTTGAACGAATCCAGTATTAGAACCCTAAAATAATTTTCTACCTTAATAATTGTTCTCTAACAAAATCGTAACGGTCAATCTCGTTACAACAACCCTTTATCTCTTATAAATCAACACCTACCTCTACCATGAGGGAATCAACTGGGATTCTGTCGCCACACGACACCCATAAACCAAATCTTCTAAAATCGCAGACATCCTTCGTGTTTCTGCACCCATATAAATCGAAAGGACATTAAGGTGTTATTTACTTCACTGCACCGACCATCTCACCGCAAAATGTACACTCTTAACGAAGACTTCAAGATATTAGCTCATCTTCGGACTTCTTAACAGAAAGTGTTCCGCCTTTCTTTACTCTTTATCAGCAAAACTCGGTCCCGAATACGTCACTTCCTCTCGTCCGACCCACTTACAAAAAAAACAAATTTCCGGTCCTCCGCTGGCTCCATCAGCGAAAACCTAATTAATAACCAAAAATATCCTGAGCCACTCCCTATTAGTGACAAAGGCCTGAAATAAAAAGGAGGATTTGCACCTAATCCTATTCTGTGCTCGCTGTTCTTCTCGACCGCTGCCGTTCAGCTGTTATCGATTTTTACAAATCCTGAGAAGTCATCGACTCCTTGCTGTCAATCGAAAAGTAAACAAAACCACAAGAATACTCGTTTCATAAGGAAAATTCTATAATACAAGGTAATTAAGTAATCATGAAATTTGAAAAATATATACAATGGAGGTCAAGTATTTTTTTATATCACCTATTTTGTTCTCTTATTTATTAAAGTTTAAAATTAAAGTGAACAAGTGAACTAACCGTGTTTTGTATCCTTTTTAAATCTTAAAACAGTAGCATTTACCTCAAGATAGGTATCTTGGGATTTTTAAACGCTACAACTTGTAACTTTCAATTGTGAATTCATGTTTTGATTGATGTTTTCGTGTTTCTGTTATATACAGGCTGCTATGGAAATGACGTATTATACTTAAATGGGTGACTCCTTGGGTGTCCTAGAGAAGCGCTACATATTTTGTTTTAAATCGACCGTTTTAAAAGTGGGGTCCAGCCCCTTAAACCCACACCTCATCCGGCGTTTGTTTGGGTTTGTTCGTCATGTCACTCTGTGGTGGCATATCAGAAAACAGGTGTTACGTACAATGTTGCCAAACTGTGCAAAAATGTAAAACTTTAGTTTCTTATAAATATTTAGCTTACTTAGAAAGTAAATCCACGCTGACAGGAGTAAGAAATCCAGACATTTTCAGATCTTTTTTCTATGTGAAAAGCTTTATGCTGATCACGTGCAAATTGCCTAAATCACTTAAAGAAACACACAGATGCCCACGAGTTTCAAATTAATTTTTTTGAAGATATACACCTATTATCAGATTACACGAAAGCACTAAACACTAACGCATAATTACACTTTACACTACCGCACACATAGAACAACAGCACTTAATTATTTCGCAATAGAAATTCAGAAATAATAAAAAGGATAATTTCTATGGGCTATTAACCCTTTACTAAAGATAAAATGAAACAATTATGTTGACATAGGAACTACCCTTTGAAATAAATGGTCGAGTCCAAGGTGCTTTCTTTCTGCACATTCCGAAAACTCACTGGAGCTAGCGCGGTTGCCATTTCCGAGACTATAATTATACAGGAAAGTAATATTACAGAAGGAAATTCAGCAATTTATGAATATAATCTTATAAAACATCGAAAGTGGCAACGCTGTATTTTTACCGATGAGCTTAATATTGATCGACCGACCGAGTAAACCCGAACAGACGTCAAGACACGAACAGGCTCAAAGGTGTTATTTAGTTTCAACGTTTTTAGATGTCAAATACCACTATGGAAAAATTATATTATTTCCCAGACCACCAGCTGATGAAATCTTATACAATATGGGCGTATTTTTGTCTACACAGTAGAGCTTTAAAATACTAATTCAGATTGAATGGTACTTAGATGTGTTCATGCGAGGCGCGATAACTACAATGTGAATTTATGTGATTTTGTTTTGGTGTTTTGTGACGGTTTTTGTTCGGGTTACCTGGCTTTTTTTATAAATTAAGTTGGTTTTAAATAAGGCCGAAAAGGTAAATAAAATTAAATTTTTTTCTTCTAAAGGGTAAAGTGGCATTTCAGTTGTTCAGATCCGACGGGTGTCGTTCGGATTGAACAAGTGAGAATATACCTGACCATTATAAACTCCGCGGCGGTTTGTTCGAGTCAGTTCAAGTTTATAAATCAGAGATTGTGAGCTGAACTGAACGTAAAAGTTTATAATAATGTACCCTGAAAAATAAACCACTTGGAATGTGTCGAACGGTTATTGACTTTCTAGTTAGTTAGAGTTTACCCTGAAGATATGACAACACTGTTCAAGATTCACTGACGTTTTTCGCCATATGTCGCTTTGTTTGTTCGCAAGCAGGGGCACAAAGTGGTCATTTTTGGTTTGACATAAGGTCATATTAAATTAAAGCGCCATTTTTGGATATTTTTCTTCAATTTGTTTTCATCTCAGGAATTGCCGCATAATACGTCATTTCCATAACACCCTGTATTTTGTTTTTTGCTCGATAACTTGTTGGAATAGGATATTGTCCATAAATCTGTTTCAAAACACAGCCAATAGTGGCTTATCTGCCCCTTCGTCGCCATTTAAAAATATACGGACATTGGCAAAAAACTTCCATATTACTCACATTCTAGACTCCTTTAAATCGACATCCTTATAGTTATTTCGTCTAGACTGTGAATTAGATGGAACTCTTACTTGGCCGCGCCAGCATGCTAAATATTCGTTACGTGAAGTAAATACGTCCGCAAGCAAGCCACGAAAATATTTTTTTCTTGGACCGTGCGTGAAATACACTTTCACTAATAATTAAGTACAATTGCGCACACCGGTGCGTGAAGTACCATGTTTTCCTTATGGGATTTACTGCACGAACACTTCCATAAGAGCCCATGAATTTAAAATGAATGGGTGGCTATGCTTGTTTTATTTTTATTCAAGTTTTGACAAATGTCACTATTACATATAATTATTTAGATTTTTTGCTAAACATACGGTCGTAGACAAAGTGTAGTATGCAACACTTGCGTGAAGCCAACTTTATACGCTCGCTCGTCGAAATATTTATCAAAAATAAAGTGGACTCACGATCGTTCATGTCCTGTGCCTGTTCTTTTGAAATTGTGTTCTTTTTCTGGATAGAACAGGTTAAATCTTTCCTATTCGTGCTGTCAATAGTATTTAATCAATCGATCAAAAACTGCGTTAAAAAATACTTCCAGTTTACTAATTTAAACAATTTTGTATCTTTTGTTTGTTTACTTTTTTGCTATCCTGTAGAAGCTACCACAAAAGCTAATGATTTAATATTAAAATTGATTGATTTAGCCGATACTTGATGGAAATCCATTATAAATTTGAACAGAAACAAAAAGTTATAAAATTTCCACAATTTTTATTTTGAAAAAAACCCGTAACATGTTTCGGCACACGGATCAGTCCGTCAGAAGAAGGCACCGTGTGCCGAAACATGTTACGGGTTTTTTTCAAAATAAAAATTGTGGAAATTTTATAACTTTTTGTTTCTGTTCAGATTTAATATTAGTTTGTCAGGAAGCAGATCTTTTTTTAAAGAGTAACATTTTTCCGTAAAATTAATAATAAAAAAAGGTTCCCATATGATGGCAACTTAAGTAGACACACTGTATATTAAAACATGATTAATTGTTTAGATAGGTATTATAGTTATGATAAATTATTTTCTAAATTTTAAAATAAACGGGTTATGTATCGGGGTTTGAAAAAAACCCTGGTTTTTCAGAAAAACCAAAAACCAGTTTGCGATTTTTCCATTTTTGCTCTAGTTTCTTTTTTTTCAAGTTTTTATGTTTTGCTCTAGTTTTTTTTCAAGTTTCATGTATGGAGGCAATTAGTGCAAAAATAAAACATCTGTATACACACAATAAAGTAAAAAAAACATGATATAAATACAGGTCCACAAGTTTATCTGTAGCTATGCAAGGAAGCGGGCAAAATAAATTCTTGGGTTAACAATGTTGTCAAATATATTAAATTTTTATTTAATAATCTGTTACCAGGTAAACTTTAAAATTAAATTTACTCACTTAAAATGCAGTTTCTTTTTATGATCAAACACAGGCACTATAGGAAAAATCCTTTAGGGCACTCTGGGAGTGGTGCCCCCGTAAATCTAACCGACAACGGATTTTCCTAGATAACTCAGCCGGTTCTCATGCTACAAAAAAAAATGTGAAGAGCAAAATTGAAGAGCTTGACGGAGCGCGTAAGCTCCAACCTGATCCCGATATCTCAATGAGTTCGCTAATTATCGCGATTTTTAACTACAAAAACAATAAAATTTAATTAAACATATCTCGAGAAGGGGCGGAGTTCGGGCATCAATTTTTCGCGAATCAACGGGTGACACCGAGTACTTCGATGGGCCGGAGGCTGGGTGTGGTGGAACAATGAGGAGGAGAGTTATGGGGGGGAAAAATATTACATAAATGCTAATAAGTAGTTTATTAATCGAGCTACGGGGATGAGGCTGGATTCAATTTGTTCATTTTTTTTATCAGCTACGAGGTGATTTTTTATTTTCGCAAATGCGCGCTTGTCGCGGCATACAAGAACGGGTCACTATTTAATATCTCCGAAAATACTTTAGATATTATGTTCGATTTTGGTATGTGCTAATAGGATATAGAACCACACCGTTTAGTTAGAAAAGTTACTTAATTGTTCCACCAGTGGCGTCCCTGCAAACATGTCCTCTGATATTTTTTACAAAAAATATGGTACGCCACTGACATTTTTCTATGTGTTTTCAATTAGCCTGGTCAATTCTATATAAAAACGGTATCTTGAGTTTTTCTCGTCAGACGCATCGAATTGCCCACTCCAACAATTTTTATGAAACAAAATTTATCATTAATTATTATTTTATCAATATTAATAATAATGAGTTTCGATATGAATTTTGTGGTTTTAATCAAGAACGGTGCGAACTCCGCCCCTTCTCGAGATATAATTTTTTGTTGTTTTTGCACTTAAAAATGGCGACAACCGCGAACTCATTGAGATATCGGGATCAGGTTTCAAGTTTCAAGTTCTTCAATTTTTCCCTTCACATTTTTTTGTAGCATCAGAACCGGCCGCGTTATTTAGGAAAATCCGTTGTAAGTTAGATTTCTACAAATCATGTCAGAATGTCGAGAGGATCCTACTGCATCGATTGGGGAAAAAAAATTACTCGATTTCGCCAGAACGACTCCACTATTAAGAATTAATTAAAAATTCGAAATACAAAAGTTGTACAGATCATTAAGGTGCATATTTGTTTTTTGAAATTTTATCTAATTCTCTACGTAAAGGAGAAAATGAACTATTTTATCGTTGACTCATCCTGTACATAGTATATCGTGGACATATCAACAACGACTTACCCGAACGGATTTCTGGGGGCACTTCCACTTTTTGCTTTGGAGGCCTTCCTCTCCTACGCTTTTCCGCTGGCGCTAAAAATAATTTGATGTCAAATCGTCAGGAGATAGAATGTGCATGCGCTATACCATACTAGGAATGGATGTCGTAAACCTATCTACAGCGTCTTAGCTGGAAGGTGTGGTGACTTGCACGAGGACTACCTCTCCTACGCTTTTCATTAATAAACCTAAATTATTTGCAATGAGCCTAGATCTTTTAGATTCTGATATACAGTGTTCTAATAATTTCAAACAGAAGTTACGGTATACAGTGAAACCTCTCTTAGGCGGACACCTACGGGACCGTCTAAATATGTCCGTCCATGGGAAATAGAGGTAAAGTTGCGCATTTACGTGCCTAATAATTTGCCGTTTAGAAAGTTTTGAAATTCCGAGTAGTTCCGGAGATATCCGGGAAAAAAACGAAATTCTGAAAAATCGTTTTATTGTTTTCCTGGGTTTTTTTTTAAAATCGAATTCTAAAGTAAATTGCACTTTTGCATTACCACTTTTTCCACTCTATCTAACAGCGTTAATTATTTCGTAATCCGACGAGTCATCTTCGAAGGGCCATTATCAACTTTATTTTTTTAAATACCGTCCTGTTTTTCTGATATTGGCATTTGATAGCTTTTGTTCTTCCGAATGCAACGATGTATGACACAGTGTGGTTTAATGACGTTTCGAGGGTTTTTTGAACAACATCAGGACATGTTGGGATACGGTCCTGTATTTCTCCGAATTTTATAAATAATATCTCATAAGTAAGCTCTAAATTTTTTACTTATGTTGGACTAGTTTAATAAATAACAAATAATTTAATAATAAACCACAAATAAGTGAACAAAATACAGAAACATTATTTCAAACTTCTGTTGATTCTTCGGGATTTAAAAGAAAAAAGTAGGCGCTCGAAACAAAAAAATTAATATGGTGACGCGTGATTTGTTTCACTTGATATTCCCATTGTGATCGTTTGAGCGCGTTTTAAGATTTTTTCTATTTTCCAGAAAATATGGAACATAAATTTACAACTGCTGAAAAGTTTGATATTCTATTACATGTTTTATTTTATCTCAGAAAAACTGTTATGTGGCAGTTAGAAGATGTTATTTGTACTTAGAGACTAACGGAAATCATTTTGAACACCTGATTATGTAGTTCCTTACTTTTTTCGTTGTTCGTTTTATTACTGTTTTCGAATGATTTTTGTTCACTTATTTGTGGTTAATTATTAAATTATTTGTTATTTATTGAACTAGTCAACCATAGTAAAAATTTAGAGCTTACTTATGAGATATTATTTATAAAATTCGGAGAAATACAGGACCGTATCCCAACATGTCCTGATGGTGTTCAAAAAAACCTCGAAACGTAATTTAACCACAATGTGTCATACATCGTTGCATTCGGAAGAAAAAAAGCTATCAAATTCCAATATCAGAAAAACAGGACCGTTTTTAAAAAAATAAAGTTGATAATGGCCCTTCGAAGACGACTCGTCGGATTACGAAATAATTAACGCTGTTAGATAGAGCGGAAAAAGTGGCAATGCAAAAGTGCAATTTACTTTAGAATTCGATCTCAAAAAAATCCAGGAACTACTCGAAATTTTAAAATTTTCTAAACGGCATATTATTAGGCACGTAAATGCGCAACTTTACCTCCATTTAACCAACTTCGTATCTCTTACGGTTTCCGAGATCCCTGTACTAGCCCTCCTTATCTTGGACACGCATGAAACAATAAGACAAAAAAATATAAAGAAAAGTAAAAATTGAATGTGTTCACATTACAACGGGAGTAACCAATCAATCAGATTATCATATTTTTTGTAAACTTCCCAAAATTTTGCTATAGCAAAACCCAATATGAGCGAACCAGTCCTTGAAAATTACTCGGTATATAAACGGTTATTTATTGGTTCTATCCCTATGAGCTCAGATCAAAATATTTATTACACAATGCGTTAACAGCATAAGGAGGTTATTCTTGGGTTCGTTTTCAGAAAAAAACTTCATATGAACATATTATGTTCTAAACTAAACGTCTTCACTTTTGAGATATACAGGGTGTTAAAGATTTTCATGTTTCTTTAATAATTAATTAGGTAGACAACTGTCATAACTGTTTGTTTACAAATCAAAATCTGCTTCTTACCTACTACATCCTTTTTAATCTTTGTTAATACCTACTTTCATAACAGAGGGCAAATGAATGAATTTCATTTTTTTATACGAAAACTGTACGCCCAACGACAAAAAAATCAAGAGACGACATTTGCTCAGCAAGGAATGAGAATTTAAAAAATAATTTTCATTTAAAAAAACACCGACGTACCATTCTTATCTTCAAAAATACCCGGGGGGGTTTGTTGGCAATCCCGCACGAACGCCACTGGTTGGAATAAAAAACATGTTATACATCATAAAATGCATCTTGATGGATAGAAAGTGTGTACCAAATTTCACAAAAATATCAGGTATCACTTAACACCCGGCATCTCAAAAGTTAAGACGTTTAGGACATACAGGGTGTTATGGAAATGACGCATTATATTTAAACCGGCAAATCCTGAGATGAAAATAAATTGAAGAAAAATAACTATAAATGGCACTTTGAATTATTATTAAGCGAGATTATACACTTTATATGTAATCTGAAAATTTACATGGCCGCTATTGACCACGGTCGCAATCAATAAAATAAAAGGTCTGCAGTGTGAAAAGACCTAAGCGCATTTCGGCCGATGTTGTCATATCTACACGGCAAACTCTTTAGAAAAAAAACTATAATTTTAACAATTTTTCATTCTATCTATGAACAAATATGATTCCAGAAAACCGACGACGAGAAACGTTTTGCAAAACAAATAATAGTAATATCACACAAATTCGTCACAAGTACAGGAAAGTAAATAGATCAAACGTCATGACCTTTTAAATGGTTATCTTTCAAACTCTTTAAAAAAAAATGTAATTTTGTTTAAGACACATGCTGCTCTCTTACCTTTACTTATTTAAAAACAATTATTACTAGTTTTAGAAGAAAAAAAAACCTCTCACATAACCTCACAAAGAGCAGCTATTGGAAAGATTACACGGGAACGTTGTTTTAATTAATTTTGGTCCTTTTTTTGTCTCGCTTAGATTTATTTGTTTAAGTAATTAAAAATAAATACGATTCCTTCAATTTAAAAATGACACACGCGACGATCGAACTGAAGGAAACCTTCAAACTACTTCAAACAGCGTTGTTCCAAGCTTTAAATTATTGTATCGATCGGCAAAATTGTACCGAATTTTATAGAAATGTACCAGCAAAGGACGCTACTTCACTGGACACTTAAAAAAACTTACGAGTTCTAAGAAAAAAAAAAAGGTCGTTACCTTCACCAAGAAAGTGAACTTGAAAAAAAAAAAGTCGTTACTTTTAACAGTCCTACATAACAAAACAAATCCTTGGATGGAAAGTATACTAAAAACAATTTGTAAGCGATTAGTAATTATTTGCTAAATGCACTAAAAAAAAATTGATTTCACAAATCGATGGGAAATCGGAAGTCATTTTTTCCATCGAATTTATAAAAAATTACGAAAGAATTTAATTAAAATTATTAAAACATTATACACGATCTCCGTTAGTGAAGAGGGGAGTATTAAAAATAAAATTATCCATTTCGCACAGAATAAAATGTAAAATTTGATGAAAATATTTAGAAAGTAACCCCAACCAAACAAAATACTGACAACAAAATGCATTCAGCAGAACTACAAATCAATGCGCATCGTGACGTCACCTAAAAATCGCTTATAAATCGATGAGTTCTGATGAATACAGCCTTTGTAAAATGTACCGAATTCGGTACAAAAGTACGCCTGGAACAACCTTGCGTTGTTCAAAACGACGAAATGACTCGGCTTACATCGAGTCGGTTCGGTCGCCGTAGATTGTCAGATATCTCGTCAGTTTCAGACGGACTGCGTCAGGATACGGGTGATCTTATTTTATAACCAGTACACGCATGCACGCGTGTTTGTTATAAGTGTAATAAATTAGTGTGACAAGTGCCTATCTTTAAAACACTAATTTGACACATGTGTGTCAGACTTTAAGTGATTTATAGTAATTTGTCCAGTGTTTCATTATGTGTTCTATGTCTCTCACGATATACAGGGGAATGTTCTGAGATTGGAAGAAAAACGCCGAAGGGGTTTTAGTGGGGTATAAACTTTAACCACTAAAACTAAAAGAACTGAAGATATCTGTGCCCTGTGGATTCCTTGCTAGTTCAGTGTCAGCAATAAGTTTTAAATTTTTCACAGTTTGGCAACATTGCGCGCAACATGTGTTTGTGAAATAGGTCCGCAGGGTAATATGATACAGTGCTGCGGAGTGACCTGTGGGTTTATGGGTGTTACCCTACTTTTAAAACGTTCGATTTGAAAAAAAATTTGTAGCGCTTCTCTAGGACACTTCAGGAGTCACCCATTTAAATATAATACGTCATTACCATAACACCCTGTATGTTCATATGAAAATGGACCCAAGAATAATCTCCTTCAATATTAGCATGTTACTAAGAAAAAAACCTGTATATTTGACCAATGACATAACAATTCTATAAATATAACAATACATACCAAAACGTTCTCCGCTTCTTGGACGGTCGCTGTCTGCTTTGCGAGGTCGACCTCTGCGTTTTTTTGGCTTTTCTGCTATCTCTGAAAATGCGTTTCTCTCTTATTAAAAGGTTTTTTTAAAACGACAGTGGACACAAAAACATTTATATAATTTAGACTGTAAGCACAGCGTAGGGCTTCTCACAAAGTTTCGTAACGCTGTGTAATATATCGGGGGCTGTATCGAAGATACATGAAGGATAGACGTATTTTAGACTGAAATTGTCTATTTATTCATATCACAACGTTTCAACGTAAACATCTCCAGTCGTGTTCAAGTCACCCAAAATCCAACGTAATTCAAAATAAAGAAAGAACTTTACTTCAAGTAAGGCGCTACTTGGTAAAAGGTTCAATGAAATGCATAGTGTGCGTGGGCGGTGGATATTTTAAACATTGTCGAAATAAATTTAATTCATAATTTTCATTACATTGCGTCAAGCTTACAGAACTGGTGATCCGAGAATCAAACGACAGGCTAACCAGGCAACTCAGCGAATCAAAAAGTTACTAAGGGACACATAATCTGAAATCTGGGATAGAAAGATCGAAGGCCTTAATATTCCAGACAACAGTCTGTACACAATGACGAGATCACTGACAAAAGGCAGCAAACAACAAATGCCGCATCTAGTAACACCCGACAACGTGACGATAACTGAGCCCCGAGAAAAAGCAGAAAAATTCGCTGAAGCTCTTTACGAGCAGTTCAGCGAAAATCCAACAACCAATCAAGCAGAAGAGGACCGGATCAACAGGACTGTGGGCATACACAAAAGCATGGATCATCCGCCCGAGCCAAATCTGCAAGCGATCACAGCAGAAGAAGTAAAAGGTTTGATTGCAAACACCAAAATCAAAAAAGCACCCGGTCTAGATGGCATAACGAACAAGTCACTAAAAAACATACCGGAGAACACCATAAATCATATAGTCAGCATAATACAAGCAATGCAGGAGCTTGGACACTTCCCTGTCGCCTGGAAGAAGGCAAAGATCATCATGATAGGGAAGGCAGGACAAAACAAAAATCTGATAAGTAGTTATAGGCCGATCAGTCTGCTGTCTAACGTGGGCAAGTTAGCGGAAAGGTTAATTTCGGGTAGGCTTTCAGCCTTTGTCGAAACTAATCACTGTTTACCAGAGGAGCAATTCGGCTTTAGAGCAAATTTGTGCACTGTTAGACAGGCGACCAGGTTCGCTTCTAACATACTTAAAGGATTCAACAGAAGGAAACACACAAAATAATACTTACTAAGGCCGATTGGTTCGTTGTCAAGTACGTAATTTATGTAGTGATTATCGATCGACGTCGAAGGGTTCCTTCCATAATCACCAATTTGTGAAGACGATTGTGAGTGCTCAAAGGACCTGTGGGCATTTAAAAAATGTTTTTCAATTATATACAGGGTTGGCAAAAAGAATCGAACACCCCCAATATTTTCATAACCATGTATGTTTTCGAAATACGACGGGACCGATTTTATTTCTCACTTTTACAGACTTTGAAAATTTTATACCTGATTGCTCAAAAAGTCGAGGCGCATTCATGTTTAGTTTTCGAAATGGAATATCCCAAATTTGATTCTGCTTGAAATTCTGATTATTTTTCATACAACATACCCTATTTGGATCGTCAGCTATTTTCGAGATATCTCAATCTAGACAATAACCATCAACAAAATATAAGTGGTAAATTTATTAGGTAAAACACAAAAGCTTAAGAATAAAAATCTAATTATAAAAAGTAGAATACTTAATTATTTTGAAATTGACGGCCATCGACAACTTGGCACTATTTGGCAGTATCCGAAATGGAAAACAAATTCGTTTTAAACGTTGTTAGTAACCTGTTCAGCAATTTGTCGAATTTCATGTCATATTATCACTGTTAATGACCCTAAGTCGGATGATTTGTTTTTATACTTTTGGAACGGCCACTTTGTGCACAGATCCAATTCTCTAAATTTTGAAACTATGTGAGTTACTGCAGACCTTGACATTGGCATCCGCTTGCTTTCACTTACGACTTTTACGATAATATATTCTAATCTGCAAGGTAACTTTTTGGCAACAAATACCACTTAAATTAAAATGGCTAAATAATGTGCCACCAATGTGTTACCAGGTTACTACAATAAAGCCGCAAACACACTATTATCACGTCACGTGAGATCACATGCTATCACGCAATGTCACGGCACACCCGAAATATCTGCAAGACGGTTTATGCATGCTTGTAAATATAGGTTTAAGTCGCAAACACACTATTTTCACGTCACGTGAATTCACGTCTTGTCAAATCGGCAAAATAGCACATGCTGTCACGGCTTAGAAACAGACTACGTACACTGCAGATCATTTTTATTACATATTTTGTTTTGTTAAGACTGCAAGTGAATCTTGTGGCCTTCTAGCGTTAAACTCTGACACAGTGTTATCACGCGTGCCGAATATGTAAATTTGCAGAAATAAAATTCTGCTGTCAAGTATGACTATAGTGTACTTCTAAACCTATTTATAAGCACGCATAAACCGCCCTGCAGATATTTTGGGTATGCCGTGACATTGCGTGATAGCATGTGATCTCACGTGACGTGATAATACTGTGTTTGCAGCTTAAAAGTAAACATATTTCGTATTTTCTTCCCTATTAATTAATTCATGAACATTGCCATCTTGTTTAGATCGTGATATCGCGAAAACAACTGGAGATTGGAATTGGGTATGTACGCGTGACTTCCGATCGAAAATTATCATTTTTGGATTTGCGCTTGTTTTATGCAAACCCTGTAAGTTGTCGTTCATATTTTTATTACAAGAAAAGATTTTGATGAAGAATAACATTTTGTCGAAAAATGCAAAATAAAAGTTTTTTCTCTCGTTAACTCAATCTGTAGATATACCGTATTCGAAAACCTACTTAACGCCGATATCCTGGTCAAACTACATACCTAGAATTGTTACCACCATGGCGAGGGTCCGGTTCCATTTCAGCTACATCTTCTACATTCTGTATCCTAGGGTCGCGCGGGGATTCTTCAGGAACTGAAACAAGGTTCTCTTCCTCTGGTGATGGTAATTGTTCTAATGATTTATTAAAAATAAAAACGTATTCATTTTACGAAAGTAGTCCATCTCACAGTGAAGTGAAATTATAGAAAGGAAATAGAACTCTGAGTATGCTCCGCTAATTTAATCAGATATCAATAAATTGTACATGTTTCGAAGGCAACCTCCATCATCAGCAGTTACAACCAAATAAACCAAAAAATGGCTGGGACACCTGAGATATCAAGCATCCAGGCGTTCATCAAATAATGGTGCAGAAAATAAAATAGAAAAAGTTGTTAAGATAAAATAGAAAATAAGATAATATCCCTTAATACATTATTATGTAGAAACATGTCCAGTATATTGATATTGTATTGATATCTGATTAAATTAGTGGCGCAGACTGAGAGTTTTATTTCCTTTCCAAAACCGTATTAGTTGAAAATTATATTTATTTGTCAGGGGGTTTAAAGTGTATAAAGGCCGATGCGTACTATGCTTGCTCACCGTGCAATTCTGAATCATCGCTGCATCAACTGATATTATGATTTTTAACGCATATGCAACAAAAGTCCTGATATATCCAAATTTATAATTTTTTTTTATTTGAAATTTGATTTTTGGTAATACAAAATTGGTTGATTTTGATACAGTTCTATAAGTGCAGTGACGGAGCCTTTGCTCCAGATAAATCGTCCCCTTCTTGCACCCATATTCAAATTAGCAATCCCCAAAAGCAGCAGGAATACTGATGGATTTCTTGTTTACTCTGTTGTCAAATGAGTGACGTTTGAGGGTGAAAAACGATGCAACTTTCACTCACGTTAACATGCATAAATGTGAATCCAAATTGGATGCAATTTAAACGCAGTATTAAAAATGCAGAGTGAACATACATAGGTGCGAATCGGTCTTAAAAATAAATATTTGTGAATGCTTGCGGACTGTGTGGAACTTTAAAACGGGTGAACCTGAGGTGCCTACTTTATTACGGTGGCACTTACGAGATTCACCTATTTTTGCCCAGGCTAGCTCTCAGGGTTGTTGATTCTCCTTCAGCCTCAAGTACTCTGTGTCTACCAATAATAACTTTGGGCGCCACTGGTTTTATGGAGAAACCAGAACCTTCTGAAGAAATTTATTAAAACAAAAATAATCATTTAATTACTGTGATTTTATTTCACTCTTTAATTATGCGAATTAAATGACATCTACTGGTTATTCAAAATCAAAATTAAATTCTTACTTATTTCATTTTTTTAAATTATGTAGGTACATTTATAGATACAATTTATGGAACCTGAAAGAAAGTGAATTTAAGACGATGGTATGTTTAACCGGGGTAATTCGAAATTGCAGTACGCTGTATAGTTTAATTACCCAGGGAAAATTCATGAATTTTGTTTTCTGGTGCGTGTAGTTATATATATAGTTTAAAACGAAGGCATACCTTTTTGTCTTTTACAATACTAATACTTGAAAATGAAAATATCTTAATTTCGATAAGAAAAATGTCTATGGTCTATAAATAAAATAAAAAATGTCTCGATACCCGATAGTATGAAGACTCATCCAAAAATTGAGGGAAACCCATTCGTGGAAAACTCCATAGTAGAACCATTGCCGTGGACTTAACCTTGGACTTACGCTTGCCTCCATGTGGAAGTGGGACGTTGCCTTGGACCTAACCTTAGACTTACACGTGCCTCCAATTGAAAGTGGAACTCCTGGATAGAGGTGGGACATTGCCTTGGACCTAACCTCGGACTTATCTTTGTCTCCATCTCATAACTGAACGTGGCCCCTTAGTAGAAAAATACCATCCCATACTTGGATGAAACATCTAGAAGTAGAACTGCTACACCATACTAGAGCTGCTACTCCATACTTGAAAATACCCAGTAGTAGAACTGACCATCCCATAATTGAGAATACCATCCCATGCTTGAACGAATCCAGTATTAGAACTGACTATCCCATAATTGAGAATACCATCCCATGCTTGAACGAATCCAGTATTAGAACCCTAAAATAATTTTCTACCTTAATAATTGTTCTCTAACAAAATCGTAACGGTCAATCTCGTTACAACAACCCTTTATCTCTTATAAATCAACACCTACCTCTACCATGAGGGAATCAACTGGGATTCTGTCGCCACACGACACCCATAAACCAAATCTTCTAAAATCGCAGACATCCTTCGTGTTTCTGCACCCATATAAATCGAAAGGACATTAAGGTGTTATTTACTTCACTGCACCGACCATCTCACCGCAAAATGTACACTCTTAACGAAGACTTCAAGATATTAGCACCTCATCTTCGGACTTCTTAACAGAAAGTGTTCCGCCTTTCTTTACTCTTTATCAGCAAAACTCGGTCCCGAATACGTCACTTCCTCTCGTCCGACCCACTTACAAAAAAAAACAAATTTCCGGTCCTCCGCTGGCTCCATCAGCGAAAACCTAATTAATAACCAAAAATATCCTGAGCCACTCCCTATTAGTGACAAAGGCCTGAAATAAAAAGGAGGATTTGCACCTAATCCTATTCTGTGCTCGCTGTTCTTCTCGACCGCTGCCGTTCAGCTGTTATCGATTTTTACAAATCCTGAGAAGTCATCGACTCCTTGCTGTCAATCGAAAAGTAAACAAAACCACAAGAATACTCGTTTCATAAGGAAAATTCTATAATACAAGGTAATTAAGTAATCATGAAATTTGAAAAATATATACAATGGAGGTCAAGTATTTTTTTATATCACCTATTTTGTTCTCTTATTTATTAAAGTTTAAAATTAAAGTGAACAAGTGAACTAACCGTGTTTTGTATCCTTTTTAAATCTTAAAACAGTAGCATTTACCTCAAGATAGGTATCTTGGGATTTTTAAACGCTACAACTTGTAACTTTCAATTGTGAATTCATGTTTTGATTGATGTTTTCGTGTTTCTGTTATATACAGGCTGCTATGGAAATGACGTATTATACTTAAATGGGTGACTCCTTGGGTGTCCTAGAGAAGCGCTACATATTTTGTTTTAAATCGACCGTTTTAAAAGTGGGGTCCAGCCCCTTAAACCCACACCTCATCCGGCGTTTGTTTGGGTTTGTTCGTCATGTCACTCTGTGGTGGCATATCAGAAAACAGGTGTTACGTACAATGTTGCCAAACTGTGCAAAAATGTAAAACTTTAGTTTCTTATAAATATTTAGCTTACTTAGAAAGTAAATCCACGCTGACAGGAGTAAGAAATCCGTCTATTTTCAGATCTTTTTTCTATGTGAAAAGCTTTATGCTGATCACGTGCAAATTGCCTAAATCACTTAAAGAAACACACAGATGCCCACGAGTTTCAAATTAATTTTTTTGAAGATATACACCTATTATCAGATTACACGAAAGCACTAAACACTAACGCATAATTACACTTTACACTACCGCACACATAGAACAACAGCACTTAATTATTTCGCAATAGAAATTCAGAAATAATAAAAAGGATAATTTCTATGGGCTATTAACCCTTTACTAAAGATAAAATGAAACAATTATGTTGACATAGGAACTACCCTTTGAAATAAATGGTCGAGTCAAAGGTGCTTTCTTTCTGCACATTCCGAAAACTCACTGGAGCTAGCGCGGTTGCCATTTCCGAGACTATAATTATACAGGAAAGTAATATTACAGAAGGAAATTCAGCAATTTATGAATATAATCTTATAAAACATCGAAAGTGGCAACGCTGTATTTATACCGATGAGCTTAATATTGATCGACCGACCGAGTAAACCCGAACAGACGTCAAGACACGAACAGGCTCAAAGGTGTTATTTAGTTTCAACGTTTTTAGATGTCAAATACCACTATGGAAAAATTATATTATTTCCCAGACCACCAGCTGATGAAATCTTATACAATATGGGCGTATTTTTGTCTACACAGTAGAGCTTTAAAATACTAATTCAGATTGAATGGTACTTAGATGTGTTCATGCGAGGCGCGATAACTACAATGTGAATTTATGTGACTTTGTTTTGGTGTTTTGTGACGGTTTTTGTTCGGGTTACCTGGCTTTTTTTATAAATTAAGTTGGTTTTAAATAAGGCCGAAAAGGTAAATAAAATTAAATTTTTTTCTTCTAAAGGGTAAAGTGGCATTTCAGTTGTTCAGATCCGACGGGTGTCGTTCGGATTGAACAAGTGAGAATATACCTGACCATTATAAACTCCGCGGCGGTTTGTTCGAGTCAGTTCAAGTTTATAAATCAGAGATTGTGAGCTGAACTGAACGTAAAAGTTTATAATAATGTACCCTGAAAAATAAACCACTTGGAATGTGTCGAACGGTTATTGACTTTCTAGTTAGTTAGAGTTTACCCTGAAGATATGACAACACTGTTCAAGATTCACTGACGTTTTTCGCCATATGTCGCTTTGTTTGTTCGCAAGCAGGGGCACAAAGTGGTCATTTTTGGTTTGACATAAGGTCATATTAAATTAAAGCGCCATTTTTGGATATTTTTCTTCAATTTGTTTTCATCTCAGGAATTGCCGCATAATACGTCATTTCCATAACACCCTGTATTTTGTTTTTTGCTCGATAACTTGTTGGAATAGGATATTGTCCATAAATCTGTTTCAAAACACAGCCAATAGTGGCTTATCTGCCCCTTCGTCGCCATTTAAAAATATACGGACATTGGCAAAAAACTTCCATATTACTCACATTCTAGACTCCTTTAAATCGACATCCTTATAGTTATTTCGTCTAGACTGTGAATTAGATGGAACTCTTACTTGGCCGCGCCAGCATGCTAAATATTCGTTACGTGAAGTAAATACGTCCGCAAGCAAGCCACGAAAATATTTTTTTCTTGGAC
Organism: Barypeithes pellucidus; assembly: GCA_963991005.1. NCBI lineage: Eukaryota > Metazoa > Arthropoda > Insecta > Coleoptera > Curculionidae > Barypeithes > Barypeithes pellucidus. Next base: position 146,595 of record CAXDRF010000023.1, on the reverse strand, counting down.
CGTGCGTGAAATACACTTTCACTAATAATTAAGTACAATTGCGCACACCGGTGCGTGAAGTACCATGTTTTCCTTATGGGATTTACTGCACGAACACTTCCATAAGAGCCCATGAATTTAAAATGAATGGGTGGCTATGCTTGTTTTATTTTTATTCAAGTTTTGACAAATGTCACTATTACATATAATTATTTAGATTTTTTGCTAAACATACGGTCGTAGACAAAGTGTAGTATGCAACACTTGCGTGAAGCCAACTTTATACGCTCGCTCGTCGAAATATTTATCAAAAATAAAGTGGACTCACGATCGTTCATGTCCTGTGCCTGTTCTTTTGAAATTGTGTTCTTTTTCTGGATAGAACAGGTTAAATCTTTCCTATTCGTGCTGTCAATAGTATTTAATCAATCGATCAAAAACTGCGTTAAAAAATACTTCCAGTTTACTAATTTAAACAATTTTGTATCTTTTGTTTGTTTACTTTTTTGCTATCCTGTAGAAGCTACCACAAAAGCTAATGATTTAATATTAAAATTGATTGATTTAGCCGATACTTGATGGAAATCCATTATAAATTTGAACAGAAACAAAAAGTTATAAAATTTCCACAATTTTTATTTTGAAAAAAACCCGTAACATGTTTCGGCACACGGATCATTCCGTCAGAAGAAGGCACCGTGTGCCGAAACATGTTACGGGTTTTTTTCAAAATAAAAATTGTGGAAATTTTATAACTTTTTGTTTCTGTTCAGATTTAATATTAGTTTGTCAGGAAGCAGATCTTTTTTTAAAGAGTAACATTTTTCCGTAAAATTAATAATAAAAAAAGGTTCCATATGATGGCAACTTAAGTAGACACACTGTATATTAAAACATGATTAATTGTTTAGATAGGTATTATAGTTATGATAAATTATTTTCTAAATTTTAAAATAAACGGGTTATGTATCGGGGTTTGAAAAAAACCCTGGTTTTTCAGAAAAACCAAAAACCAGTTTGCGATTTTTCCATTTTTGCTCTAGTTTCTTTTTTTTCAAGTTTTTATGTTTTGCTCTAGTTTTTTTTCAAGTTTCATGTATGGAGGCAATTAGTGCAAAAATAAAACATATGTATACACACAATAAAGTAAAAAAAACATGATATAAATACAGGTCCACAAGTTTATCTGTAGCTATGCAAGGAAGCGGGCAAAATAAATTCTTGGGTTAACAATGTTGTCAAATATATTAAATTTTTATTTAATAATCTGTTACCAGGTAAACTTTAAAATTAAATTTACTCACTTAAAATGCAGTTTCTTTTTATGATCAAACACAGGCACTATAGGAAAAATCCTTTAGGGCACTCTGGGAGTGGTGCCCCCGTAAATCTAACCGACAACGGATTTTCCTAGATAACTCAGCCGGTTCTCATGCTACAAAAAAAAATGTGAAGAGCAAAATTGAAGAGCTTGACGGAGCGCGTAAGCTCCAACCTGATCCCGATATCTCAATGAGTTCGCTAATTATCGCGATTTTTAACTACAAAAACAATAAAATTTAATTAAACATATCTCGAGAAGGGGCGGAGTTCGGGCATCAATTTTTCGCGAATCAACGGGTGACACCGAGTACTTCGATGGGCCGGAGGCTGGGTGTGGTGGAACAATGAGGAGGAGAGTTATGGGGGGGAAAAATATTACATAAATGCTAATAAGTAGTTTATTAATCGAGCTACGGGGATGAGGCTGGATTCAATTTGTTCATTTTTTTTATCAGCTACGAGGTGATTGGCGAAAATTTTTTATTTTCGCAAATGCGCGCTTGTCGCGGCATACAAGAACGGGTCACTATTTAATATCTCCGAAAATACTTTAGATATTATGTTCGATTTTGGTATGTGCTAATAGGATATAGAACCACACCGTTTAGTTAGAAAAGTTACTTAATTGTTCCACCAGTGGCGTCCCTGCAAACATGTCCTCTGATATTTTTTACAAAAAATATGGTACGCCACTGACATTTTTCTATGTGTTTTCAATTAGCCTGGTCAATTCTATATAAAAACGGTATCTTGAGTTTTTCTCGTCAGACGCATCGAATTGCCCACTCCAACAATTTTTATGAAACAAAATTTATCATTAATTATTATTTTATCAATATTAATAATAATGAGTTTCGATATGAATTTTGTGGTTTTAATCAAGAACGGTGCGAACTCCGCCCCTTCTCGAGATATAATTTTTTGTTGTTTTTGCACTTAAAAATGGCGACAACCGCGAACTCATTGAGATATCGGGATCAGGTTTCAAGTTTCAAGTTCTTCAATTTTTCCCTTCACATTTTTTTGTAGCATCAGAACCGGCCGCGTTATTTAGGAAAATCCGTTGTAAGTTAGATTTCTACAAATCATGTCAGAATGTCGAGAGGATCCTACTGCATCGATTGGGGAAAAAAAATTACTCGATTTCGCCAGAACGACTCCACTATTAAGAATTAATTAAAAATTCGAAATACAAAAGTTGTACAGATCATTAAGGTGCATATTTGTTTTTTGAAATTTTATCTAATTCTCTACGTAAAGGAGAAAATGAACTATTTTATCGTTGACTCATCCTGTACATAGTATATCGTGGACATATCAACAACGACTTACCCGAACGGATTTCTGGGGGCACTTCCACTTTTTGCTTTGGAGGCCTTCCTCTCCTACGCTTTTCCGCTGGCGCTAAAAATAATTTGATGTCAAATCGTCAGGAGATAGAATGTGCATGCGCTATACCATACTAGGAATGGATGTCGTAAACCTATCTACAGCGTCTTAGCTGGAAGGTGTGGTGACTTGCACGAGGACTACCTCTCCTACGCTTTTCATTAATAAACCTAAATTATTTGCAATGAGCCTAGATCTTTTAGATTCTGATATACAGTGTTCTAATAATTTCAAACAGAAGTTACGGTATACAGTGAAACCTCTCTTAGGCGGACACCTACGGGACCGTCTAAATATGTCCGTCCATGGGAAATAGAGGTAAAGTTGCGCATTTACGTGCCTAATAATTTGCCGTTTAGAAAGTTTTGAAATTCCGAGTAGTTCCGGAGATATCCGGGAAAAAAACGAAATTCTGAAAAATCGTTTTATTGTTTTCCTGGGTTTTTTTTTAAAATCGAATTCTAAAGTAAATTGCACTTTTGCATTACCACTTTTTCCACTCTATCTAACAGCGTTAATTATTTCGTAATCCGACGAGTCATCTTCGAAGGGCCATTATCAACTTTATTTTTTTAAATACCGTCCTGTTTTTCTGATATTGGCATTTGATAGCTTTTGTTCTTCCGAATGCAACGATGTATGACACAGTGTGGTTTAATGACGTTTCGAGGGTTTTTTGAACAACATCAGGACATGTTGGGATACGGTCCTGTATTTCTCCGAATTTTATAAATAATATCTCATAAGTAAGCTCTAAATTTTTTACTTATGTTGGACTAGTTTAATAAATAACAAATAATTTAATAATAAACCACAAATAAGTGAACAAAATACAGAAACATTATTTCAAACTTCTGTTGATTCTTCGGGATTTAAAAGAAAAAAGTAGGCGCTCGAAACAAAAAAATTAATATGGTGACGCGTGATTTGTTTCACTTGATATTCCCATTGTGATCGTTTGAGCGCGTTTTAAGATTTTTTCTATTTTCCAGAAAATATGGAACATAAATTTACAACTGCTGAAAAGTTTGATATTCTATTACATGTTTTATTTTATCTCAGAAAAACTGTTATGTGGCAGTTAGAAGATGTTATTTGTACTTAGAGACTAACGGAAATCATTTTGAACACCTGATTATGTAGTTCCTTACTTTTTTCGTTGTTCGTTTTATTACTGTTTTCGAATGATTTTTGTTCACTTATTTGTGGTTAATTATTAAATTATTTGTTATTTATTGAACTAGTCAACCATAGTAAAAATTTAGAGCTTACTTATGAGATATTATTTATAAAATTCGGAGAAATACAGGACCGTATCCCAACATGTCCTGATGGTGTTCAAAAAAACCTCGAAACGTAATTTAACCACAATGTGTCATACATCGTTGCATTCGGAAGAAAAAAAGCTATCAAATTCCAATATCAGAAAAACAGGACCGTTTTTAAAAAAATAAAGTTGATAATGGCCCTTCGAAGACGACTCGTCGGATTACGAAATAATTAACGCTGTTAGATAGAGCGGAAAAAGTGGCAATGCAAAAGTGCAATTTACTTTAGAATTCGATCTCAAAAAAATCCAGGAACTACTCGAAATTTTAAAATTTTCTAAACGGCATATTATTAGGCACGTAAATGCGCAACTTTACCTCCATTTAACCAACTTCGTATCTCTTACGGTTTCCGAGATCCCTGTACTAGCCCTCCTTATCTTGGACACGCATGAAACAATAAGACAAAAAAATATAAAGAAAAGTAAAAATTGAATGTGTTCACATTACAACGGGAGTAACCAATCAATCAGATTATCATATTTTTTGTAAACTTCCCAAAATTTTGCTATAGCAAAACCCAATATGAGCGAACCAGTCCTTGAAAATTACTCGGTATATAAACGGTTATTTATTGGTTCTATCCCTATGAGCTCAGATCAAAATATTTATTACACAATGCGTTAACAGCATAAGGAGGTTATTCTTGGGTTCGTTTTCAGAAAAAAACTTCATATGAACATATTATGTTCTAAACTAAACGTCTTCACTTTTGAGATATACAGGGTGTTAAAGATTTTCATGTTTCTTTAATAATTAATTAGGTAGACAACTGTCATAACTGTTTGTTTACAAATCAAAATCTGCTTCTTACCTACTACATCCTTTTTAATCTTTGTTAATACCTACTTTCATAACAGAGGGCAAATGAATGAATTTCATTTTTTTATACGAAAACTGTACGCCCAACGACAAAAAAATCAAGAGACGACATTTGCTCAGCAAGGAATGAGAATTTAAAAAATAATTTTCATTTAAAAAAACACCGACGTACCATTCTTATCTTCAAAAATACCCGGGGGGGTTTGTTGGCAATCCCGCACGAACGCCACTGGTTGGAATAAAAAACATGTTATACATCATAAAATGCATCTTGATGGATAGAAAGTGTGTACCAAATTTCACAAAAATATCAGGTATCACTTAACACCCGGCATCTCAAAAGTTAAGACGTTTAGGACATACAGGGTGTTATGGAAATGACGCATTATATTTAAACCGGCAAATCCTGAGATGAAAATAAATTGAAGAAAAATAACTATAAATGGCACTTTGAATTATTATTAAGCGAGATTATACACTTTATATGTAATCTGAAAATTTACATGGCCGCTATTGACCACGGTCGCAATCAATAAAATAAAAGGTCTGCAGTGTGAAAAGACCTAAGCGCATTTCGGCCGATGTTGTCATATCTACACGGCAAACTCTTTAGAAAAAAAACTATAATTTTAACAATTTTTCATTCTATCTATGAACAAATATGATTCCAGAAAACCGACGACGAGAAACGTTTTGCAAAACAAATAATAGTAATATCACACAAATTCGTCACAAGTACAGGAAAGTAAATAGATCAAACGTCATGACCTTTTAAATGGTTATCTTTCAAACTCTTTAAAAAAAAATGTAATTTTGTTTAAGACACATGCTGCTCTCTTACCTTTACTTATTTAAAAACAATTATTACTAGTTTTAGAAGAAAAAAAAACCTCTCACATAACCTCACAAAGAGCAGCTATTGGAAAGATTACACGGGAACGTTGTTTTAATTAATTTTGGTCCTTTTTTTGTCTCGCTTAGATTTATTTGTTTAAGTAATTAAAAATAAATACGATTCCTTCAATTTAAAAATGACACACGCGACGATCGAACTGAAGGAAACCTTCAAACTACTTCAAACAGCGTTGTTCCAAGCTTTAAATTATTGTATCGATCGGCAAAATTGTACCGAATTTTATAGAAATGTACCAGCAAAGGACGCTACTTCACTGGACACTTAAAAAAACTTACGAGTTCTAAGAAAAAAAAAAAGGTCGTTACCTTCACCAAGAAAGTGAACTTGAAAAAAAAAAAGTCGTTACTTTTAACAGTCCTACATAACAAAACAAATCCTTGGATGGAAAGTATACTAAAAACAATTTGTAAGCGATTAGTAATTATTTGCTAAATGCACTAAAAAAAAATTGATTTCACAAATCGATGGGAAATCGGAAGTCATTTTTTCCATCGAATTTATAAAAAATTACGAAAGAATTTAATTAAAATTATTAAAACATTATACACGATCTCCGTTAGTGAAGAGGGGAGTATTAAAAATAAAATTATCCATTTCGCACAGAATAAAATGTAAAATTTGATGAAAATATTTAGAAAGTAACCCCAACCAAACAAAATACTGACAACAAAATGCATTCAGCAGAACTACAAATCAATGCGCATCGTGACGTCACCTAAAAATCGCTTATAAATCGATGAGTTCTGATGAATACAGCCTTTGTAAAATGTACCGAATTCGGTACAAAAGTACGCCTGGAACAACCTTGCGTTGTTCAAAACGACGAAATGACTCGGCTTACATCGAGTCGGTTCGGTCGCCGTAGATTGTCAGATATCTCGTCAGTTTCAGACGGACTGCGTCAGGATACGGGTGATCTTATTTTATAACCAGTACACGCATGCACGCGTGTTTGTTATAAGTGTAATAAATTAGTGTGACAAGTGCCTATCTTTAAAACACTAATTTGACACATGTGTGTCAGACTTTAAGTGATTTATAGTAATTTGTCCAGTGTTTCATTATGTGTTCTATGTCTCTCACGATATACAGGGGAATGTTCTGAGATTGGAAGAAAAACGCCGAAGGGGTTTTAGTGGGGTATAAACTTTAACCACTAAAACTAAAAGAACTGAAGATATCTGTGCCCTGTGGATTCCTTGCTAGTTCAGTGTCAGCAATAAGTTTTAAATTTTTCACAGTTTGGCAACATTGCGCGCAACATGTGTTTGTGAAATAGGTCCGCAGGGTAATATGATACAGTGCTGCGGAGTGACCTGTGGGTTTATGGGTGTTACCCTACTTTTAAAACGTTCGATTTGAAAAAAAATTTGTAGCGCTTCTCTAGGACACTTCAGGAGTCACCCATTTAAATATAATACGTCATTACCATAACACCCTGTATGTTCATATGAAAATGGACCCAAGAATAATCTCCTTCAATATTAGCATGTTACTAAGAAAAAAACCTGTATATTTGACCAATGACATAACAATTCTATAAATATAACAATACATACCAAAACGTTCTCCGCTTCTTGGACGGTCGCTGTCTGCTTTGCGAGGTCGACCTCTGCGTTTTTTTGGCTTTTCTGCTATCTCTGAAAATGCGTTTCTCTCTTATTAAAAGGTTTTTTTAAAACGACAGTGGACACAAAAACATTTATATAATTTAGACTGTAAGCACAGCGTAGGGCTTCTCACAAAGTTTCGTAACGCTGTGTAATATATCGGGGGCTGTATCGAAGATACATGAAGGATAGACGTATTTTAGACTGAAATTGTCTATTTATTCATATCACAACGTTTCAACGTAAACATCTCCAGTCGTGTTCAAGTCACCCAAAATCCAACGTAATTCAAAATAAAGAAAGAACTTTACTTCAAGTAAGGCGCTACTTGGTAAAAGGTTCAATGAAATGCATAGTGTGCGTGGGCGGTGGATATTTTAAACATTGTCGAAATAAATTTAATTCATAATTTTCATTACATTGCGTCAAGCTTACAGAACTGGTGATCCGAGAATCAAACGACAGGCTAACCAGGCAACTCAGCGAATCAAAAAGTTACTAAGGGACACATAATCTGAAATCTGGGATAGAAAGATCGAAGGCCTTAATATTCCAGACAACAGTCTGTACACAATGACGAGATCACTGACAAAAGGCAGCAAACAACAAATGCCGCATCTAGTAACACCCGACAACGTGACGATAACTGAGCCCCGAGAAAAAGCAGAAAAATTCGCTGAAGCTCTTTACGAGCAGTTCAGCGAAAATCCAACAACCAATCAAGCAGAAGAGGACCGGATCAACAGGACTGTGGGCATACACAAAAGCATGGATCATCCGCCCGAGCCAAATCTGCAAGCGATCACAGCAGAAGAAGTAAAAGGTTTGATTGCAAACACCAAAATCAAAAAAGCACCCGGTCTAGATGGCATAACGAACAAGTCACTAAAAAACATACCGGAGAACACCATAAATCATATAGTCAGCATAATACAAGCAATGCAGGAGCTTGGACACTTCCCTGTCGCCTGGAAGAAGGCAAAGATCATCATGATAGGGAAGGCAGGACAAAACAAAAATCTGATAAGTAGTTATAGGCCGATCAGTCTGCTGTCTAACGTGGGCAAGTTAGCGGAAAGGTTAATTTCGGGTAGGCTTTCAGCCTTTGTCGAAACTAATCACTGTTTACCAGAGGAGCAATTCGGCTTTAGAGCAAATTTGTGCACTGTTAGACAGGCGACCAGGTTCGCTTCTAACATACTTAAAGGATTCAACAGAAGGAAACACACAAAATAATACTTACTAAGGCCGATTGGTTCGTTGTCAAGTACGTAATTTATGTAGTGATTATCGATCGACGTCGAAGGGTTCCTTCCATAATCACCAATTTGTGAAGACGATTGTGAGTGCTCAAAGGACCTGTGGGCATTTAAAAAATGTTTTTCAATTATATACAGGGTTGGCAAAAAGAATCGAACACCCCCAATATTTTCATAACCATGTATGTTTTCGAAATACGACGGGACCGATTTTATTTCTCACTTTTACAGACTTTGAAAATTTTATACCTGATTGCTCAAAAAGTCGAGGCGCATTCATGTTTAGTTTTCGAAATGGAATATCCCAAATTTGATTCTGCTTGAAATTCTGATTATTTTTCATACAACATACCCTATTTGGATCGTCAGCTATTTTCGAGATATCTCAATCTAGACAATAACCATCAACAAAATATAAGTGGTAAATTTATTAGGTAAAACACAAAAGCTTAAGAATAAAAATCTAATTATAAAAAGTAGAATACTTAATTATTTTGAAATTGACGGCCATCGACAACTTGGCACTATTTGGCAGTATCCGAAATGGAAAACAAATTCGTTTTAAACGTTGTTAGTAACCTGTTCAGCAATTTGTCGAATTTCATGTCATATTATCACTGTTAATGACCCTAAGTCGGATGATTTGTTTTTATACTTTTGGAACGGCCACTTTGTGCACAGATCCAATTCTCTAAATTTTGAAACTATGTGAGTTACTGCAGACCTTGACATTGGCATCCGCTTGCTTTCACTTACGACTTTTACGATAATATATTCTAATCTGCAAGGTAACTTTTTGGCAACAAATACCACTTAAATTAAAATGGCTAAATAATGTGCCACCAATGTGTTACCAGGTTACTACAATAAAGCCGCAAACACACTATTATCACGTCACGTGAGATCACATGCTATCACGCAATGTCACGGCACACCCGAAATATCTGCAAGACGGTTTATGCATGCTTGTAAATATAGGTTTAAGTCGCAAACACACTATTTTCACGTCACGTGAATTCACGTCTTGTCAAATCGGCAAAATAGCACATGCTGTCACGGCTTAGAAACAGACTACGTACACTGCAGATCATTTTTATTACATATTTTGTTTTGTTAAGACTGCAAGTGAATCTTGTGGCCTTCTAGCGTTAAACTCTGACACAGTGTTATCACGCGTGCCGAATATGTAAATTTGCAGAAATAAAATTCTGCTGTCAAGTATGACTATAGTGTACTTCTAAACCTATTTATAAGCACGCATAAACCGCCCTGCAGATATTTTGGGTATGCCGTGACATTGCGTGATAGCATGTGATCTCACGTGACGTGATAATACTGTGTTTGCAGCTTAAAAGTAAACATATTTCGTATTTTCTTCCCTATTAATTAATTCATGAACATTGCCATCTTGTTTAGATCGTGATATCGCGAAAACAACTGGAGATTGGAATTGGGTATGTACGCGTGACTTCCGATCGAAAATTATCATTTTTGGATTTGCGCTTGTTTTATGCAAACCCTGTAAGTTGTCGTTCATATTTTTATTACAAGAAAAGATTTTGATGAAGAATAACATTTTGTCGAAAAATGCAAAATAAAAGTTTTTTCTCTCGTTAACTCAATCTGTAGATATACCGTATTCGAAAACCTACTTAACGCCGATATCCTGGTCAAACTACATACCTAGAATTGTTACCACCATGGCGAGGGTCCGGTTCCATTTCAGCTACATCTTCTACATTCTGTATCCTAGGGTCGCGCGGGGATTCTTCAGGAACTGAAACAAGGTTCTCTTCCTCTGGTGATGGTAATTGTTCTAATGATTTATTAAAAATAAAAACGTATTCATTTTACGAAAGTAGTCCATCTCACAGTGAAGTGAAATTATAGAAAGGAAATAGAACTCTGAGTATGCTCCGCTAATTTAATCAGATATCAATAAATTGTACATGTTTCGAAGGCAACCTCCATCATCAGCAGTTACAACCAAATAAACCAAAAAATGGCTGGGACACCTGAGATATCAAGCATCCAGGCGTTCATCAAATAATGGTGCAGAAAATAAAATAGAAAAAGTTGTTAAGATAAAATAGAAAATAAGATAATATCCCTTAATACATTATTATGTAGAAACATGTCCAGTATATTGATATTGTATTGATATCTGATTAAATTAGTGGCGCAGACTGAGAGTTTTATTTCCTTTCCAAAACCGTATTAGTTGAAAATTATATTTATTTGTCAGGGGGTTTAAAGTGTATAAAGGCCGATGCGTACTATGCTTGCTCACCGTGCAATTCTGAATCATCGCTGCATCAACTGATATTATGATTTTTAACGCATATGCAACAAAAGTCCTGATATATCCAAATTTATAATTTTTTTTTATTTGAAATTTGATTTTTGGTAATACAAAATTGGTTGATTTTGATACAGTTCTATAAGTGCAGTGACGGAGCCTTTGCTCCAGATAAATCGTCCCCTTCTTGCACCCATATTCAAATTAGCAATCCCCAAAAGCAGCAGGAATACTGATGGATTTCTTGTTTACTCTGTTGTCAAATGAGTGACGTTTGAGGGTGAAAAACGATGCAACTTTCACTCACGTTAACATGCATAAATGTGAATCCAAATTGGATGCAATTTAAACGCAGTATTAAAAATGCAGAGTGAACATACATAGGTGCGAATCGGTCTTAAAAATAAATATTTGTGAATGCTTGCGGACTGTGTGGAACTTTAAAACGGGTGAACCTGAGGTGCCTACTTTATTACGGTGGCACTTACGAGATTCACCTATTTTTGCCCAGGCTAGCTCTCAGGGTTGTTGATTCTCCTTCAGCCTCAAGTACTCTGTGTCTACCAATAATAACTTTGGGCGCCACTGGTTTTATGGAGAAACCAGAACCTTCTGAAGAAATTTATTAAAACAAAAATAATCATTTAATTACTGTGATTTTATTTCACTCTTTAATTATGCGAATTAAATGACATCTACTGGTTATTCAAAATCAAAATTAAATTCTTACTTATTTCATTTTTTTAAATTATGTAGGTACATTTATAGATACAATTTATGGAACCTGAAAGAAAGTGAATTTAAGACGATGGTATGTTTAACCGGGGTAATTCGAAATTGCAGTACGCTGTATAGTTTAATTACCCAGGGAAAATTCATGAATTTTGTTTTCTGGTGCGTGTAGTTATATATATAGTTTAAAACGAAGGCATACCTTTTTGTCTTTTACAATACTAATACTTGAAAATGAAAATATCTTAATTTCGATAAGAAAAATGTCTATGGTCTATAAATAAAATAAAAAATGTCTCGATACCCGATAGTATGAAGACTCATCCAAAAATTGAGGGAAACCCATTCGTGGAAAACTCCATAGTAGAACCATTGCCGTGGACTTAACCTTGGACTTACGCTTGCCTCCATGTGGAAGTGGGACGTTGCCTTGGACCTAACCTTAGACTTACACGTGCCTCCAATTGAAAGTGGAACTCCTGGATAGAGGTGGGACATTGCCTTGGACCTAACCTCGGACTTATCTTTGTCTCCATCTCATAACTGAACGTGGCCCCTTAGTAGAAAAATACCATCCCATACTTGGATGAAACATCTAGAAGTAGAACTGCTACACCATACTAGAGCTGCTACTCCATACTTGAAAATACCCAGTAGTAGAACTGACCATCCCATAATTGAGAATACCATCCCATGCTTGAACGAATCCAGTATTAGAACTGACTATCCCATAATTGAGAATACCATCCCATGCTTGAACGAATCCAGTATTAGAACCCTAAAATAATTTTCTACCTTAATAATTGTTCTCTAACAAAATCGTAACGGTCAATCTCGTTACAACAACCCTTTATCTCTTATAAATCAACACCTACCTCTACCATGAGGGAATCAACTGGGATTCTGTCGCCACACGACACCCATAAACCAAATCTTCTAAAATCGCAGACATCCTTCGTGTTTCTGCACCCATATAAATCGAAAGGACATTAAGGTGTTATTTACTTCACTGCACCGACCATCTCACCGCAAAATGTACACTCTTAACGAAGACTTCAAGATATTAGCACCTCATCTTCGGACTTCTTAACAGAAAGTGTTCCGCCTTTCTTTACTCTTTATCAGCAAAACTCGGTCCCGAATACGTCACTTCCTCTCGTCCGACCCACTTACAAAAAAAAACAAATTTCCGGTCCTCCGCTGGCTCCATCAGCGAAAACCTAATTAATAACCAAAAATATCCTGAGCCACTCCCTATTAGTGACAAAGGCCTGAAATAAAAAGGAGGATTTGCACCTAATCCTATTCTGTGCTCGCTGTTCTTCTCGACCGCTGCCGTTCAGCTGTTATCGATTTTTACAAATCCTGAGAAGTCATCGACTCCTTGCTGTCAATCGAAAAGTAAACAAAACCACAAGAATACTCGTTTCATAAGGAAAATTCTATAATACAAGGTAATTAAGTAATCATGAAATTTGAAAAATATATACAATGGAGGTCAAGTATTTTTTTATATCACCTATTTTGTTCTCTTATTTATTAAAGTTTAAAATTAAAGTGAACAAGTGAACTAACCGTGTTTTGTATCCTTTTTAAATCTTAAAACAGTAGCATTTACCTCAAGATAGGTATCTTGGGATTTTTAAACGCTACAACTTGTAACTTTCAATTGTGAATTCATGTTTTGATTGATGTTTTCGTGTTTCTGTTATATACAGGCTGCTATGGAAATGACGTATTATACTTAAATGGGTGACTCCTTGGGTGTCCTAGAGAAGCGCTACATATTTTGTTTTAAATCGACCGTTTTAAAAGTGGGGTCCAGCCCCTTAAACCCACACCTCATCCGGCGTTTGTTTGGGTTTGTTCGTCATGTCACTCTGTGGTGGCATATCAGAAAACAGGTGTTACGTACAATGTTGCCAAACTGTGCAAAAATGTAAAACTTTAGTTTCTTATAAATATTTAGCTTACTTAGAAAGTAAATCCACGCTGACAGGAGTAAGAAATCCGTCTATTTTCAGATCTTTTTTCTATGTGAAAAGCTTTATGCTGATCACGTGCAAATTGCCTAAATCACTTAAAGAAACACACAGATGCCCACGAGTTTCAAATTAATTTTTTTGAAGATATACACCTATTATCAGATTACACGAAAGCACTAAACACTAACGCATAATTACACTTTACACTACCGCACACATAGAACAACAGCACTTAATTATTTCGCAATAGAAATTCAGAAATAATAAAAAGGATAATTTCTATGGGCTATTAACCCTTTACTAAAGATAAAATGAAACAATTATGTTGACATAGGAACTACCCTTTGAAATAAATGGTCGAGTCAAAGGTGCTTTCTTTCTGCACATTCCGAAAACTCACTGGAGCTAGCGCGGTTGCCATTTCCGAGACTATAATTATACAGGAAAGTAATATTACAGAAGGAAATTCAGCAATTTATGAATATAATCTTATAAAACATCGAAAGTGGCAACGCTGTATTTATACCGATGAGCTTAATATTGATCGACCGACCGAGTAAACCCGAACAGACGTCAAGACACGAACAGGCTCAAAGGTGTTATTTAGTTTCAACGTTTTTAGATGTCAAATACCACTATGGAAAAATTATATTATTTCCCAGACCACCAGCTGATGAAATCTTATACAATATGGGCGTATTTTTGTCTACACAGTAGAGCTTTAAAATACTAATTCAGATTGAATGGTACTTAGATGTGTTCATGCGAGGCGCGATAACTACAATGTGAATTTATGTGACTTTGTTTTGGTGTTTTGTGACGGTTTTTGTTCGGGTTACCTGGCTTTTTTTATAAATTAAGTTGGTTTTAAATAAGGCCGAAAAGGTAAATAAAATTAAATTTTTTTCTTCTAAAGGGTAAAGTGGCATTTCAGTTGTTCAGATCCGACGGGTGTCGTTCGGATTGAACAAGTGAGAATATACCTGACCATTATAAACTCCGCGGCGGTTTGTTCGAGTCAGTTCAAGTTTATAAATCAGAGATTGTGAGCTGAACTGAACGTAAAAGTTTATAATAATGTACCCTGAAAAATAAACCACTTGGAATGTGTCGAACGGTTATTGACTTTCTAGTTAGTTAGAGTTTACCCTGAAGATATGACAACACTGTTCAAGATTCACTGACGTTTTTCGCCATATGTCGCTTTGTTTGTTCGCAAGCAGGGGCACAAAGTGGTCATTTTTGGTTTGACATAAGGTCATATTAAATTAAAGCGCCATTTTTGGATATTTTTCTTCAATTTGTTTTCATCTCAGGAATTGCCGCATAATACGTCATTTCCATAACACCCTGTATTTTGTTTTTTGCTCGATAACTTGTTGGAATAGGATATTGTCCATAAATCTGTTTCAAAACACAGCCAATAGTGGCTTATCTGCCCCTTCGTCGCCATTTAAAAATATACGGACATTGGCAAAAAACTTCCATATTACTCACATTCTAGACTCCTTTAAATCGACATCCTTATAGTTATTTCGTCTAGACTGTGAATTAGATGGAACTCTTACTTGGCCGCGCCAGCATGCTAAATATTCGTTACGTGAAGTAAATACGTCCGCAAGCAAGCCACGAAAATATTTTTTTCTTGGACCGTGCGTGAAATACACTTTCACTAATAATTAAGTACAATTGCGCACACCGGTGCGTGAAGTACCATGTTTTCCTTATGGGATTTACTGCACGAACACTTCCATAAGAGCCCATGAATTTAAAATGAATGGGTGGCTATGCTTGTTTTATTTTTATTCAAGTTTTGACAAATGTCACTATTACATATAATTATTTAGATTTTTTGCTAAACATACGGTCGTAGACAAAGTGTAGTATGCAACACTTGCGTGAAGCCAACTTTATACGCTCGCTCGTCGAAATATTTATCAAAAATAAAGTGGACTCACGATCGTTCATGTCCTGTGCCTGTTCTTTTGAAATTGTGTTCTTTTTCTGGATAGAACAGGTTAAATCTTTCCTATTCGTGCTGTCAATAGTATTTAATCAATCGATCAAAAACTGCGTTAAAAAATACTTCCAGTTTACTAATTTAAACAATTTTGTATCTTTTGTTTGTTTACTTTTTTGCTATCCTGTAGAAGCTACCACAAAAGCTAATGATTTAATATTAAAATTGATTGATTTAGCCGATACTTGATGGAAATCCATTATAAATTTGAACAGAAACAAAAAGTTATAAAATTTCCACAATTTTTATTTTGAAAAAAACCCGTAACATGTTTCGGCACACGGATCATTCCGTCAGAAGAAGGCACCGTGTGCCGAAACATGTTACGGGTTTTTTTCAAAATAAAAATTGTGGAAATTTTATAACTTTTTGTTTCTGTTCAGATTTAATATTAGTTTGTCAGGAAGCAGATCTTTTTTTAAAGAGTAACATTTTTCCGTAAAATTAATAATAAAAAAAGGTTCCATATGATGGCAACTTAAGTAGACACACTGTATATTAAAACATGATTAATTGTTTAGATAGGTATTATAGTTATGATAAATTATTTTCTAAATTTTAAAATAAACGGGTTATGTATCGGGGTTTGAAAAAAACCCTGGTTTTTCAGAAAAACCAAAAACCAGTTTGCGATTTTTCCATTTTTGCTCTAGTTTCTTTTTTTTCAAGTTTTTATGTTTTGCTCTAGTTTTTTTTCAAGTTTCATGTATGGAGGCAATTAGTGCAAAAATAAAACATATGTATACACACAGTTGTTTTTCTTAGAAACAAAAGCCATAATATTAAGAACCTTTTTTATTACTCACAAAAGATACGAAAATACAATGAAATAAGCATAGCATGCGTAATCTTCACAGCCGCTGCTGTTATCTTCGTTATCGAGGTCTATCGGTCTTTCTGTAGCATTTCCGTTACTGCAAGAAAATATAGTTTCGTAAAATATTTTGTTTCCTGGCTTCTCAAGAAATCCCATTAGGTTTTTAAGGTTCTGTATTTTGACCGGAGCTATTTCATTAGGTCTGTCGTATAGAATATTAAGCTCTAATCCTTCAGGAATGGGAACTTTGTTATGTACAATACTGGATCTCCATGGGCCGTGGTAATTATCTCTTAGGAAAATCAATGGTGGTTTTTTTTCTATTCTTAACATTCGAATATCCTTTATTTTCACAGGAGGTTTAGCAGTTTTAAGAAAGAATGGATCTGTCGGTGCTTTAATATTATACATGTGAGACACATTAACCTTTACCAAATTAAAAGGCGAAGGGTGTGCACGAGCATTTAGAATAAGTTTGTCCCATTCCTCCGGTACTTCAGCTTTCCCAACTTTTCTCTTCTTTTTCTCTATCAGTGAAAAATCTTGGTCGTTTGGTAAGTATGAATGACCTCTCATGGGAAAAATGTATTCCACCTTATCAAATATTTTGAAACCATGTACAAGCATATAAAGTAAATGGAGGTTCAATACCATTGTTATTACCTACGTCCATATTTAAACTATTTTGAACAGCACCCTTAGAACACGGTCAACGACAACGTATAGACTGAATTATTATTTTTGTAAACAAGCGATACGCTTAGAAATTAATTTAATGTTGAATTCCAACGGAAAGAGCACATGTATTGGACTTATATGTTCTTTTTACTAGAAACGACGCGGACATATGTTGTTTTTGCCGAACTAGCCAGATTTTGAACGGCAATAACTCGGCACAGGTGTCGTTTTTAGGGAAACTATTTATGTCATCGGATAGCTTACATGAAACTCTACTAGATGCCACTGATAACTCGATTTTGACAATTTTGGACTTATGTTGTTTTTGAAATCAACGCCTCAATTGTTTAGATAGGTATTATAGTTATGATAAATTATTTTCTAAATTTTAAAATAAACGGGTTATGTATCGGGGTTTGAAAAAAACCCTGGTTTTTCAGAAAAACCAAAAACCAGTTTGCGATTTTTCCATTTTTGCTCTAGTTTCTTTTTTTTCAAGTTTTTATGTTTTGCTCTAGTTTTTTTTCAAGTTTCATGTATGGAGGCAATTAGTGCAAAAATAAAACATATGTATACACACAATAAAGTAAAAAAAACATGATATAAATACAGGTCCACAAGTTTATCTGTAGCTATGCAAGGAAGCGGGCAAAATAAATTCTTGGGTTAACAATGTTGTCAAATATATTAAATTTTTATTTAATAATCTGTTACCAGGTAAACTTTAAAATTAAATTTACTCACTTAAAATGCAGTTTCTTTTTATGATCAAACACAGGCACTATAGGAAAAATCCTTTAGGGCACTCTGGGAGTGGTGCCCCCGTAAATCTAACCGACAACGGATTTTCCTAGATAACTCAGCCGGTTCTCATGCTACAAAAAAAAATGTGAAGAGCAAAATTGAAGAGCTTGACGGAGCGCGTAAGCTCCAACCTGATCCCGATATCTCAATGAGTTCGCTAATTATCGCGATTTTTAACTACAAAAACAATAAAATTTAATTAAACATATCTCGAGAAGGGGCGGAGTTCGGGCATCAATTTTTCGCGAATCAACGGGTGACACCGAGTACTTCGATGGGCCGGAGGCTGGGTGTGGTGGAACAATGAGGAGGAGAGTTATGGGGGGGAAAAATATTACATAAATGCTAATAAGTAGTTTATTAATCGAGCTACGGGGATGAGGCTGGATTCAATTTGTTCATTTTTTTTATCAGCTACGAGGTGATTGGCGAAAATTTTTTATTTTCGCAAATGCGCGCTTGTCGCGGCATACAAGAACGGGTCACTATTTAATATCTCCGAAAATACTTTAGATATTATGTTCGATTTTGGTATGTGCTAATAGGATATAGAACCACACCGTTTAGTTAGAAAAGTTACTTAATTGTTCCACCAGTGGCGTCCCTGCAAACATGTCCTCTGATATTTTTTACAAAAAATATGGTACGCCACTGACATTTTTCTATGTGTTTTCAATTAGCCTGGTCAATTCTATATAAAAACGGTATCTTGAGTTTTTCTCGTCAGACGCATCGAATTGCCCACTCCAACAATTTTTATGAAACAAAATTTATCATTAATTATTATTTTATCAATATTAATAATAATGAGTTTCGATATGAATTTTGTGGTTTTAATCAAGAACGGTGCGAACTCCGCCCCTTCTCGAGATATAATTTTTTGTTGTTTTTGCACTTAAAAATGGCGACAACCGCGAACTCATTGAGATATCGGGATCAGGTTTCAAGTTTCAAGTTCTTCAATTTTTCCCTTCACATTTTTTTGTAGCATCAGAACCGGCCGCGTTATTTAGGAAAATCCGTTGTAAGTTAGATTTCTACAAATCATGTCAGAATGTCGAGAGGATCCTACTGCATCGATTGGGGAAAAAAAATTACTCGATTTCGCCAGAACGACTCCACTATTAAGAATTAATTAAAAATTCGAAATACAAAAGTTGTACAGATCATTAAGGTGCATATTTGTTTTTTGAAATTTTATCTAATTCTCTACGTAAAGGAGAAAATGAACTATTTTATCGTTGACTCATCCTGTACATAGTATATCGTGGACATATCAACAACGACTTACCCGAACGGATTTCTGGGGGCACTTCCACTTTTTGCTTTGGAGGCCTTCCTCTCCTACGCTTTTCCGCTGGCGCTAAAAATAATTTGATGTCAAATCGTCAGGAGATAGAATGTGCATGCGCTATACCATACTAGGAATGGATGTCGTAAACCTATCTACAGCGTCTTAGCTGGAAGGTGTGGTGACTTGCACGAGGACTACCTCTCCTACGCTTTTCATTAATAAACCTAAATTATTTGCAATGAGCCTAGATCTTTTAGATTCTGATATACAGTGTTCTAATAATTTCAAACAGAAGTTACGGTATACAGTGAAACCTCTCTTAGGCGGACACCTACGGGACCGTCTAAATATGTCCGTCCATGGGAAATAGAGGTAAAGTTGCGCATTTACGTGCCTAATAATTTGCCGTTTAGAAAGTTTTGAAATTCCGAGTAGTTCCGGAGATATCCGGGAAAAAAACGAAATTCTGAAAAATCGTTTTATTGTTTTCCTGGGTTTTTTTTTAAAATCGAATTCTAAAGTAAATTGCACTTTTGCATTACCACTTTTTCCACTCTATCTAACAGCGTTAATTATTTCGTAATCCGACGAGTCATCTTCGAAGGGCCATTATCAACTTTATTTTTTTAAATACCGTCCTGTTTTTCTGATATTGGCATTTGATAGCTTTTGTTCTTCCGAATGCAACGATGTATGACACAGTGTGGTTTAATGACGTTTCGAGGGTTTTTTGAACAACATCAGGACATGTTGGGATACGGTCCTGTATTTCTCCGAATTTTATAAATAATATCTCATAAGTAAGCTCTAAATTTTTTACTTATGTTGGACTAGTTTAATAAATAACAAATAATTTAATAATAAACCACAAATAAGTGAACAAAATACAGAAACATTATTTCAAACTTCTGTTGATTCTTCGGGATTTAAAAGAAAAAAGTAGGCGCTCGAAACAAAAAAATTAATATGGTGACGCGTGATTTGTTTCACTTGATATTCCCATTGTGATCGTTTGAGCGCGTTTTAAGATTTTTTCTATTTTCCAGAAAATATGGAACATAAATTTACAACTGCTGAAAAGTTTGATATTCTATTACATGTTTTATTTTATCTCAGAAAAACTGTTATGTGGCAGTTAGAAGATGTTATTTGTACTTAGAGACTAACGGAAATCATTTTGAACACCTGATTATGTAGTTCCTTACTTTTTTCGTTGTTCGTTTTATTACTGTTTTCGAATGATTTTTGTTCACTTATTTGTGGTTAATTATTAAATTATTTGTTATTTATTGAACTAGTCAACCATAGTAAAAATTTAGAGCTTACTTATGAGATATTATTTATAAAATTCGGAGAAATACAGGACCGTATCCCAACATGTCCTGATGGTGTTCAAAAAAACCTCGAAACGTAATTTAACCACAATGTGTCATACATCGTTGCATTCGGAAGAAAAAAAGCTATCAAATTCCAATATCAGAAAAACAGGACCGTTTTTAAAAAAATAAAGTTGATAATGGCCCTTCGAAGACGACTCGTCGGATTACGAAATAATTAACGCTGTTAGATAGAGCGGAAAAAGTGGCAATGCAAAAGTGCAATTTACTTTAGAATTCGATCTCAAAAAAATCCAGGAACTACTCGAAATTTTAAAATTTTCTAAACGGCATATTATTAGGCACGTAAATGCGCAACTTTACCTCCATTTAACCAACTTCGTATCTCTTACGGTTTCCGAGATCCCTGTACTAGCCCTCCTTATCTTGGACACGCATGAAACAATAAGACAAAAAAATATAAAGAAAAGTAAAAATTGAATGTGTTCACATTACAACGGGAGTAACCAATCAATCAGATTATCATATTTTTTGTAAACTTCCCAAAATTTTGCTATAGCAAAACCCAATATGAGCGAACCAGTCCTTGAAAATTACTCGGTATATAAACGGTTATTTATTGGTTCTATCCCTATGAGCTCAGATCAAAATATTTATTACACAATGCGTTAACAGCATAAGGAGGTTATTCTTGGGTTCGTTTTCAGAAAAAAACTTCATATGAACATATTATGTTCTAAACTAAACGTCTTCACTTTTGAGATATACAGGGTGTTAAAGATTTTCATGTTTCTTTAATAATTAATTAGGTAGACAACTGTCATAACTGTTTGTTTACAAATCAAAATCTGCTTCTTACCTACTACATCCTTTTTAATCTTTGTTAATACCTACTTTCATAACAGAGGGCAAATGAATGAATTTCATTTTTTTATACGAAAACTGTACGCCCAACGACAAAAAAATCAAGAGACGACATTTGCTCAGCAAGGAATGAGAATTTAAAAAATAATTTTCATTTAAAAAAACACCGACGTACCATTCTTATCTTCAAAAATACCCGGGGGGGTTTGTTGGCAATCCCGCACGAACGCCACTGGTTGGAATAAAAAACATGTTATACATCATAAAATGCATCTTGATGGATAGAAAGTGTGTACCAAATTTCACAAAAATATCAGGTATCACTTAACACCCGGCATCTCAAAAGTTAAGACGTTTAGGACATACAGGGTGTTATGGAAATGACGCATTATATTTAAACCGGCAAATCCTGAGATGAAAATAAATTGAAGAAAAATAACTATAAATGGCACTTTGAATTATTATTAAGCGAGATTATACACTTTATATGTAATCTGAAAATTTACATGGCCGCTATTGACCACGGTCGCAATCAATAAAATAAAAGGTCTGCAGTGTGAAAAGACCTAAGCGCATTTCGGCCGATGTTGTCATATCTACACGGCAAACTCTTTAGAAAAAAAACTATAATTTTAACAATTTTTCATTCTATCTATGAACAAATATGATTCCAGAAAACCGACGACGAGAAACGTTTTGCAAAACAAATAATAGTAATATCACACAAATTCGTCACAAGTACAGGAAAGTAAATAGATCAAACGTCATGACCTTTTAAATGGTTATCTTTCAAACTCTTTAAAAAAAAATGTAATTTTGTTTAAGACACATGCTGCTCTCTTACCTTTACTTATTTAAAAACAATTATTACTAGTTTTAGAAGAAAAAAAAACCTCTCACATAACCTCACAAAGAGCAGCTATTGGAAAGATTACACGGGAACGTTGTTTTAATTAATTTTGGTCCTTTTTTTGTCTCGCTTAGATTTATTTGTTTAAGTAATTAAAAATAAATACGATTCCTTCAATTTAAAAATGACACACGCGACGATCGAACTGAAGGAAACCTTCAAACTACTTCAAACAGCGTTGTTCCAAGCTTTAAATTATTGTATCGATCGGCAAAATTGTACCGAATTTTATAGAAATGTACCAGCAAAGGACGCTACTTCACTGGACACTTAAAAAAACTTACGAGTTCTAAGAAAAAAAAAAAGGTCGTTACCTTCACCAAGAAAGTGAACTTGAAAAAAAAAAAGTCGTTACTTTTAACAGTCCTACATAACAAAACAAATCCTTGGATGGAAAGTATACTAAAAACAATTTGTAAGCGATTAGTAATTATTTGCTAAATGCACTAAAAAAAAATTGATTTCACAAATCGATGGGAAATCGGAAGTCATTTTTTCCATCGAATTTATAAAAAATTACGAAAGAATTTAATTAAAATTATTAAAACATTATACACGATCTCCGTTAGTGAAGAGGGGAGTATTAAAAATAAAATTATCCATTTCGCACAGAATAAAATGTAAAATTTGATGAAAATATTTAGAAAGTAACCCCAACCAAACAAAATACTGACAACAAAATGCATTCAGCAGAACTACAAATCAATGCGCATCGTGACGTCACCTAAAAATCGCTTATAAATCGATGAGTTCTGATGAATACAGCCTTTGTAAAATGTACCGAATTCGGTACAAAAGTACGCCTGGAACAACCTTGCGTTGTTCAAAACGACGAAATGACTCGGCTTACATCGAGTCGGTTCGGTCGCCGTAGATTGTCAGATATCTCGTCAGTTTCAGACGGACTGCGTCAGGATACGGGTGATCTTATTTTATAACCAGTACACGCATGCACGCGTGTTTGTTATAAGTGTAATAAATTAGTGTGACAAGTGCCTATCTTTAAAACACTAATTTGACACATGTGTGTCAGACTTTAAGTGATTTATAGTAATTTGTCCAGTGTTTCATTATGTGTTCTATGTCTCTCACGATATACAGGGGAATGTTCTGAGATTGGAAGAAAAACGCCGAAGGGGTTTTAGTGGGGTATAAACTTTAACCACTAAAACTAAAAGAACTGAAGATATCTGTGCCCTGTGGATTCCTTGCTAGTTCAGTGTCAGCAATAAGTTTTAAATTTTTCACAGTTTGGCAACATTGCGCGCAACATGTGTTTGTGAAATAGGTCCGCAGGGTAATATGATACAGTGCTGCGGAGTGACCTGTGGGTTTATGGGTGTGTTACCCTACTTTTAAAACGTTCGATTTGAAAAAAAATTTGTAGCGCTTCTCTAGGACACTTCAGGAGTCACCCATTTAAATATAATACGTCATTACCATAACACCCTGTATGTTCATATGAAAATGGACCCAAGAATAATCTCCTTCAATATTAGCATGTTACTAAGAAAAAAACCTGTATATTTGACCAATGACATAACAATTCTATAAATATAACAATACATACCAAAACGTTCTCCGCTTCTTGGACGGTCGCTGTCTGCTTTGCGAGGTCGACCTCTGCGTTTTTTTGGCTTTTCTGCTATCTCTGAAAATGCGTTTCTCTCTTATTAAAAGGTTTTTTTAAAACGACAGTGGACACAAAAACATTTATATAATTTAGACTGTAAGCACAGCGTAGGGCTTCTCACAAAGTTTCGTAACGCTGTGTAATATATCGGGGGCTGTATCGAAGATACATGAAGGATAGACGTATTTTAGACTGAAATTGTCTATTTATTCATATCACAACGTTTCAACGTAAACATCTCCAGTCGTGTTCAAGTCACCCAAAATCCAACGTAATTCAAAATAAAGAAAGAACTTTACTTCAAGTAAGGCGCTACTTGGTAAAAGGTTCAATGAAATGCATAGTGTGCGTGGGCGGTGGATATTTTAAACATTGTCGAAATAAATTTAATTCATAATTTTCATTACATTGCGTCAAGCTTACAGAACTGGTGATCCGAGAATCAAACGACAGGCTAACCAGGCAACTCAGCGAATCAAAAAGTTACTAAGGGACACATAATGTTGTAAAAATGGCTTTTTTCAAATTAAGAAAATAAGAAGGATTTTTACGTTGGATTATTTTCCTATATGTTACCAAAAAAGGATTATTTTTATAGCACGATTTATTTAACAAGGTTATAATATAATCTTTCAACATGCAAAATCAGAGGCTTTTTATATTTCTGCAACGTCAACAGCGGTGGTTCCTGCTGTCGGTTATCGAAACGCTTCGTCGGCACGAGATTAGATGGAATGACGAAAACTATATGTAAAAAATCAAATACGGAAGTGGAATTCTGGTTGCTTTGAGAGACCAATCTCCGCGAGATCGTTCGCTGGGAAAAAGTCCAGTACAGTCTTCACGAACACTCGTATTTTTGAATACAGAGTTTAAACTTTGAAGAAACCCGTACAACGAGGGATTTAACACTCTGTGTTTTTTAACGCGGAGTATAAACTTTCTAATTCAGCGTCCACCGTTGGAACAGCAGGCCAGTGCGTATACCCTGGCTCGGTCCCCCGCGATTTCAGTGTGAGCTTTATAGATTCTTCCTCGCAAGGTATTATCTATATACCGGCGGATTAATCTAGACGGTGTTGCACAGGCTCAATATTATTTCGATCGGGAGAATACCTCCTGATAAGTCGATCCCTCCTAACGAAGTGTATTGAGTCGCCCGCCTTGGCAAATATCGCTAATATTTATCAAGTGAAAAGGCCAAAAAAGAAGACATCTTTGAAGCAAAGAAGAAGTAAATAAATTCGGTCGGAGTAGGACTAGTTTGTCTCTTAAGCGTTCGTTAAAATAGCGTCCTTTTATAAGGTGGAAGCTAAGGTAGAGAGACAAACGGAATAGTCATTTCTGTTCGGTCATTAAGGCATCGTTGTCCCTGCACTGAGGGCGGCGTCGGCCAGCGTGGCGTTAAAAAAATTCGAAAAAACTTCTTAAAGATGCGACACGCATAAGTTTCTCAAAAAACCGCAGGTTGAGAGAAATATTGCGTTAATCAATAAGTATTTCGTTATAGACATTAGCGCCCGAAATAACTTAATAAAAAAATATTCGTTTTTACCGATTTATTCCTTTATAGACGCCTTGCGCTAGGAATAATAAGTAACGGTTATTAGGATTTTTTCAAAGTCCGGCGCGTAGTAAGGGTTCTTAAAAAATCTTAAGTTGATATATTTAAGGCAAAGCTAGGATTCGCGTGTAGGGTCTTAGAAGACAGTTAGGTTGGTTAATTCCCTCTTATTAGAGGACCATTGCTAGCTCAGGTTAATTTTTTTATTGTAAAGAAAATAAAAGTAATTAATCGAAAATCGCCCCGGTCGTGAGACTCGACATACGTAAGACTAACCCATAAATAACCCTCAAGACAAAAGACTTAAAATTAAATAAGCAAAAAGCCCTCCGTGTTCAATATAATAAACTTGCCTTGTTATATTCAATTGGACGTGCCCGTGCCAATAAACTCAAAAGTATAGTTCGAACAATAGTTAGGCTTCGTCCTACGTTCCAACAACTATACTTATAACAGTAAAATCAATCCTTTTAATTCTAAGACAAAATTCTTGCCCTCATCTTCATCTTAATTGGTGGACTGCTGACGACTTCCTGTTAGCGGGGAAAGGTGGTGGGCCCCACTAAGACCGACAGACACCTGTCGTCGGCTGGCATCCCTGACTATTAACGAAAATCGAAACGTCGAAATATCGAAAAATGGCGGAAAACGATAATTTAAGTGATACCATATCTAGCACCGACTTTGATAGCCGTTATAGGACTGTTGACCTCACCGGTAGTGTCGACCAGTACCTTGACGCTACTTACAATGACTCAATGGCTCGGTCCGTCGCTCGCCGGCGCATGATGCTAGCTCTTAACAAAACTCTGGGTGGGGAATCACCGCCGCCAGGATTAGAATTCAATTGGGACACGAGCAGCATACAAAGCAGCGACCTGGCGATAAATAAGCAAGGGGAAAAATGGGTATACGAGGGACCCACGATAACGATTGATGAACAACGCGCCGCAGGCGAGACAACCGCGCTTCCAAAGATAACAAAAGCGGAAAGATATCGTTATTTCGGCGACAATAATCTGAAATCTGGGATAGAAAGATCGAAGGCCTTAATATTCCAGACAACAGTCTGTACACAATGACGAGATCACTGACAAAAGGCAGCAAACAACAAATGCCGCATCTAGTAACACCCGACAACGTGACGATAACTGAGCCCCGAGAAAAAGCAGAAAAATTCGCTGAAGCTCTTTACGAGCAGTTCAGCGAAAATCCAACAACCAATCAAGCAGAAGAGGACCGGATCAACAGGACTGTGGGCATACACAAAAGCATGGATCATCCGCCCGAGCCAAATCTGCAAGCGATCACAGCAGAAGAAGTAAAAGGTTTGATTGCAAACACCAAAATCAAAAAAGCACCCGGTCTAGATGGCATAACGAACAAGTCACTAAAAAACATACCGGAGAACACCATAAATCATATAGTCAGCATAATACAAGCAATGCAGGAGCTTGGACACTTCCCTGTCGCCTGGAAGAAGGCAAAGATCATCATGATAGGGAAGGCAGGACAAAACAAAAATCTGATAAGTAGTTATAGGCCGATCAGTCTGCTGTCTAACGTGGGCAAGTTAGCGGAAAGGTTAATTTCGGGTAGGCTTTCAGCCTTTGTCGAAACTAATCACTGTTTACCAGAGGAGCAATTCGGCTTTAGAGCAAATTTGTGCACTGTTAGACAGGCGACCAGGTTCGCTTCTAACATACTTAAAGGATTCAACAGAAGGAAACACACAGGAGCCGTGCTGTTTGACATAAGCAAGGCGTTTGATAAAGTATGGCACAATGGGCTAATACTAAAAATGATAAGGCTAGGAATGCCTAACTATCTGATAAAGCTAATAGCCTCTTATCTAGAAGATCATTTCAAACATGTATCGACGATGAACTGTCTACATCCAAGAACATAAGAGCTGGCGTTCCACAAGGTTCAGCAATAGCCCCCCTACTCTTCAACATCTATACATCAGACATTCCTCAGTTTCCTCTGAACGAAAAATACATATACGCGGATGATACAGCCATCGCAGCGACATCAAAGACCCCTAGGATAATAATGTCCAGGCTCAAAAGGAACATAGCCATTCTACAAAAATGGCTAAGCAAATGGAAGATCAAAATTAACCCTGACAAGACCCAGGCAATTTTCTTTTCAAAATCGTGCCGTAAATTCCCGGAAGGGAAGATCAAAGTTGGAAACAAAGAAATAGACTGGAGACAAAGTGTCAAATACCTAGGTCTACACTTTGACAGAAGGCTCAATTGAAAAGTGAATACAGCCAGCATACTAAAGAAAGCCAATCAACAACTCGGCGCAATCTACAGTTTGCTTAACAAGCGCAGCAAACTAAACCTAAGGACAAAGGTCACCCTATACAAAACCTTAATCAGATCAGCGATGACATATGGAGCACCAGCATGGTGTACTATGAGCAAGTGGGACCTGAAGCGGGTCCAAGTGATGCAAAACAAGGTACTAAAAATCATAGTAAACATACCACGATACACTAGAAACGACATAGTACACAGAGATCTCGAAATTTCCGAGTTTCTCGACAAAACTATCGCTAAATACCACACTAAGGCTAACATAGCCAACAACAGTAAGATTCTTTTATCTCACATGCACGCATTGCCAGACGCAACATACACACTACCTAAAGACTGGATCAATCGCATTCGTGATTCTGATCCAAAAACACTAATACCTTGTCTAGCATAACTAAATAACACGCAACAAACCAATAAGACAACCTACGCCTACCCTCTACCCTATACGTCGGGAGCTCTTAAATTTTGCTCATTCGATTAAGTTCGATTGGGAAAGATTCAAGAGCTGGCACCCAACATAAATGTATAGCTTAAAAGCTAAATCTAATCACTCATACATGATGCAAAAATAACACACTGTAGTGAAAAGGAGTCAAAGGTTTCTAGGCTGGCTCACACGGTGAGTTTAGTCGGTCGGCCCGTCCTCCTCCTTCAAAGGCGGTTCTTTTCCCTCAGAAAAGAAGATATGGATGGTTTGGTATAATCCCCACAAGTTGCAGAAACCCGACCTCTGTAAGGTGTCTTCTGTGTGCAGATTCTCATCGGCTGTCCAAAAAAAAAAAAAAAAAAAAAAAAAAAAGGAAGGGTAGTCGTTGCTGACTAGTTAGGGATAACGATTTGGGTAATATTGTGGGACGGTATTATTTGATGAAATCGGCGTAGAGAATTTATAGGAACAATAATGATCACATATTACTCTGTGGTATGCCACCATTCCACAAAGGACGTTTCTAGTGTATCTCTCGATACTGGACACAAAAAGAGGAAAACCTTATCAATCTTAATTCTATTGGTTGAGGTGTTGATTCAAATGTGTGTATGCAACGCTTGAAACATATCCGGAAACAATCATGTGATTTATATATATGAAGTTTATTTAATTTATAATTTTTATTATTTATTAATATTATTATTTATTATTTATTTGTCGATATTTATTATTGATTAGTTATTTATTATTAATTTTTTAATTTATTATTATTCATTTATTATTGACTACCAATGTCTCTGTGGAGGGTGGGATTCTTATCTAACGCCAGTAAATAGGCATAAACCTCACTTAAATGGCCGATGTCAGTTCTTCTGTTCATGTTGTTGGGGATCTGAGAAATCCAAGCCATCTCCAGGAAGAGTCTTTTTGTGTATATCGACTGTGTCGACAAGATTTTAGTGGAGCCATAGTTCATATTATGACCAAGTGTATTGGCATGTTCTGCCAACGCACATCTCTCAGGGTGTAATCTACAATCACTCCTATGCGACGCAACTCTTTTATTTAATGGTCTGGCAGTTTGGCCAATATAGACTTTATCGCAATCCTCACATGAAAGGAGCTTGAAGGTGACAAGCCATGAAGGTGAATTTAATCAAACAAATGAAAACGAGAGTTTCGAAAATTTCGGATGCTTCTTTCCTGACAAAAAATCTAGATATCCTCTCAAAACTCTTTATAGATAACTCGTACCCTCCTTCACGAATTAATAAAATCCTATTTAGAACCACAAATGATACAAACATTAATATACCTAACATTAATAATAACACATTGCTTAATGCAGTCCCAGTAAACTCAGTAACAATTAAATTCACTTCATTTCCATATATAAGAGAGATAATCACCACCAATCATGAGAATAATCAATGATTTTTGTAATATTAAAATTGCCAATAAGTCTGTATTAACTATTAAAACTTTACACTCACGTCTGAAAGACAAGGTCCCAATGGGCCAGCTCTCGGATGTGGTTTATATCATTCCATGTGAGGATTGCGATAAAGTCTATATTGGCCAAACTGCCAGACCATTAAATAAAAGAGTTGCGTCGCATAGGAGTGATTGTAGATTACACCCTGAGAGATGTGCGTTGGCAGAACATGCCAATACACTTGGTCATAATATGAACTATGGCTCCACTAAAATCTTGTCGACACAGTCGATATACACAAAAAGACTCTTCCTGGAGATGGCTTGGATTTCTCAGATCCCCAACAACATGAACAGAAGAACTGACATCGGCCATTTAAGTGAGGTTTATGCCTATTTACTGGCGTTAGATAAGAATCCCACCCTCCACAGAGACATTGGTAGTCAATAATAAATGAATAATAATAAATTAAAAAATTAATAATAAATAACTAATCAATAATAAATATCGTCAAATAAATAATAAATAATAATATTAATAAATAATAAAAATTATAAATTAAATTTTTCAAGGAATGTGCCCTAAACCGTATTTTCCTGGGAAAACGAGTTATGGTATATAATTAGACTACTACTAACTATGCGAATAGTTAAAAAAAATATCGTATGAGCCAATGTCGAGAAAATCGATTTATTAAGTTTATTTCCAAGGAATGTATCCTAAAACGAATTTTCCTGGAAAATCGAGTTATGGCATATAATTCGACTTATAAGGTACTAATAATGCGGAAAGTTAAAAAAATATCGTAGAGTTAATGTCGAGAAAATCGATTTATTAACTTTCTTTTCAAGGAATGGAATGTGCCCTAAACCGAATACCTACATATTAATTTATTTAACAGATTAATTCAAATTCGACAAAGACTCATGGTGGAATTTATATAAATAATGTACAGAAACAACAAGTAGAACAATACAAATATTTTGGCATCATGGTGGACGAGAATTTGACGTTACTACATACTACATAACTAAAAAAGTGTCAAAAAATATTGCTTCTCGGAAGAAGGAGTTCTTATTTAAGTCAATGGACAAAACAAATAATTTATAAAGCAATAATGCAGCCACATTTCAATTATTGCACCTCAATTTTATTTTTATTTAATATCAATGAAAAGGATACACTACAGCGGAAGCAAAATCAAGCTATGCGATATATTTTGGGATGTCATAGACTTACTAGTGTTAAAGTAATGCTAGACATAACAGGGACGTTCAGTGTTAGACAGGTCATATTTTTAAATACGATGATTTTTATATATAAAATAAATCAGATGTCCACGATTATCAAACAAGATCCAGATTTCTATGTAGCTACAGTTCCAAATCGTTACAGTCACAATGATGTTTTCCACAATGGACTTGTTCAATATAATAACTTACCTAATGACATTAAGAAAGCGATAAATTTAAAATATTTGTAAGGAAATGCAAACATTATTCTAGGGAAAATGTATAGGGGGAACTACAGTTAAGTTTTTGTGTGATATATAATTTTTTATGTGATATGTATATTATTAATGATTTTTTTTGTAAGATTGTTAGCAATTGCTATTAACAATAAATTATTATTATTATTATATTCGGGGCATTTTATGGTCAGAGGAATAATTAGTTTTTTATGCAGTCAAAAGATCAACGATATAATGTAAACTTTATTATAGTGCTTTGTTTAAGGACGCTCGGTTCAGTTATAGTAGGTGGAAACATTAATATATACGGAATCTCACAAGTCTTAAACGTGGCAACGCTGTGGGACGCTAAATTGATGTATAAGTGAAACGGTTATTTGATAACCGGACGCTAAAAACATCTTTGTGTGGAAGAACCCGCATATAGCGGACGCTCTATACACCAGAAAATGAACGGACGCCCAATTAAGGTTAAAGTGAAAACAGTAACCATATATTCTCCTTAGGACGCCGTACTCACGTTTTATGAAAAGACGCTCTATTGATATTGGGATTTAAATATATAGACCTAACTTATTTGTACCATTGGATTTTGCACTTTTTATGCTAAGCTAAAGAAACTCAATGCAGTTTCGAAAAAAAAGTATTCTTAGATAGAATTTAATGTACCGAGCCCCCCCCCCCCCCCTTTGAGGGGCTGTAGCTCGCTAATAAGGGGACGAAAGATAAAATTTTATATGACGTTCTAACCTTATTTTGACCCAATATACTTAATACCTTAGTTTTAGGACACTCTGTATAATAAGGCAATTTTAAAACACCCTATATACACATTTTAAAATTAATATAAAATATACAAGGTGTCAGAAAATGAACATCAACTAAAAACTTATTATTAATTAAATTGTACATTTACTCCATTATCCACTACAGGAGTTTAAAATTTAGTAAAGGTTCAAATCAAAGTTCAGCTGTCTTAGACTTGTTACTTTAACAAACTACAACTGTTTTAAAATTATGAATACGGTTGTTTATGGGTCTATTACATATTAGAGACCAGAGCTAAGCTGATGTAATGTTTCTTGTACCTAAAACCTTAAGACTTGAATACATTTTGGTGAGCCAATCCTGAGCTATTCAAGTAAACGTGATGGCCAAACCACGAAACTCTCATAGTTCCGGTAATACAACAAACACCACCAAATTAAACTTTGACATTGACAAAACGAAAATTAGTGACAATATTTTCCTTATTCGTTACGTTCAGCTTTATGTCAATTTTTGGCAATAGCGTCTTAGAAATTATTTGCTGGTGTTAGCTGTATTACCTGAATTAAGATAGTTTCGTGGTTTTGCAATCACGTTTAATTCTACAGCTTAGGATTATCGCACGAAAATGTATTCAAACTCGGCAAATGGGTTTATCATATCGGCTTCTTGAAGAAGTTATAATGCAGTTTTTCTATAAAATGTACAGGGGAGCTAATATTCAGCCACCTCAAATCTTCTATGGGATTTCCTATGTTCAACAAACGATGCATCAGCCGGTACAATATAAATAATTTTAATTGCCTGTAAGTAAATGATTTAAAAGGTTTAATAAAAACATAATTACTACAAGCTGTCATTTTTATAAAAAAAAAAATTACCTTCATAAATAATATAAACTCAGACCAAAATATTTATTATATATTTGAGCAATGATGTTTTAAGTTTGACGAATAGTTAACATCAATAATACACAACACGACAAAACCTAATTTACATAACTGAAGAATCGCTGTACAACAATTTCATAAATATAACAATACATAATACATACCTAAACATCTTGGGCCGACGACGTCTAGCTTTCGAGGTCGCCCTCTACCTCTTTTTGGCTTCTCTGCTAGCCCTGAAAATGCAGTTCTGTTAGTCTTATAAAAAAAAAATTTTTAACGGCAGTGACACAAGAACATTTGCACATTTTAGACTGTAAGTCAGGTTTGCATTTACTTCTCTTGCGGACAAGTCGATTCCGGTTCAGCATGCGATATTAGATAAGCTTTAGTTTTTCAGTTCAGGTTAATCAGGAGTTAACTTATGAATAATGAGTGTCAACTCAAGAGGAAAACCCTCGACCCTGACAATACAGGAAAAAATCAAATTGATCATGAAAAATTTTACGGTTTTAGTGATCCGGAAATGTTTAAACCGGCAGAAATATTAAAACAATCAACATGTAGTATCAGGGACGTTAAACATTTAACTATACTGATATAGGTAGGTATATATTGAATGATTAGAACAAATTCATATACCAAAGAAAGGTAAAAGAACCCTGCGTAGCAACTATCGACCAGTCGCATTGCTTTCAGTTATATCAAAAGTAATGGAGAAAGCTATTAACCAACATCTTCTAAAGTACCTGGAAGGCTTCAACATTATCAGCGATCATCAATATGGTTGTCGGAACTCCAGATCAACTGGAGATCTTCTAGCCTATGTCGCCCATATTTTTAACAAAGCAATCGAACATTATGGGGAGTCTCGGGCTGTTGCACTGGATATTTCTAAAGCCTTTGATCGTGTTTGGCATGAGGGACTTCTAAGTAAACTGCGATCCTATGGTATGCCCAGTCGATTCTATGCATGGTTGTCTAGCTTTCTTAAGGGCCGCTCTCTGCAAGTGGCGATTGACGGATTTCTCTCAGACACCTCCACCATCGATGCCGGTGTTCCTCAAGGGCCCATATTGTCTCCCACTCTCTTCTTACTCTACATTAACGACCTAGTGAAAACTAAAAATCCGATAATTAGTTTTGCTGATGATAGCACACTTATCTCATCTTTCTCTTTGAATGCACAAATATCGGCTGCCGACCGCATGAAGTATCACGCTTCAACAAAGACCTGGAAAATTTTTTTGCTTGGGGTGACAGCAACCAAGTCGAATTTAATGCTAAAAACCCCAGGCAGCAGTTTTCTCTAAAAAGGTTAACATTACAGAACCGGATATAGTCATGGACGGACACGCAATCCCATTGGCTTCATCTATTAAGTTGTTGGACGTCAATCTGGGACGAAATATGTCTTGGCATAATCACGTTGTGGCCATCGCCAAGATAGCTTCTAAGAAACTTGGTGTACTCTTCCGAACCAGAAAGTTGTACACACCTCAACAACTTTTGACACTATACAAAGCCCAGATTCGACCATCACTAGAGTACTGCTCTCATGTCTGGAGCTCTGTACCCAAACATACTCTTCGGCTACTGGACTCCATCGAAAGGAGGGCCATTCGTCTGATTGGAGACCACGAGCTGACCTCTCGACCTCTACAGCCTAGAACATCGAAGATAGGTTGGAGATTTGACACTCTTTTACAGATATTTTCATGGAAAGTGCTCGGCTGACCTTGCCCTCTTAATTCGGCTCAGAGCGGCGAATATCAGAAATACACGACGAACCACTGCCGCCCATCCATATGTGGTTAAGCTTAGTACTCCTCGAACTTCATTATTTAAGAATTATTTCATCTGCAGGACTTCCTTATGGAACGACCTTCCCGAGGTCGTTTTTCCCAACGATTCAAAGCCAACGTGAATCGCTTTTTGCGCATACGCACCACTCCCGGAGTGCCCTAAAGGATTTTTCCTATAGTGCTTGTGTTTGATCCCGCGCACGTTATCTTTCTTCCTAATATTTTCTGGATGTATTTTTAATTCTTCAATAAATGACTCGTTGTTAAATTCAAATGCGAAATGAAGGGGTTAGACTGAAATCGCCTAAGTAGTAAAAATGTAGTTTTGAAATAAAAACATTTAAAGTTCATTCAAATCATTGTTAAATTAAAAACTTCCACAACATCAAATTTCTCTTTCAGACTCAAAAGGCGACGTTCTTCTGCCATCGTTTACGATTTTAACCTTACAACTCACAAATAAACGGCGGGCTGCTGTCGGGGAATCACACATACTTTCATTCGGCGAAGTCTTTTCACGCTGCCGCGCATACGCGATTGGTTGCCGATCTGTCTTCAGAGAGTTTTTGCACCGTACTTATTCGTCTCCCAAATACTTTTTGTCAGTTTAAAGGGGAGTTTTCGCACTCTTTGTATGAAAACAGCCTGTCCGCGTCCGCCCAAAGGAGAGTCCGCCCAAGAGATTTTGATTATCATGGAATTTCATATATGTACCTAGCTCCGGACTATGAAAAAATGTCCGCTTAATAGAGATGTCGCTTGTCAGAGTTTATGACTAGTTCAAAACCAAGAATGAGTAAATGTAAACAGAGAGCCACGCGCATGGCACGCTTGATCCGC
Source organism: Barypeithes pellucidus (assembly GCA_963991005.1). NCBI lineage: Eukaryota > Metazoa > Arthropoda > Insecta > Coleoptera > Curculionidae > Barypeithes > Barypeithes pellucidus. Next base: position 111,063 of record CAXDRF010000023.1, on the reverse strand, counting down.
GAATGATAGTGAAAATCCGGCATTGCGATTGGTTAATCAGCCATAAAATATTTAATGGCGACGCAGAGGGCGGTGCTTGCGACAGGATTGGACTTATTCAGTTTGTTGTATTTTTAATACTGTTTTAAATAGTATTATAACCGTAGTGCCTTTTAATCGTTTTTTTTAATACTGTTTTAACCGTTAAATAAATATGTCTAGCAGCACGGATGAACCTATCGCCATTGATTGTATAGCTTGTATCAACAAAATATGCACGGAAAATATTGACATTTCTTAGTGCGGTCCTGGTGAGTGTTAAAGATCACATGCATTTATTTACGTGTACTGACTCCCAGTTTTGAATAGAGTATAGTTATGTTCCGTAACACTGCAATATGCTGTACCCATATTTCACAATATTGACATCGTGTGAGGCAGAAACGAGATTGACAGTATTTTATCGATATCATGACACGCTTATGACACAACTACAGGGTGTAACGCATAATTACACTTTAAAATAACACTACCGCACACATAGAACAAGATCACTTAATCATTTCGCAATAGAAATAATAAAAACGTTAATTTCTATGGGCCATTAACCCTTTACTAAAGATAAAATGAAACAATTATGTTAAGAATTGACAGGAATTACCCTTTCAAATAAATGGTCTAATCCACCACCAGACTTTCTTTTCGAGAACTCTCCGCTAGTAGAGCCAGCGCGGTTGCCATTTCCGAGACTATAATTATACAGGAAAGTAATATTATAGAAGGAAATCAGGCAGTTTATGAATATAACCTTATAAAACATCGAAAGTGGCAACGCTGTATTTTTAGATAGACAATGGACACGTGAAAATTGGAACAGGTTCAAAGGTTAGTTTCAACATTTTTAGATGTCGAATACCATTGCATGAAAGAATTATAATGGAAACTACCCTATGTGCGATGCCAAGGTATTAAATCTACCCTCCAAATTTCATCTAAACTATTCTAAACCAACGTATACAGTGAGTCCCAGAAGAAATGTCTAAATTCATTTAAAATTCAGCGGGAAGTTTTTTCAAAAAACGCTCGTACCCGTCGATTGTGATTTTTTAATTTTTTCTTTGTGGTAATTTCATGTATACAGGGTAGCTCAAAAATAAGTTACGACCATCAACTTCATTTTTTCAAATGAAAACATATATTTTTTATTTAATTTTTGAATTTTGCATTGAATTCTAAGCATGTTTCATGTACCATGTCCTATACATAAACTCAACAGTTATTGAAAAAATTAGGATTGAACATATCTATAAGTAAGACCTGTTTATTAAAAAAAAACACAACCAAATCAAATTAAATGTTGAAAATATCCAAGACGATCAATAAACTCTCTTTGCAAGTTTCCAACCATTTCCGCAGTTATGACAAGCACTTCTCTTCGGATCCTTTCTTTCAACTCCTGCATATTGTTTGGCCTGTTAACAAATACTTTTGATTTGAGGTAACCCCACAAAAAAAAGTCCAGCGGAGTTAGGTCTGGCGACCTAGCAGGTCCTCTCCTTCCAATCCACCGATTGGGAAAGGTTTCATCCAAAAATGTGCGCACAGTGGCCGCATAGTGCGGAGGAGCACCATCTTGTTGGAATATCAGTTCTTTGTCCGGGGAGTCTGGATCCAATGGATTCGGAAATAAAGCCACTAATGCTGGAATTAATTCTAGTTGGAGAAATTCGAGATATACTTGTCCAGTTAAAGACTGTTCAAAGAAAAATGGACCAATTACTCTTTCGCGTACGATTCCACACCAAACATTTATTTTCTTAGGGTACTGGCTGTGAACCTCTATCATCCAATGCGGATTTTCTGTTGCCCAATATCGACAATTTTGTCTGTTTCAAATAGAACGTAGCTTCATCCGAAAAAATAATATTTTTTACTAAATTATTATCTAGATTGTACATATTTTGCATGCGTCCGCAAACTCACTTCGCCTATCGAAATCATCTTCAAATAACTCATGCACTGGAATAACTTTGTATGGGTGATATTTGTGCTTTTGAACTACTCGGTGAACAACAGATTTCGGCATGTGTAAATCGGCCCCAATGTGCGATAGGGGAGTACATGGATTTTCTTCCAAGGAAAGCAAAACGTCAAGTTGTTCATTTTCATCTCGAGTAGGACGACCAGATTTAGGCAAATCTCTAACATGACCGAATTCTCTAAACTTAGCCTCTATTCTACTCACCATCTTTTGACATATGGGAGGACGATCAGTATGGATTTCATTAAATAATTGGGCTGTTTCTATTTGAGTACGTGTTTTATCACCAAACCCAACCATGCATAGAATTTCAATTTTTTCCCGTTCCGTTAACTTCACCATTATTGTGAAAACCGCAACTTTGAAACTACGCTTGACAATAATTATACTTATTTGAAATAAAATTGTCATACAGTTCTATGGAAATAAACGGTGACAGTGAGACAGTACACTCTTACTTATTATGGAGCCCAAAATGCCATATTGCCAGAAGATTTGAAAGATCGTTGGATTCCCTAAATGATATGTTCATCCTAATTTTTTCAATACTTAACTGTTGAGTTTATGTATAGGACATGGTACATGAAACATGCTTAGAATTCAATGCAAAATTCAAAAATGAAATAAAAAATATATGTTTTCATTTGAAAAAATGAAGTTGATGGTCGTAACTTATTTTTGAGCTACCCTGTATACATGAAATTACCACAAAAAAAAATTAAAAAATTAAAATCGACGGGTACGAGCGTTTTTTGAAAAAACTTACCGCTGAATTTTAAATGAATTTAGACATTTCTTCTGGGACTCACTGTAGATATAAACATATTATTTGCGCACCCTGTTTCCGCAAAACATCATTTACGGGATTATTCAACATTTAAAAATCCGATCATATTCTTCTATTTGTAAAATGTCACACCTTACGCTGCAATTCTAGTCCCAGGTGCCACAGTGGTGCCATATTGTGATTAAGCTTCATTTATTAAAGATCTAGTCGAAAAATTATTTTCGGACCTAATACGGCTTGTCGGTTGCAGATAAGAAAAAAGTAGTAATAACCTTTCTTGTGCGAAATTTAATGATCTATATACAGGGTGTTATGGAAATGACGTATTATATTTAAATGGGTGACTCCTGGGGTGTCCTAGAGAAGCGCTACATATTTTTTTTTTTTTTCAATCGAACGTTTAAAAAGTGGGGTAATTCGCCCCTAAACCCACCCGGTTACTTCTCAGCACATTCATATACGATCATATTACATTGCCAAGCTGTGTAATCAACAGATGTTCAAGCCCAATGTTGCCAACTGTGTAGAAAATAACTATAGATTCTTATAAAAATAATATTTAGTTTACCTAGTATCCAAATAGAAGTGAATCCAGGTGCCAGTACACTAGCAAATAATCCAGGGCACAGACATCTTCAGATTTTTGTTTTTTTTTCTATGGGAAAAGCTTTATGCTCATCACGTACCCTGATGAAAATGTGGAACTGCATAATAAGCTTATATCCACTAAACCCCATTCGGCCTCTTATTTCCAATCTCTCGGAACATTTGCACTAAATCACTTAAAGAAACACACAAACACGCACGAGTTTCCAATTATTTTTTTGAAGAGATACACTTATTATTAGATTACACAAAAGCAATAAATACTAACGCATAATTACACTTTACAATAACCTACCGTACACATAAAACAACAGCACATAGGATACAAATTATTTCGCAATAGAAATTCAGAAATAATAAAAACGCTAATTTATTAATCCTTTACTGAAGAAGAATGATGAAATAATTATGTTGATAGACCCTTCAAGTCTAAGCTAGCTACCAGCCCTTTAAAATAATAGACTCGTCCGTCGAATATGCAATAGTGCTGGGCTGGGACATCGAAACGGAACATCGATGTTGACCATCGATGGCGTAGAAACATCGGTTGTAAAACATCGATGTTTTCTAAACGTCGATGTTCAAACATCGACATTTAAAAAAGTATATTTGCGATTAGGAATAAATTAGATTATAAAAAATAAAAATAAACTTGTTATTAGAAAGAATTGAAAAATTATGAAACGTCAAAAAACAAAATAACAAAAATTTTAATATAATAATATAAACAAAAAAATAAAGCAATAATTGCCATTTGTAAGTAGCAGTAGCTGCTTTAACTGCCAGTCAAAACGACTGTTAGCAAGGCGCCAGTTGATCGAAAACGGTTTACTGCGCATGAATTCGTGCAATTATAATTGCCATTGCACCGGGAATTTTTATTGTCGACTCTAATAAGGCTTTTAGCAAATGAAATCAAAAGTTTTCGCTCTTATTTTCTTGTGCTGGGAAAATTGAGTTTAAGATTACAACCTAGTTTTCTTGTTTTGTTATAACATTGAACATCGAAAGGTAAACATCGATGTCGACATCGATGTTTGATCTCTAACATCGATGTCGAAAACATCGAACATCGGTAACAGAACATCGATGTTTCAAAAACATCGATTAACATCGCCCAGCACTAATATGCAACTGTTTGGCAGATCAGCGCTGTTCCTCGAAAAGACCGCCGTTTCATACTGTTTCAAGCAGATTTGTGTGTTAAATTGTATGTTAATACTAATACAAACCCAGTCCAGCAGTTCAATATTCACCGACGGAACCAACGTGTTATTTAGACAATAAGAGCGTACTTTGTCTACACAGTAGCACTTTAAAATACTAATTCAGATTGAACGGTACTTAGATGTGTTGTGACGCGAAAACTATGTGATTTTGTGTTGTGAGTACTTGGTGTTTTTTATAAATTAAGTTGGTTTTAAATAAGACCGAAAAGGTAAATAAATTTGCATTTTTTTCTAAAGGGTAAGTGGCATTTATAAACTTTTAAGTTGTCCAGATCTGACGGGTGTAGTTCGAATTGAACAAATGAGAACATACCTGACCATTTGAAAACTCCGCGGCGGTTCGTTCGAGTCAGTTCAAGTTTATAAATCAGAGATTGTTTCCCAGCGAACTGAACTGAACGTAAAAGTTTATAATAATGTACCCTGAAAAATAAACAACTTGCAATCTGTCAAACGGTTATTGACTTTCTAAATAGTTTACCCTGAAGATATGACAACACTGTTGACATATGTTGCTTTGTTTACCTTCCTGACAGGGGCACCACGTGGATATTTTTGGTTTGACATAAGGTCATGTACAGGGCATATTAAATTAAAGCGCCATTTTTAGATATTTTTCTTCAATTTGTTTTCATCTCAGGAATTGCCGATTTAAATATAATACGTCATTTCCATAACACCCTGTATACCAATTTGTTAAAAACTTTTTTCCATATTATTTTTCGTTTAAGTTATTTAAACCCGAACAAACCCGAAAATTATTTTTAACCCCATTTGGAGGGTTTTTTAAATTTTGTGCAAGGGATAGACTTAAAATAGTACTCAAATGTTCTTTTACATTATAAAGTCTGCCTTCCTTCAGCAGTGACCTAACTAAAATTCCTATTTAAGGGCTTCGTTTATTGGACTAAATGTAAAATTTCAGTTTTGCCCAAATAACTTTGAAAATAGTCGGAGGAATTTTTTTAATTTAAAAAAATGACGTTGCAAATCTCACTAATGTGCAACTTTTGTCTAATTCCATCATTTCTCTATTTCTAGATTAACGAGATCCCTGTCGAGTGCATTCTTATCTGGAACACGCTGTATATGTATTTATTGTTTTAAAAAATAATATTAAATATTTTTTCTCGCTGTTTTAGTTTAGATTTGACAACTGTGTAAAAAATTAATTTATCAGCTTGCTGATAATAATTAATAATAATGATCATCTTTATTTCAACTTGTTACACTTCAACAGAGCAAACAATGAAATGATGTCACACTGAAAACAAACCCTATTGCACTAATACCATGTCCACAGTTCAAAAGCTTCGACAAAATTCTCTAAGACTGTAAGGCTCTAAATCTATCAGAAATTTCCTTAGTTATCTTTTAAATAGTTTTTCTGTATCAATTTGTTTTACATTTTCTGGCAAACCATTATATAACTTCAGGCACATATACTGTGGAGATTTCTCCGTTGGAGTTAGTGTATGTATGGGATACCTAACATTTGCTGATCTCGTACCGTAGTATTCATGCCCAGAAACTATATCAAAATAATCTGTGCATGAAAAGGAATATCAAGCATTCAAATATATAGAGCGCGTACGCTGTCATAACACCCATTCCCTCAAAAACACTTCTACAGCTTTCCAAGTAATTTTTTTTATTACCTTAATTAATCTTTTCTGGGCTACAAAGACCCTCTGCATTTTACTATCTCCACCCCAGAAAATAACGCCGTATTTGCGTATCGACTCAAAGCTGGCAAAGTACATTGTTCTAAGTGTCTCCACATTCATGTACCTACAAACTACCCGAATACCATAACAGACTGAATTCAGTCTTCCAACTAAACTATCTATGTGATGTGCCCAGTCAAGATGTTTATTGATCGAAATTTCCAGGAGCCTTGCACTATCTGAGATGCCTACTTCTTTGGTGCCAAATTTAATATCTATGTGTTTTACAGTGTCAATATTAATTTGTTTTTACTATACCATTCTGTAACCGTATTAAAAAAACGCCTGGGACCTTTCAATCAATTTTTCCATAGTTTTGCGACCAGTAATTAGGTTTGTATCGTCAGCATAGCTGACAATATGTTGTCGAGGCGAGTTTAAAAGAAGTGACAGGTCATTGACAAATATTATAAATAACAACGATCCCAATATGCTGCCCTGTGCAATTCCTATGTTATTTTCTCGCATCTCTGACTTATAGGTTTTCCCCCGATTATTCAAATATGATAAGATTCATTTCCTTGCGTTGCCCCTAACACCATACATTTCCAATTTCCTTATTAGTAATTCCCTGTCCAGACAATCATAGGCCTTTGACAAGTCCAACAGAATTCCCAGTCCCAATTCACCCATTTCCAGATGTTCCAACACATATTGAATAAATCTAAATATCGCTGGTTGTGTGGAATTCCCTTTCGAAAAACCATGTTGAGTTTCAGCGAATATGTTATTATCGTCCAGGAAACTTATTAGTCTAGAATACATAGCTCTTTAAAAAATCGCGGAAAAGCTGGGTAGTAGACTTATCGGTCTATAACCAGATTCCCTGGGTCTCCTTTTTTATCACAGCAGTTTTTAAATTGTCCGGAAAGATACCATATTTGAACGAGTTGTTAATTATAAAGCATAATATATTTAAAATAAATGGAACTGCCAACTTTACAACACTGGTAGGAATTTCATCCACCCCACAACTATGTTTATTTTTAAGTTTTTTAGCTATTTCGGAAATTTCAGTTGGTGTTACGGGCCTCAAAAAAAATTGATCCAATGTTTCCATTCACCGCACAATCAAATGGGACGGAGATGAGTTCTTTTAATAAGTTGGGTAAAGATGGTTCCACGAAAAATGGATATAACTTAATGACTGCAGTAAAAGTACCTGAGGCGATCCCATTATTTATGACCGTTTGTTATTATTATGTGGAAAGGACCGGATTGTAATAATTATAATTAAATATAGGCACATCAGGTAGGTTAGGTTCTGTAAGGAAATCCCGTTCTGAAAACAGTCCTATAATTTACCTAGACGAGACTTGGTTTGACACGCATGAAACATCATCCAAAGGCTGGTCTGATTCTTCCGATAAGTGTAAAACAAAAAAGAGCTCCGTCAAATAAAGGAAAAAGAATAAACATTTTACATGCTGGGTCAGAAAACGGTCGGGTTCCAAATGCCTTGTGGCTTTCTGCAAAAAACATTAAAGACTCTTGTGTGGACTACCATGAAGATACAACGGCCGAACTTTTTGAGGAATGGTTCAAGAATTGTCTTTTACCAAACATTCCTCAGAATAGCGTGATAGTAATGGACAATGCGAGCTATCACAGTCGCCAATTACACGAAGCTCCAAGCTCAAATAATACAAAATTGGAGATTCAGAACTACATGGCGGCGAATGATATATATTTTGAAGAAAGTTATAAAAAAAAGTGATCTTTTAGAAGTTTTAAAGACATTTTGTATAAAAAAAGTATATGTTTGTGACACATTGGCAGAAGAAATTGGACATACAGTGTTACGGCTCCCACCCTATTATTGCATTTTTAACCCCATAGAGCATATGTGGCACCAGCTAAAATCACTGGTTAGGTCTGAAAATATTTCTCCGACTTTAAGTTCTAGTGTTGTAGAATTAATACGAAAATGCATTAATGATATTCCCCCAGGTAGTTGAAAAAATTCAGTCCGTCACGTAATAACTGTAGAAAATTCGTATATTAGTCTGGATCGTATAATTAATCCAATTATAATTAATTTTGATGAGGATAGCGATAGCGAAACAGAACTATCTATAGAATGACATTATAAATGTAAATAAATATGACTAGTAATATTTAAAAAAAAATGTTATTTCATTTGATTACATTAATATAATCATATCATTACTTGTTTTCCTTAGTCCGTCCCTTCATACTTCACTTGTTTATTGCCAAGCCCTTGTCGACACAATGGGACCGACCCAGGAAATCATTAAGTCGTATCAAAATTTCGCGAAACGTACTGCTTTATTCCCTAATAATTTTTGAGGATACTCGCTGCTTTATACCAAGTTGTAAAAAAATTAAATAGCAAAAGAAAAAATAGTAAATATTATTTAAAAAGACGCCATTTTATTTTGGGCACGAATAGGGACACAATATTCTGGGAATCGTAATCGATAGGCCCTTTAAAATGATGTATCGCTAGACATCACTCCTATTCAATTATTTTTATCAAGATGTCGCCCATCCGTCATTTTGAATTTGAGCACCATGAAATATGGAAGAAAATGTCCGATTGCTACTATACTATGCCAAGTTGTATTTATTTTTCTAATACGGTAAATGAAATACAGGATAATAAAAAAAATAAGTGTCTATTTGTCTTATCACACTAGCGATGGCGCTTGTTTTTTGAAACATTCTGTACTGTATGAACGGGTTTTTATTGGTTCTATCCCTGAATGAGCTCGGATCAATAATATTTATTATATATTTCAGCAATGACGTTTTAAAATCTAGTTTATTGAAACCTAATTTATAAAGGGTGGGCCATATATATGTTGAATTATAAATTAGCAATGAGAATAAGAAAAATTAAATTTGTTATTATTATTTTTATTTTATGTGATACAATGTTTATTCTGATTAAGTATGGAAAATGATTTCATTCAAGTGCCCACCTCGGCTAGCTCGGCAGTAGCCCATCCTGGAACACCAATTTTCGAGCACATTATTAACAGTTTGCAGCTCTATTTGAGCGATTTGAGCTTGAATATTTTGTTTTAAGCGGTCAATTGTTTGAGGATTGTCCGCATAAACTTTAATTTTTTTAATTTAAAAAAATGACGTTGCAAATCTCACTAATCTATTTTAATTTATAACTAGAGTATTTCCTATCGAGCGAAAAACTGAATATACGAGCTTTTTTTTTAACTCGATCACACTATAGCGGTACATTTCCGCCGGCGTCAAGCGAAGCTCGGGTATCGAGTGAAAGATAATAAGTGACGAGCGACGGTATTCGCCTGAATAGTTGTAACTCGAGCGGTTTTTTAATAATCGAGCGATGTCGGTTATTTCAATAATCGAGTGATCAAGCGGTTTTTCGCTCGAGCGATCACTAGCCGCAAGAGTAGAATTGCCGACTGTAATACGAATTCCATTCTCGCGTTGCACTCGCAATGCAAGAAGTATTGCGCCAGCTGATCGACAACGGTGTACTGCGCATGATTCCGTGCAATTATATTTGCCATTGCAGACGCAAGAGAAAAAATCGCCGACTCTAATACGGCTCTCGACTCTTATCCATGAATTCCAAAAATTGATCGTTGGGGGAGCTTCTTGTATCGATTTCTCACTCCATTTTAACTCCTGCTTAAGGAACAGGCAACAATTCATAGTAATTAATTATATTCAGAGTATCCTGTAAGTAGTCTTAAATGTGGTGTCCCACAAAGATCTATTCTTGGTCCCTTTTTGCTTCTTGTATTTGCAAATGATTTGATTAAATGGATTTGATAAAAATATGTCTGCGGTTTGTTTATTGCGAACAGAAACCGAGATATTGTTGTCGTTCGAGACAAACGCAATATTGAATTGTTGTCCATGGCGAGAGATAGATTTGGCTTTGGTGTGCTTGCTCAAATTAAACATTGTGCGTATTGTCAAATGACAACAGCGTCGAACGTTGCCAATTGAGACTTGCCAGGAGTGAGACTCACCAAGAGTTCGACAATATATGAACTATTTAAATATAGAGTAGAGAAAAAAAAACTCACAAATAGTGTTACTAGTAGTACTTACCGATTTCCGTCGAAATGGTATCAGTGTTTACGGCAGATCTGCTTTCTCCAACAGCGGCAGATCTGCTTTCTCCAACAGACACATTCTTGGGGTCGGGTGTTTTGAATCGGGACCGATCCTCTTCAACATTGTCCGTGGGGTTTCGGTGATTATTAATATCATCGGTACTCATTTTTGAAGTAACTGTATCAGAACAAGAGGGCGTATTATTATCTTGAATAGATATTTCTGAGGCGTTGCCTTTTTGTCGTTTTAGGGTATTTTTATTTTTATGAAGAGAAGAGGAAGAACACGACATCGACATCGACCTTTTTTCTTTCTGGCCTTTTGAGCTACTTTTATTTCTACTAGAAGTGTTCGCTTCAAAATGAACATCAGTCACCACAATATCGTTTTCCAGCGGTCTTACTCCTAACAGTTCTTGATCTGATGAGGATACCGGTACAACTGAATTTTCAGTACTCGAAGAGCGAGCATCTGTCGACGACACATCATCGTTATGTTTACGTTTACGTTGTTTATGAATGCTTTGATGTTGCTTAGAAACATCTTCTTCGGATTGTCGAACTGGTGGCCAAGGTTTGTAACCTTTTCTATTATATATACTTGTCCTTCTTCTTTTAAAACGTTCTATAACCGTATCAGATCCGCCTTCCTGATGATGATGTTCTGTTGTAGCTGCCTGATCTTGTTCTGTTATAGCGGCCTGATCTTGTTCTGTTATAGCGGCCTGATCTTGTTCTGTTGTACCGGCCTGATCTTGTTCTGTTGTACCGGCCTGATCTTGTGTACCTAATATAGCCGAGTTAGAGTTCTCATTATTGCATGAAATTTTCGTACGGTTCCGTTTCAGGAAAGGCTCCGAGCCGCACCGAGCCAACAGAGTCATTGGCTTCTTTGATATTCCATCGGACGAATCGACCTGTTCGCCACCGCCTCCATACACGTCCCATATAGGAGTACCATGTCGATAATTATAGGCATATTCTACTAAATTACTGCCGCGACCAGATGAACTTGCATCTGAGAATGGATCTCTTGAATTGCTAAAAGTAAGAGATAATATGTAGTAATACACAACAAAATAAATTTAATAAACATATAATTTTCTTTTGGTCAAATTTTAGTATACAGGGTGTTTCCTAACCTCTCCGAAAAAATTAAGGAGGTGAATCCTCACTTTATTTTAAGATGAAAATGTGGTATAAAAGTTTTTCGCATGTCACTTCGTTTTCGAAATACAGGGTGTTAAAAAAAATATTGTATATTTCATTTTATTAATTAATGCAACTGATTTGAAAATGCATATGATTTAAAAACTAATGAATAATTGAACTTTAAACAGGAGACAAATGTCACGAAGCAAAGCCTACTCGTATAATTTGACGATAAAAATACGAAAATAACTAAAAAATTAAGGTACTCTTTTACCCAGATCCCCTCAAATGAATTAATTATTATTATTTTTGGCTTTGCGTCAAGCGCATGCAGCCACTACCCAAACCCAACTATTCCTTTATGGAATACACATCATACATAAGCTCAGTCACACCCATATCTAATCACCATTTAGGAAACCTCTATCCTACTCGAAGCATATACAAACGGGGGCACACGCTTCACAGGTACAGGGGTCCGATTGGGCGAATTTAACTCATACATACAACACTGGACCGCGGACGGTAGATTAGAAGGTAAACACATTGGGATACTCAAAGTCCTATAGCATTCTCTCACACTTTCTTACAAATCCGATGAAAATATCGTTGATTGTTTTCCCGTCTCACTATAGACATTAGGCTATCGGCATTAATGGGCAAATAAAGTATTTTAGCCAGTTCTTGTAACAGATAATCAGAAGCTCTTTGGTTATGCAAACAATTAAACGACCAGTGGTTTAGATCGTCCCCGCTTGTGCCATCACATAGGCAGAGCGGGCTATCAGACAAGTTCATCTTATTTAATAGATATCTGAGGTTGCCATGTCCGAAAATTGATATATTGACGCATTCTCAGGATGGTATCCCGGACTGACCATATCACCAACATGGAGGTGATGCAAAGATTAGGAAAAGGCAAAGAAGTAATTTTCATCATAAAAAAACGGAAGCTTGAATACTTTGCATACGGAATAAGGCATGCTCAGTATTCCGCACTCGATAGTTCCAGGAAAAGTCGACGGCAAGAGGGGACTGGGAAGAAGACGACAGTCATGGATCCATTACCTACGCCAATGGTTTGGATTAACAATAATCGAATTGTTCAGAGGAGCCGCGCCCCGTAAACAAAGTCAGAGTAGCCTTGTTAATGCGAACCTCTGTAATGGATAAGCCACTGGAAGGAACCGCTATCTCCGGAGGTACGGTTGGTTATACAAAAAGTTTCAAGTTTCTATAAAAGAATTCGAAACTGACACAATATACTGGGCGATTCATTTAAAAAAAAACCTTAAATGATGTCATACCACCCACATGTCACTTGGGACACCTTATTTACTAAAATTTTACCTTCAAAAATGCGCAAGAAAAAATATTAATTGACGTATTCGAGCGTTTAAAGAAAATACAAATCCCTGATTTTTAAATCAATTGGTGCAAGACTTAATAGACGCACTGTAGATATCTAATATTGTGCGATACGTTAATGTAGCCTCTAGAAATGAATAAAATATTGGGTGGCCAATGAAATATAAACGATTCAGAACAAGAGACCACCCCCCTTTTGGAGGTTTTACCACTGACCTGTATCTATGGATACGTACAGCTTATGGGATGCGCAGTAAAAAGTTAAATATTGCGAGTGAAAAAATGGGTTGGTGCGCACGGTTCACGAGTCATATTTTAAAGGCTGGTCTTGCCCACAATGTTCTCGCTGTCATATGCTGTTCCTTAGGCAACTCCGCCTGCTCCCATGCCGGTCAACCAAAGACCATCGTACAGGACTGAAACCGGTCGTAGTGATGTAAGGATATTAAAAATCTATCGTTATGTCGGCAATGGATATGTGAAAATTAATTCGAAAAGTGACTGTCCAGTGATGGCCACAACTGAGTTTTGTATTACGATTACATTACATTACATGCCTACTTTACGAAAATATGCCAGTAATTTTGATAATGTGATGTGTGCGAAAAATGCATAAATTAGAAAATATTACCTCTCATCATCGGCATCACCCCAAGACGGCCTCTGCTCAACTTCTTTGGGGTCTGCTTCTTCTTCCAAATGTATAAATTTATTTTCGCGTTTAGAACGTACGTATAGTTTGCGGCGATAGAACAATGATTTTCGATTTTCAATATATGGACGCTTTTCCTTAGAGGAAATTTCCTCCAGAACTCTGTTCCAGTTACTATATCAAAAAAAAAAAAGTTTAACAGTCAAATATTTCAAAACTACATTAATGTCATTTGTAATAAAATCAAAATTTAAAAAGATTAAAAAGTCCATTCTGGCCCACTAATCGGAGCCTACAAAGTGTCCCGGATAAGAAAGCACTGTACAGGTATCTCGTAACCATATCGCACACCGAACAAACCCGAACAAAACTGTCTATCCAAAAAATTAAATTTTACAGTAGCATTTTAAATTTAAATAAATTTGATATACAGTGTCACCATTAAAGTCCGCACCATATGGAACTTTTTTTTATTAATGAGGTTAGTTAAAATTAAATTTCGGCAATCGTTTTTGCTTCAAATTAGACTAAAAATTATATAATCAAATGTCACCATCTGTCATTCGGTATCTGTCAAAAATTACATTCTAATCAAAAAATGCTGAAAAATGGCATTGTTTTACCGAATTTCAAAAAATTTTATTAGAAAAAGTTGTTTCTAGTACAATTCTTGGCCTAAATACAAAGTTTCAGTTTTCTAGCTCAAAGTTGATTTTTTTGCCATTTTTTCTAATTAACTTTTTTTTTATTTAATGTAAGTTCGCTTAATGGATATTAAACTATTTGCTTATACCATACTCAATATTTTATTTAGTTTGTATGAGCTTTTTTTTTACTAGAATGCCATTTTTTTTCGAAATTAAAAATTTGAGGCAGAAAAATTTGACACAGGTGGTGCAAAGTTATCCTAATTTAAAAATTTTAACAGATAGACGTCAGATATTCCATTTTTTTGATAGTACATACACCTAAGAAGTTTAAAAAACTTATAATAAAATTCCCAGATATCAGATTAGTTCAAAATTTAGACACATTTTCTTTTTATCCACAATAAAATATCAAGGCAATTTTGAATTTTATAAGTAGGCTATGGAAAAAAACGAATTAGAGTGCCGAATAAATAAAAGAAATGTCATAAATGTGAATATTTTCGCAAGTTATAGTTTTCAGTGTTATCACCAATGTTGTCCATTCAAGAAAAAATAGAAATTGTCTTAATTTGTGGAGAGAATATGCCTCACCGGCAAGTATCTGCCGTTTTTAATGAGAGGCATCCAGAAAAAAATTTGCAGCATAGCACTGTTTCAAGAATAATGTCAAAATTTAGAGAAACTGGATCTGTTCGAAATAATTTTAAGAAACCTCACGCGGCAAGTAAATACGATGAAGCAGCACAACTTGATGTTTGTTTAACTGTTATTGACCACGGTCAAACTAGTGTAACCAAGATAAGTGATGCAACAGGGTGCAAGAGGGAAAGCGTTAGAAAAATTCTTCAGAAAAATCGATTTTGGGCATATAAACCCAAGTTTATAAACACATTAAAAGAACGCGATTTTGATATCCGACTTGATTTTTCGTTTTGGTATCAGGGACAATATGAGGAGAATATTCTTTTTCCATACAAGATATTATGGACAGATGAAGCCACTTTCTCTTCGAATGGTACCGTGAGCTCACAAAATTGCCGATGGTGGTCCCAAGAAAATCCTAACTTCACAATTGAATGTCGCGACCAGTATCATTTTAAAACCAATGTTTGGTGTGGAATTTTGAAAGATGAGCTTATTGGACCATACTTCTTTAGAGCAAACTTAACTGGTGAAAGGTACCTGAATTTTCTTGATAACGAGATTACCGAAGTTTTGGATAACATGCCCTTACACCATAGACATAACTTATGGTATCAGCTTGATGGTGCACCCATACATCAAACTGTAGCAGTGAAAGAACGCATAAACCAATTATTTCAAAACAGAGTTATAGGGCGTGATAGAGAATGTCACTGGCCACCCAGGTCGCCTGACATAACCCCACTAGACTTTTTTCTGTGGGGTTATCTTAAGCAGAAAGTTTATAAGAATCGACCGTTTAGAAATATCGAGCATTTGGAACAAACGATAGGACAGTGTTGTGCCGATATAAGACCAAGCTTTTTACAAAATGCTGTCAAAGACGTTTATAGACGGAAATGTGAAATTTATATTGCTTTTGTGTTACCTATTTAAAATGATTAAAGTTCCTTTTTGTTCCTTTTAATAATAATGATAGTGTTAAGTATAAAATAAAATTTTTATCAAATATTTAGATGTATTTGTCATTTGAAAAACGAAACATCTGACGTCTATCTGTTAAAATTTTTAAATTAGGATAACTTTGCACCACCTGTGTCAAATTTTTTTGCCTCTAATTTTAAATTTCGAAAAAAAATGGCATTCTAGTAAAAAAAAGCTCATACAAACTAAATAAAATATTGAGTATGGTATAAGCAAATAGTTTAATATCCATTAAGCGAACTTACATTAAATAAAAAAAAAGTTAATTAGAAAAAATGGCAAAAAAATCAACTTTGAGCTAGAAAACTGAAACTTTGTATTTAGGCCAAGAATTGTACTAGAAACAACTTTTTCTAATAAAATTTTTTGAAATTCGGTAAAACAATGCCATTTTTCAGCATTTTTTGATTAGAATGTAATTTTTGACAGATACCGAATGACAGATGGTGACATTTGATTATATAATTTTTAGTCTAATTTGAAGCAAAAACGATTGCCGAAATTTAATTTTAACTAACCTCATTAATAAAAAAAAGTTCCATATGGTGCGGACTTTAATGGTGACACTGTAGAGTTGTTCTTTATATCAAATGAATTAAATTTTTATGGTAATCTGGTAAATCTATGTTTTATTTCTAATTTTGTGACATAAAAATAAACAAATTTCTCACTCACTCGCCTTGTCGGACTAGTCGCCAGACTACGTTGTAAGTTTTTGTTTATTTTTATATACTGTTTTTTTTTTTTTTATTAATTTTTTACGTCAGTCTAATTTCCGCGACTAAGGCCAATCACCGACGCCAGGGAATTTGTCACACCCTATCTGGGAATTTTGCCGAATCCCTCTTTGTCGAGGGTAGGGTTCTTTAACGTGCCCAACATCCATGGACACGGGACCCACAGTTTAACGTCCCTTCCGAAGGACGGTGCAACTTGCTTAAAACCAAATTCCAAATTTTAACGTCGACGCTTGTATGAGCCGGGGAGCGAACCCGGGTCGCCACGGTACAAGGCCGCTGCACTGACCATTGCACCACGAGCGCCGATTTTATATACTGTTGTTGTTGCCTATATAATTTTCAACTGTTTTATTGAAAAAAAAAAAAAAAAAAAAAAAAAAAAAAAACAAAAAAAAATGGGAATTTTTGTATAGTGACGGTTTTGGATTACATATGCGATATGACATACAGAAACGACCAAATGAAAGGTTTAGGCTTAATAGCTTTTTAATTTTTATTCCGATATTAATGATTTATTTCAGAGAACTGTAAAACTATCAGTTTTAACGTGTAATTTAGATATTTTAAGTAATTGGTTATTCCACATATTTTATACAAGGACAAAGGAATTGTTGTTCTTTTTATCTGATTTCAATCCGCCCAATATTTTGAAAAACCAGTTTTCATTTAGAGTCAACTATTCTGTACATTCCGTTTTATACAACGTGGGATGGCCAGTACAGGGATCTTGAAAACTGTAAGAGATACGAAGTTAGTTAAGTGGAGGTAAAGATGCGCATTTACGTGCCGTTTGGAAAGTTTTAAAATTCCTAGTAGTTCCGGAAAAAACCGAAATTCTGAAAATACGTTTTATTGTTTTCCTGGGTTTTTTTGAGATCGAATTCTAAAGTAAATTGCACTTTTTTACATAGCCACTTTTTCCGTTCTATCTAACAGCGTTAATTGTTTTGTAATCTGACGAGCCATTATCAACTTTCCTTTTTTAAATACGGTCCTGGTTTCCTGATATAGGAGCTGTTTTCCTTCCGAACGCAACGATGTATGACACATTGTGGTTTAATGACGTTCCGAGGGTTTTTTGAACAACATCAGGACATGTTGGGATACGGTCCTGTATTTCTCCTAATCTAATAAATAATATATAATAAGTAAGCTCTAAATTTTTACTTATGTCGGACTAGTTCAATAAATAATAAATAATTTAATAATAAACCACAAATAAGTAAACAAAATACAGAAACATTATTTCAAAGTTCTGTTGATTCGGGATTTAAAAGAAAAGTCGTCGCTTGGAACAAAAAAATTAAGATGGTGACACGTGATTTGTTTCACTTGACGACATTCCCATGTCCCATTGTCATACATCGTTGCATTCGGGAGAAAAAAGCTCTTAAATTCCAATATCAGGAAAACAGGACCGTATTTAAAAAAGAAAGTTGATAATGGCCCTTCGAAGACGACTCGTCGGATTACAAAACAATTAACGCTGTTAGATAGAGCGGAAAAAGTGGCTATGTAAAAAAGTGCAATTTACTTTAGAATTCTATCTCGAAAAAAACCAGGAAAACAATAAAACGATTTTTCAGAATTTCGGTTTTTTCCGGAACTACTAGGAATTTTAAAACTTTCTAAACGGCATATTATTAGGCACGTAAAAAAGTTTGGTTTTTTAAGCGACATTTCACCGATATTTGCCGAAATTACGTGACCCAAATACGCATTATCCGCTGGCACAAAACGTATGTATTTCTAGCTAACACAGCGCCCGCCGTGGGAAAGTACCACGTATATCTGGGATTTACGTGGAACCGCGGAACAACGACTGCCACAATATAATGTAAATTTTTAGGGTCAATGACTTTGTTTCCATTAGTGAAGGTTTCGTTTGTTCACGATATACGGTGCTCTTGTATAATTAACATCTTGTTCACACTATGCGAGGTTTCCGTTAGGCGAAGTTCACACTACCGAGTGTCTACTGTATTAACAAAATAAATCGCATAGCAAGAGACTGTTAAAAGGAGCGTATTAATTTCAAAAATACTTGTGTTCCTTATTTCATTCCGCGCTAACATAATCGGAATTTTTTGGTGCTACTATAAAAAAAATCCTTGCCTCAAATCAAAATAGTTCCTTGTCAAATAAATGAAATGATAAAATAACAATAAAATGTTTATGGTAACGTTTGTTGTTGAATCAACTACAAGACTCAATAATCCATTTTCATTATATATTATTTTTGTGACCGATTTTTACCTTTCATGTTTCGACGTATTCCTCGCTTTTTCGTCATTCATTTCGTGTTCTGTTTGAACCTTCCCGGCTACAACAGTTCCTCCGGTAGAAATTCTACCAGGACATGACAGCCGTGCAGACTGTTGCTCGGTTGAAGTTGGATTTTTAGTATTCGCAGCCGTAGCTACATTGTTATGTGTGATTCTGTTCCGATTCCTACAAACACACACACAGTGTGATTAATTCAATAACAAAAATTATACAAATTTTGCAAAACTACAAAAACGGCATTTTTAAACAAAGAGTCGAACTTAAATTAAATTACAAAAACACTCAAAATGCTCAAAGTCGTCATCTTACCAAATAACACGTGTAGTGTAAAACGGCTAGATACGTATGTTTCGCACTTATATGGTCATCATCAGACCTAACATTCAAGCAAAGAAAACTAGAAAGGTCGGCCAAGGCATAACCTTGTTAATATTCATCGTTTCAATGTTAAGTCCGATGATACCCATATTAAGGCGAAACATACGTCACCGTTTATACAGGGTATTTCATTAAGGCCGGCCACCGAATTTCGCCGCAAGGGGGCACAATTGAAAAGTGAATATCAAAATTCTAAATTTCTCCGAATATTCCCACATTAAGATATACCTAAAATCGTTAGAAAGTTTGGACAATTCTATATCATTTCGGTTTAAGACTCACTGACGTACAGACCTTGATAATGGTCCGGCAGCCCGTTACCAAAATGTCCTGTTATCACGCCTTCATCTAGTCAATGACTAATCGCTAGATTAATAAAAAATAAGAAAGTTTTACTCGAGCGAAAAAGTTCAGCAACGCTGCGCTTGATTTCAGTCGGTAAAAAAGCAGATCGTCTTTTTGTTACTACTACACCTTGTCCTTCGTTCTTGATGAAATCATATTAAAAATATAAAAAAAAAACGTGAATTCATCGACAAGGTTCCGAGTTTCCATAGTTTAAATAAAAGATGTAAAGGGGGTATAAAAAAGTTACAGCGCCCGGATCAATTTTTTTTAAATTGTTGATAACACTCTAAAAGATAGTAAATCGAGTCGAACGGACATTTTCCGTGTTGCGCAGCTGCATGGAGGGCAGCGGAGTCAGATCTCGTATCTGTATAATTCATGATTGCGGTACACGCCACGCGCATGGGACGGCTTGCGGTGTGGCCTGGTTGTCTATAACAACTCTACATCAGCTATGTCCCCATATCGCATTATTATTGATACACATTTTTTCTCGACTGAAAACGGTTTTGCTAAAAGATGCGTGTGTAAAAATGTCAGGTCATATTTTTCCCCCATTTTCTGAGCCACAATACACGATTTCTGTTTGAAAACGGACGAGGCGCGATAACTCGAACAGCGTTAAAAAAATTACATACCTAAGATCCAAAACGGCGCATGCGCCTCGATGAAAATGTCCGTTCTCATTTTTTTTCCGGTCACGAATAACGAAAAATAACATCCGACAAGGAAAACGGACGAGGGGTGATAAGTTTAATTCTCCGCTGTAAACAATTTTCGATTTTTCTCAAACAAAAACTATTCACAACACGGAAAATGTCAGTTACTATTTTCATCTCCTCAAAAATATCACTCCGAGTCAAAAAATAAAAAGAACGAGGCGCGATAACTATTACGAAAAATTTTTTTTTCATATGTATGTTCTTGTTAATGTCCTTCTCAAGTCCTTATTAAATCACCAAAAAACTCAATCTGAAATCCTGGTAACGGATACTAAATTTTTAAAAGCGCATTTCAATACGCGTGCGGCGGTTATCAAAGCAAGGGCGAGAAACGCGGTGTGGTCTGGCATCGCTGTAGTTTACTCTAGTGACCTACGCTACGCTACTACTACTACTACTACGCCTTGTTAACTGAAATCAGATGGAGCGGCGCGACAGTACGTAGGCAAAAAGGGGTTTTACCTTAGTATTTAGATATTCGATTAAAAAAAGTATGTAGGCTTTCTGTAGGAGTTACCCATTTAAATATAATAAGTAATTTCCATAACACCCTGTATAATGCATCAACTACAATTTATAAATGTAATTTTTGACTATAGTACAATTAGTTAAATTGGCGCCAGACTAAACACTTAAAAATTGCTCTCACTTATTTAGAAACGGACCTTAGTACACAATGTACTTAGGTCTAGACATACTTTTTTAAATTTGTAGTATTTTAGCTTTAATCTATGTTGTATTTTTATGAAAAAATTATACCTAAATGCCATATTCTTTCAGTTCATCTACTATGCATAAAACATTTTAATATCGTTGAAAAATAATTAAAAACGCTAACAACAAAGTGAATCTCCATAGCAATTTAAAAATAACTCACATCATGACGTCACTGTGCGCGCCAACGAAATTGAAACGGTTATATGATTCCTTGTGTTTATTGTATACACGGTGTTGAAAAAAGGTCGGTACCCCGGAATAACTCCGGTGCATCGCATTGCGGCGCAAAATGTCTGGGGAAAAAGTTGTTTGGTTTTGAAGGAGCAATAGTTTGCAATTTATGCCCGTGGAATAGAAACAACTTTTTCCACGCGGGCATTTTTACTACAAGACAGAGAAAAAGGATTATTTCCGGGATAAAAAAATATGGGGTTCCATTTGAAAATCTTAACTTACCCCACCCGCGCCCGGGGTTGAGGGGGTGGTTTAAATTGCAAACTATTCCTCCTTCAAAACCAAACAACTTTTTCCCCAGACATTTTCCGCTGCAATGCGATGCACCGGAGTTACTCCGGGGCACCGACCTTCTTTCAACACCCTATATATTAAACATTATTGAGAATATTATTTTCCAAAAAATTAAATTTTTGAAAGAAAAAGGTCAATATTTCCCTACACTTAGTCGTTGCCAGGCAACGGAAAATAACTGTTACGAAAATGTAATTAAGGTGCGTTTACACATGCATGGATTTGCTGGCGCCAGTGATCGCGCCAGTTCTATTTGCAAGCCAGTAAAGATTTACACATTGTTGAGAAAACAAAAATAAGTGGCATGCCAGTTTCATTTTTAAAGTGATTTTCACAGTGGGCACTATGTCGACTGAACTTTCCGAAGCCTGTAAAATAGTCGCTGAACTTTTAGTAAAAAAAAAAGATAAAACGAAATACCGAAAAAGAAACGACGAAAAGGCCGTGTCTGTGTTAAACCATATGGATTGATCGTCGGCCTGCTTTGGATGCACATCCCATAAACACGGATAAGATTCATATCCTTCAAGAAATTTGATTGTCAGTTCTACTGACCACTTTTTTTTAGCCATAATAAACATATAAACTACAATCAACAAAAAATAAAATGCGCAACCTAAAGGTGCATTTACACATGAATGGATCTAGTGGCGCCAATAAAAACTGGCGCGCCAGTAAATAAATTTAGCAAGTGTAAACATCGACTTGCAAAAAATTAATTTTTGCGTGCATAGGCCGAACAAGTCTGCATCCTTCTGAAATCACTGGCGCCAGTGGTGACAAATTCGTACAGAAAATCAAAACTTGCAAGTGTAAAAAAGTGCTTGCACGTCAGCGACCGCTCGCCAGATTTTCGTTTAGGTTGCGCTTCTAATTTTCGTCGATTATATAGTTTATATAGTTGGTTGGTAGAATATGGTTTTTATAGCTTGCAGGATCCTCTGCTGCGAGTTCTACTAGACGTTTTGCAGAAGCACCCAAAGCAGGTCGACGATCAAATAAAAGTATATACAGGGTGTTATGGAAATGACGTATTATATTTAAACCGACAATTCCTGAGATGAATACAAATTGAAGAAAAATATCCTTAAATGGCGCTTTCAATTCATTTAGCGGTAAAAATGACCTGAAGTCAAACCAGGAATACCTCTGTACCGCACTGCGGCACATCCGAATTCTCACCGGTGTTGTCAGAATTACACCTTACACTCTTTAAGTTTGAAATACCCAATTACGTAACTAGGTCAAATGTCAATGACCTTTTGACTTTTGATTGGCTGATTGATTTTTTAATGTAATTTTATTTAGGCCACACACATGCACTTACCTTGTCGGTCTTATTTAAAAATTAATGTCAACTTCTATAAAAACTTATACAGCGTTTTAGTAAAGAAACCGGCACATCACATAACCCATAACCATAATCGCAAAACTTCACATGAACATTGGCCGCCATAAAACTGCACAAAATTCACTTGGAGACATCGTTTTTATTAACATTGGCTTGTCTCCCCTAGTTTTGCATGAACTTTTGCTTTTAATTAAAAAACACATTGTAAAATGTAAATAACATTAAAAATCACATCTGAACTGAAACATTTAAAACACGATCTGTCAAAAACTAGAAATGTATTAATGCAATGCATGTTTTCCGGTAGATTCCTGCGCATTCACCAAAAAAGGTTGAAATAAATAATTATTTATTGTTTTCCTTCACTGCTGTAGATACCTGCTCTGGTGCTTTATTTCATTCGAAAAGCTTAAAAAAATTAAATCGATCGTTTCACAGCGGGATTTTAAAACCAAAGATTAGCCACATCTCTAGTATAAATCGACAGGCTAGACGTTGACATTTGCTCGACAACAAGCGGCTTCGCGCGAAAGAGTTTTTTCGGGATATTTAATCAACTGTACAGTGCGAATAAGTGGGAAAATGTTCCTTTAGTAAGAGACTGGAAATCGCAAGGTCACCGGATCTTACATCATGCAATTTTTTCTATGGGGTACGATGAATAAAGAAATAGTTGATAAAGTCGAAGATATGGATCAGTTGCGATATAAGATATTGGATGCAGCAGATAAAATAATAGCTGAACGTTTTAGTTTATAAAGTGCCAATTGTGTCCTATGTCCTATTTGTGTGTTTGTTAAAGAAGGTCATGTTCTGAGATTGGAAGAAAAACGCCGAAGGGGTTTTAGTGGGTTATAAGCTTTACCCACTAAAACCAAAAAAACTGAAGATTTATGTGCCCTGGATTACTTGCTAGTATACTGGCACCTGGATTCACTTCTATTTGGATACTAGGTAGCTAAATATTTATTTTTATAAGAATGTAAAGTTTTACACGAACAATTTGGCAACATTGCGCTAGAACATCTGTTTATTACACAGCTGCTCAGTGTAATGTGAGTCACATTATGTGACTGTGCCGAGGAGTTGTGTGTGGGTTTATGGGTGAATCACCCCACTTTTTAAACGTTCGATTTGAAAAAAACAATATGTAGCGCTTCTCTAGGACACCCCAGGAGTCACCCATTTAAATATAATACGTCATTTCCATAACACCCTGTATTATTATTAAAATCAGAATAAATAAAATTTATAATATGTACGGATAATCATAACCTAATAATTGCATAAATACATCTCTTCCACATATTCCTGAAATAAATAATAATGATATTTTATTATTTGCCTAAAACTTTTTTTACCTCAGGTCCTCTTCAGACATGTCAGCCTGTATCTCATGGTGTTGTTCTGGCGATGTAGGATTGGTACCGTCTCCCCTCAAACGAACTAACGGATATCGCTCGATACTTTGCGGTGCTAATCCCTCGGCCGGTATTTCGGCTTGTGCCTTTCTCACTTCAATCGGCTTTTGATTGGTTGATGAAGTTTGATTATTAGTTATAGAGTTTTTCTTACATTTAATTTCTTCCATAATGCTATTCCAGTTACTACACAAAGAGTACGGATTAATTCAATAAAGAAAAATTTTGGAAACCTACCAAAAGTTGTTTAGAATTAATTACAGACTATTGGAAAGGCAATATTTTGTAAATTATTTAAACATATACATACAGGGTGACAATTTAAAAACTTGAAATGGCCATATATTAGAAACGAAAAACTGAAGAAAAAAACGCAAAAAACAGTTACTATAAAACGAAGGGGGAACAAAAACAAGCGTATTAGCCCACCCCTATCTGCAACCCCTTGGACAGGGTGAGATAAACCATTCAAATCTTAAATAGAAAGGGGTCGAGTGATACATCATTTTGAAGCTCTTGAAAAATGCTTTCCGATGGTACCATAGAAAGGTACATTTCAGGAAATTCTTCTCTGTTTATTAAGGAAAACAATAAATGAAAAGACAATTTTGAAATTTTTTATTATTAGTTAATTAAATGTTCAAAATGATTGCTACCAATATCCTGGCCTATTAAGAGATATCTCTCAGTTTAAGCCTCGGTATTTCGTTTTGGTTTATTTGCTATTTTTTTTTTGTCGAAAAAAAAAATTTGTTTATAAATATTCGCATTTTATTATCACAGAATTTACCTTAAAGGTAACTTCTACTAGTATTATTAATTTTAAGAACAGTTAACTTTCGGTTCAGTTTAAACGAAAAGCAGCACTTCTTATCTTTAACAATGGTGTACAGCACAGCTGAACGGGTAGAAATTATTTTCATTTATGGTTCCCAGGATCAATGTTTTTTAAGAACAGCTCAACGTTTTAACGAAAGGCATCCAGGTCCAAATGTAAGCCCGGAGTATGTTCGCCAACTAGTAGCCAAATTTAAAGAAACTGGTTCTGTCGCGAATATAAAGAGAAATCAAAAAAGACTAGCCGACGAAGCAGCGCAAATTGAAATTCTGGGGCAGTTTGCAATGAATTCAACTTTATCAACTCGTCAAGCAGCTGTAGCAACTGGATTATCTCGTGAATCAATAAGGAAGGTACTTAAAATTTTATCCCTATAAACTGCACATACTGCAAGAACTTGGTGACGACGACCCTGACAGAAGAATACAGTTTTGTGAAATAATGACAGATTTACGGCAGAACCTCGACTAGTTAAAAATATTTGCTTCAGTGATGAGTGTACCTTTTATTTAAATGGGCATATTAATAAGCAAAACTGTCGTTACTGGAATGACGAGAACCCCCACGTATTTAGAGAAGGGCATACCCAGTACCCCCAGAAAATTAATGTTTGGGCTGCTATATTGGGAGATGGTATTATCGGCCCAATATTTATACAAGGAAATTTAAATGGCGACAGGTATGCTGAAATGCTACAGAGGTCTATCGAACCACTAATAGTGCGAGAATTAGAAAATCAGAGGGACATACTCGGAAATTTATCTTTAGAAGAACGCTTACTACATTTCCAAAAGGATGGAGCACCTGCGCATTATGTAGTTCCCGTCAGGCAGTGGTTGGATGATAATTATCCCAACCAGTGGATTGGAAGAAGAGGTCCTGTTGAATGGCCACCTAGATCTCCGGACCTAACACCTCTTGACTTCTTTTTGTGGGGTCACCTAAAATCTGTGGTTTTTAAAACGCAACCTGAGTTACTAGAGCAACTTCAGCATAGAATAGTTCAGGAATGCCGTGCTATATCCAGAGAAACCTTTGCAAATGTACGTGAAGAATTTGAAAGTAGGCTTTATTATTGTCTTCAAAACAACGGAAATCATTTTGAACATTTAATTAACTAATAATAAAAAATTTCAAAATTGTCTTTTCATTTATTGTTTTCCTTAATAAACAGAGAAGAATTTCCTAAAATGTACCTTTCTATGGTACCATTGGAAAGCATTTTTCAAGAGGTTCAAAATGATGTATCACTCGACCCCCTTTCTATTTAAGATTTTATGGGTTTATCTCACCCTGTCCAAGGGGTTGCAGATAGGGGTGGGCTAATACGCTTGTTTTTGTTCCCCCTTCGTTTTATAGAAACTGTTTTTTGCGTTTTTTTCTTCAGTTTTTCGTTTCTAATATATGGCCATTTCAAGTTTTTAAATTGTCACCCTGTATATAAAAACGGACATACAGGGTGTCCAACCGGGAATCAGTTCGACCTATACAGTGTGGCCCAGAAGTTTGGCAACGGCCATTATTCTCGTAAGTTCCTATATCCTTCAAATTTTAGACGTAGGGGTAAAAAATGGTTTTGCATTCGCTGGTGATATCTGTGATGTCAGACCTACCGCTTGTCAGGTATTGACACTATGTTTTGATTTTTTTATGAAACATAATGCATGTTTTGTTGAAAAAATAATGTTTTGAAAGCAAACTTTACTACTTTAATTTTATTTCTTATGTAGTTCGGCTCTTCGTAGCGCCGTTAAAACGCACAGAAATTTGTCTCTATCCACAGAAAATTGTGTGCTTGTTTATTAGGAAGCGTTGGTGTTTTGCTAATAATCATGACACCATCACTTATGTGATGGATCAGACAATAATTACAAATAAACTATTGAGGAGTCAAGCAAAATAAATCGTGGCAAATATTTATAACGTATACAGGGTGTTATCGAAATGACTTATTATATTTAAACCGGCAAATCCTGAGATGAAAATAAATTGAAGAAAAATAACCATAAATGGCGCTTTGAATTAATAAGCGGGATATACACTTTATATAAAATCTGAAAATTTACGTGGCCGCTACTGACGACATTCGCAATCAATAATTTATTGAGGCCGAAGTCTCAAAAGAGGTCAGCGCATTGTGGGCGGTGATATATTACAACACAGAATTGTAAACGCACGTGTTCAGTTTTTGACAACAAGACGCCTTTGAGGCGCATTGTCACTTCTTTTTCAAACTTAAAAAAAAAAACTAGAATTTTAAGGTACGTACTCTCTTACTTTCAATCTTATTTTACAATAATCCGTTTAATAATTAAATTCCATAAAAAAAAAAAAAAAAAAAATTATGTTTTGCAACAGAACCAACAGTAGATAAGATCACCCAATTTGGAAATCACATCACAACATTTATTATTCTGAATTATTTCACAGCAGAAAAAAAATCGGGTAATGCTACAATTAATAAAACGTTTAAAATTCGTATACATCAAGCACGTGGAACCCTCGGCAACGTCGTTCCAACACCGAGTGTCGAAACATACTGAAGCAACGATACTGAAGGTTAAACATATCAATACGCGCGCGGCGGTTACCCAGGCAAGGGCGAGACGCGCGGTGTGATCTGGCATCACTGTAGTTCTCTCCAGTAACCTACATTGCTGCTAACTGAAACCAGATGGACGGAGATGGATGGACAGTATGTAGACAAGAAGGGTTTTTACCTTAGTATTTTTAGATATTCGATTAACAAAAAAAGTATGTAGACTTTCTCTAGGACACCCAAGGAGTCGCCCATTTAAATATAATAAGTCATTTCCAAAACACCCTGTATAAAGAAGAGGGGACTAATAATTATTGATTAATTATAATTAAATAATAAAACCAGTCGGGACATTTTGAGAAAAAAACTATAGTTTTGAATTTTCAGGAAAAATATAACACCAACGTGAATCTCCATAAGCAATGTCAAAAATTGATCACCAGTTGACGTCAGTGCACGCGCCAGGCGTAAATGTGGACATATCAGGATTTTTGATGCATGTGCGTTAAAAATCATGATATAAGCTGATGCAGCCATGATTCAAAATTGCAGGGTGAGCAAGCATAATGCCATTATAATTGATTTGTTACCTTTCAGCTTCGTTCTGCGTGTCAGGCGGTTTTCCAGGTTCATCAATGATATCGTGATTTCCATTTGCAGTTACCTCTGAATCACTATTTGTCTGTGTATTTTCCGAAGTACTAACTGAAACGTTTGTCGGTTTTTCAGAAGTAATTTGTCTTTTATCTTGCGCTATAAAATAATGTGTTTTTAAATAATAGAAACATAATTCTGTAAATCAAGGTCCTGTGTTTTTTGTAAACTAAATTGAGACCAGAATACTATCAACTATATAAATCGGTTGCAAATTTCGTTCTGCGGTCCGCCATGTTACAAAAAAGTAAGTATAGCGCTTCATAAAACAAATTACATTTTCCAGAAACAATTGGTAATATTATGGTCACGAAGTTCATAAAATTCGGTATGACAAATGAGAACATGCCAGATCATTTATAAACTCCTCGGCGGTTCGTTAGAGTCAGTTCAAGTACGCTAGCAAACACTGGGCGACGTTGAGAGACGGCCTTTTGTCGCTACCTCTCGACTTGTAACCAATAGAATGCAAAAGGTGAATCATGTGATCGTTGACATTTAACAAGTCTGGGTTGACGTCTAGTATTTTTTGGGTTATAAATTCGTTGTTTACTTTCCTCGTGCAGAGAGTGCAGTTGATTTTGTACTAATTTAATAATTACTGTGTTTTATGTTGAAATGGAGAGTGAGAAAATGCCATGTAAAGGTAAGAATTCCAACACGCTATTGGTCGTGACAGGTTGGCCAATAAAATTCACAACGACCGCGAACGACCTGCGAGTTTATAAATCAGAAATTGTTTCGCAGCGGACTGCAACTGCGAGCGCAGCGCGCAACTGAACTTATAAGTTTATAAATTGATCTTTAAGTGCCATTTATAAACTTTGTCACTGCAGTTCAGTTGAGTTCAGTTCCGTCGGCTGTCGTTCGACTTTAACATATAAATAAAAACATACCCGACCATTTATAAACTTCGCGGCGATTTGTTCGAGTCAGCTCAAGTGTATAAATCAGAATGTGCGCAACTGAACTTGAAAGTTTATAAATGGACCTGTATACAACGTCCAAGATAAGGAGGGCCAGTACGGGGATCTCGGAAACCGTAAGAGATACGGTCGGTTAAATGGAGGTAAAGTTGCGCATTTACGTGCATAATAATATGCCGTTTAGAAAGTTTTAAATTTCCGAGTAGTTCCGGAGATATCCGGAAAAACCGAAATTCTGAAAAATCGTTTTATTGTTTTCCTGGGTTTTTTTGAGATCGAATTCTAAAGTAAATTGCACTTTTGCATTGCCACTTTTTCGCTCTATCTAACGGCGTTAATTGTTTTGTAATCCGACGAGTCGTCTTCGAAGGGCCATTATCAACTTTCTTTTATAAATACGGTCCTGTTTCCTGATATTGGAATTTAAGAATCCCGAATGCAACGATGTATGACACATTGTGATTTAATGACGTTTCGAGGGTTTTTTGAACAACATCAGGAAATTTTGGGATACGGTCCTGCATTTCTCCTAATTTTATAAATAATATCTCATAAGTAAGCTCTAAATTTTTTACTTATGTCGGACTAGTTCAATAAATAACAAATGATTTAATAATTAACCACAAATAAGTGAACAAAAATCATTCCAAAACAGTAATAAAACAAACAACGAAAAAAGTAAGGAACTACATAATCAGGTGTTCAAAATGATTTCCATTATTCTCTAAGCACAAATAACATCTTCTACTGCCACATAACAGTTTTTTTGAGATAAATAAAACATGCGATAGAATATCAAACTTGTCAGTTGTACATTTGTAAATTTATGTTCCATATTTTCTGGAAAATAGAAAACCTCTTAAAACGCTCTCAAACGATCACAATGGGAATGTCCAGTGAAACAAATCACGTGTCACCATCTTAATTTTTTTGTTCCAAGCGACGACTTTTCTTTTAAATCCCGAATCAACAGAACTTTGAAATAATGTTTCTGTATTTTGTTTACTTATTTGTGGTTTATTATTAAATTGTTATTTATTGAACTAGTCCGACATAAGTAAAAAATTTAGAGCTTACTTATGAGATATTATTTATAAAATTAAGAGAAATACAGGACCGTATCCCAACATGTCCTGATGTTGTTGAAAAAACCCTCGAAACGTCATTAAACCACAATGTGCCATACATCGTTGCCTTCGGAAGAAAAAAGCTCTCAACCGTATTTAAAAAAATAAAGTTGATAATAACCCTTCGAAGACGACTCGTCGGATTACAAAACAATTAACGCTGTTAGATAGAGCGGAAAAAGTGGCAATGCAAAAGTGCAATTTACTTTAGAATTCGATCTCAAAAAAAAAACCAGGAAAACAATTTTTCAGAATTTCATTTTTTTCCGGAACTACTCGGAATTTTAAAACTTTATAAACGGCATATTATTAGGCACATAAATGCACAACTTTACCTCCATTTAACCGCTATCGTATCTCTTACGGTTTCCGAGATTCCTGCAATGGCCCTCCTTATCTTGGACACGTTGTAGTTTTGCGGAACGTTCAAGATATTTAAAGATAATCAAAAAAATGGTTTCATTTTTGAAAAATCAGTATGGGTAAAGATTAATGTTTTGAAAGAAATTACAAATAGGTAACGGTTCACTGCAGAATTACAATAATTATAATAAATCAAATTGTTACCTTTATCGGGCGGCTGAATTTTTCGGTGCATAGGTGTATCAAAATGCGTCCCGTCATGAGCCAATCCATTTGTATAATTTAAACTGTCACTGGAAGAAATATTTATAACAGAGTCTTCATTTTTATTATCGTTTTTGTTTTTATTTATTGACGTTTCTTGTTCTTTATTTAGCGATTTGTTCACATTTGCCTGTAAGTCGATGTTAACTTCTAAACCTCTTACAATGTCTTTAGAAGCCGTTCGAATGGGAATTCCCCTTTTTTTAACGCTCGTCTTTTGAACAGATGAGGACTTGCCAGATGATTTTAGCAGATTGATTTTTTCATGGGATAATTTAACTGGTGATATCACCGATTCTTTCTCTCTTTCGTTAACTAGCGGTGACTTAACACTTGAATCTGGCAAACTTTTTTCTTTGTCTTTAACAGCTGACCTCGTCCAATGTATTGATTGCGGCGATTTATCCTCTATGTTGCTTCTGCTTAAATTGCCAATTAGATTGATTTTAGCGATCCGAGAGGATTTCCTATTTTGTTGTTGATTTTCGGTACAAAGGTTCGATTTCGAAGTTTTCTTTTTATTATAACCAATTTCATTTGGTACATCCTTTGGTACACTATCTTGTGGATTTTTATCATCGGCCGCCCTTTTTTCAATGCGTGACAATACAATGGAAAGATTTTTCTCGAAAAAATGTTGTTTATTTGTGTCTTTTGTATAGTGTGGAGGACTGCTAATAAGATATCTTTCGGATTTTTCGATTTCTTTGGGTATATGAAATAGATCCCCTTTCTTCAATGCTTCATTACAATCAAGTTTAACGTTCTCTCTTAACACTGAAACCTGAAAAAAATTACAGTTTTAGGTAAGTTTAGTTGAAACCCGAGCTATATTTATATTTTCTGTTATCGTGTTTTTAAGTCGAGAAATTTTTTTAAGCAAAGGTTTGAGAAAAATGACGTACAATTTAAAGTTGGTAACACTTACAGTGGTTTTAATGGATTATTTATTGTTTTTATTATCATTAAAACAACGCTCGAGTTATATTTGAAAAGATTATTTCCAAAACCTAAAATATTAAAATAATTCGAGAAATACTTTTAATATACTGGGTAGCCCATCGAAAACAGTCCAGCAAGGTTTACGGCTGTATACGTGAAAATTTAAAAAAAACTCGGACCCGTAAACTTGTGTTTTCAGGGGGACACGTTTCAGTATTAAGTTCATCCCTGTAACCGCAAACCCCCCCCCCCCCCCCCTAGCGGGGGCGGCTACTGCCCTTGTTTTTTCAAATGGGAATGGGTATGTTGTGATACATCTTTTTAAAGGGCATTAAATTCTCTTTAAAATGGCGCTTCGTTTTGTAAATTCGAGCTGCGCACCGCCGAGCAACGGAATTTGAAACATTTTACTGCACCTCTTATCAAGTACACAGGTTTGTGGGTAAACAATTTTTTATTTAAGTAATAAGTATCAGTCAATTCAACTTTATCTTCAGTAAAGTGGTTGATCGAGATCTACATACATTATTTCGGCGCTATTATTTTCTTTCGATTTGATCGTGACATAAAAAATAGTTTATTCTATTGGGGAGAGAGTGGAAATTATTGAATTGTATTTTATAAACAATCAATGTGCAAGAGTAACGTCAACTTTGTTTAATGATAGACATCCAGATAGACACGTACATCATGGTTATATCCTAGAATTAGTGGCAAAATTTCGGCAAACTGGTTCAGTGACAAATAAAAAAAGGATAATTGAAAATCCGGTAAGAAATGAAGCAGAAGAAGTAGCTGTTCTGGGTCAAGTTAGTATGAATCCAACATTAAGTACCAGAAAAATGTCTGATGTAACGGGAATTTCGCGGACCACTGTACAGAGAATTCTGAAACATTATAAATGGCACCCATACAAAATTCAACTTCTACAAGAATTGAATGAAGATGATAATGACCACCGTTTACACTTTTGTGGAGTAATGTCAGAACAAGTATTAAATTATCCGAACTACCTTTTTAACGTTTGCTTCTCAGACGAATGTTCTTTTTTTCTTAATGGCACTGTCAATCGACATAACTGTCGTTACTGGTCCGACACGAACCCAAGGATTTACCACGAGGTTCATACTCAAAATCCTCAGAAATTAAACGTTTGGGCTGGTATTTTCGGTGATCACATAATTGGACCATTTTTCTTACCGGGAAATTTAAATGGAGATACTTATTTAGACTTGTTGGAGAATGTTGTCAACCCAGCGCTGATGGAAATTATGGAAAACGACCAACGTTACCAGGAAGAAAATCCAATATTTCAACAAGACGGGGCTCCCCCCATTATGCATTACCCGTACGCCACTTTCTGGATGAAACGTTTCCTGGTAAATGGATAGGGAGGAGGGGTGCTATTGAATGGCCCGCGAGATCGCCCGATTTATCTCCCCTTGAATTCTTTTTGTGGGAACATCTAAAATCCAAAATTTATGCCACCCAACCCGAATCCTTAGAAGATTTACGAAACCGCATTACTAATGAATGTCAACAAATTACACCAGATGTTCTTCACAATGTCTGAGAACACTTTGAACAGTTGTTGTACTATTGTATGGAGGTGAATAGCGGACATTTTCAACATTTAATAAGATAACATGTAAGTATTACTCAATAAAATTATATTTTTTAAAACGCAATTTCTCGGCGGCGCGTAGCTCAAATTTACAAAACAAAGCGCCATTTTAAAGAGAATTTAATGCCCTTTAAAAAGATGTATCACAACATACCCATTCCCACTTGAAAAAACAAGGGCAGTAGCCGCCCCCGCTAGGGAGGTTGAGGTTACAGGGATGAAATTAATAGTGAAACGTGTCCCCCTGAAAATACAAGTTTACGGGTACGAGTTTTTTTTTTAATTTTCACGTACACAGCCGTAAACCTTGCTGGACTGTTTTCGATGGGCCGCCCTGTATATAATGTCGATATCGATACTAGCTTATGCTTTCTACTCTAGACCTCAAACATTTTGACGTTTCGTAAGTTTAAGGTTTGTGTGACTGAAATTTCAAAAGGAAATAAGTCAGAAATAGGAAAATCCATTGCAAATAAACCGTAAGTATACATTTTTTGGTTTAAATGCTATCTTTAAAGTAGTCTTCCATTTGTCATGGGTAAATAATAATGAAAATCTAAAGAATATGCATATAATATTAGAAGTCATTCAAACTTGACATTAAAACTCATTCTCTAGTACTCGGCCTATATAGAAACGCCTTTTAAAAATGTTGTGTCCCAATGAGACAGTTTTATCACTTGTAAGAAACCTGAAACTTTTATCAGTATAATCACCTGTAATTGCTGTAAATAAAACAATTTATTTGACAGGTATTAAGCCGGGAACAGACTAAGCAAACATTGGTTTGCCAACAGTTGGACAACACACGGGTTTGCTCAGTGTGTACGTGTTGCCCAACTGTTGCGCCGCTGTTGACGAACTATAGTAGATGTTCGCTGGCAAGGCGGTACATCAAACGAAATGTTGGGCAACAGTGCGCCAACAGCATCGCCAGTGTGTCTGATGCAAGTGTGTCTTGAACAACATTTCGTCCTCCAATCTTAATTCCGGTAAAAAGTGTCGTTTTCTGTTTGCAAATATACTTTTTTGCCACCAGCGTCGCTTTCTGCACTTTCTTTGCATTTTAATTTTTATTAATAAGTACGCACTCCACGCGAGCAAAGCTTTCTCTTCGGAGTTCAGTTTAACCACTGGACTGAACGAACATTAAGCAACTAGGTATATATCGGTTGCTCAACTGTTGTTCAACAATGTTTGCTTAGTCTGTTCCCGGCTTTAGGTGTAATAGGAAGCAAACTTTTATCGATTGTAACAAAAATTCAAATGCACATGTTACTAAAAATCAGATCTTCGAGAAATGAATGAATCATGGAATACGGATGTTGACAAAAAAATAAAATTCTATTTAAATATCATAATATAGTCAAAAATATTATTATAATCACATCTGCAAAGTTTTATAAAAATCAACAGAACGGTCCTGTTGCAAAAAAAAAACCAAAAGAAATATCAATATTTATTTATATTACAAGTGTTAATTATCGCGCGACGGTACGCCCGTGAATAAAATTATTTATATGGTTCACCATTGTTTTTGCAGATTCTATCATCTTTAGGAACACTATACCAATTGACTTAAAGCATAAAAAAATAGACTTTTTGGGACCAGTGAGTCAGAATTAAAAACAATATAATTCATTAAATTCATTACGAGTATCAAACTGATTAATATTATGTATATGACTATTGTAAAATTAATAATAAAAAAGTTTCCCATATGCCGCCAACTTACGTAAACACACTGTAGAATTTAATCATCAAAATCAGTTTATAATAACTATTAGTTGCAAATTTGTTTCCTTTTCTGTAAGTAGTATTAAATATCGTAATCGGATGTTGTTGCCTAAATAGTTTCAGTTCTATTAATACCAACAGCCTATTTTTGGAAATTTGAAGGAAAACTAAAATATGTAATTAAAATTCAACATTTCTGGGACTTAATCTTGTCATTCTGAAACCCCAACCTGGCAATTCAGGACGGTTTTTAGTGTAAACCCCTTTAGTGAATGTTTTGTGATGAAAAGAGCCTCACTATTTTGGGATTAATAGTGTGATGCCCCGGGGGAATTACATGCCCTTTTATTTTGAACAAATAAAGTAATGTTAAAAAATAAGATAAATGTTTTTAAAACCATTCATGAAAGAGGAGATTGGGAAATTGAAAGGATTTATAAAAATTTTAAAATAAAACAAAGATTTTATTTGATTTAAAAATAAAATGATTTACGGTAGTGTTTCAAAAAGTAAATTCAGGAATTAGAATTTTAATAAAAGGTTCAATATTTTTGTTCTTATTCAAAAATAAATTAAAATCAGGATTAAGTTTTAGAAAATATAATTATTTTCTTGAAAAATATTCTCAAGTTTAAGAATAAAATAAACTTACTTTAAATTAAGAATAAAATCGAAGACCGTCGTGCGCCATCACTCCGAAAACAGAAACGGTAAACTGAAAAGATTCCTAAAGTCAAACCCTACCAATAAGGTTCAAGGAGTGGGAACAAGTTGTGCAATAGTATTTCATCATCACCTTGAGATTTTCTTAGGAAAAATTCCAACTTGTTTTCAATAACAAAATTCTTGGTACTCTGCTCGAGTCGCGCATACCGCGGTTCAAAAGTTAGAGGATCTACAAAGGTGCAGCCAACCAAATTAACATACGAAATTCCTTATAAGTGGTAGCTTAACTAAGCTCGGGGCCTCTTCGAGGATAAAATTCTTACACTTGGAAACGATCACGTCACTTTTGGCCCTGAGATTGTTTTTCGGTTTTCTTCGCGGAATAAATTCCTTCTTGTTTTTACCAGCAAAAATTCTTAGAAAAGTCAGCATTGACCATGAGTTTTTGGCACAAACAAAAATCACGCGATCAACAACATACGTAACGAAAACCCCCTATAAATATCCGACACGCAGTCTGGTGAAGTCAGTCTGAAAAAGGCAGTCTGAGGCAGTCTGAAGTCTGAAGCAGTCTGGTAATCACTCTTAAGCAGTCTTATGGTAGCCTTAGAACAGTGAAAAATCAGTTTTTGAGTCGTTAACTAAAGAAATTGGTCCCGACCCCTCGGAGGTCGGGGTGCGTCAATTTATACAAAGTTCGAAGATAAGTTGTGCGATAGTCAGAAATTGTAGTTGTTAAGCCATCAAGTGAGATAGTTAGACAGACAGAATAAACTTTATTCGGGAAAGATTTCATAAACGGGATAAGAAATTATACGAGACAAGATTTTAGATGAAAGCAGTGCAACAAAAACGCGACGTAAAATCGTATAGTCGGTTCGCGAAAGAACAGTTAATTTAATCGGAAAAGGTCAGTCGCGACGCGGAAAGTCACAAGAGCAAATGAGATAAAAGGAACGTGGTTGTAAGAAAGTGTTTTACTTTGTAACTTGAAAATGGTAGTGTCGGAAAGTAATTTTCAATCATTGAGAAATTTTATGACAATTTAAAGAAAGTAAAGATCGTTACTAGTGAAGCTCCCTCGTAAAATGAAAGTGTAAATTGTGGAAAATTGATTACGGTAGTTGTTAAAATAGAAGGACAGAATTTTGAGTAAGTTAAACATTGTGACGAATTAGAGATTGTGTATGTTCCCTTTCGACTTTCAAGAAAATTGTATTTGATGTTGAACAATATAACAATAGTGCGGAAAAACAGTACTTTAACATTTTAAAGAAACAAAAATTATTTGTTGAAGGTGCTCCCTTTCAGACTTTATAAATGACTTTAAATCAAGTGAAAGTAACCTTTTGAGAAAATAGAATTTGTTTAATGACAAAGCTCCCTTTCAAGAATTTGTAAATGAATTTAGAACTATTTCAAATGTGACATTTTAAGATTTAACCGGAAGTTATGCACTTATAAAATTTATTTATTTATTTATTCTTCTTTATTTCAAATTGAAATTTGTTTTACAAATACAAAATGAAATGACGTCAACACTAACCACAAATATATTATTTCAGTTGTTATTTCAGAAAGTCGTCCACACTATATGGTTCCAAGTTTATCAAAAAGTTTCTGATTTCCCGTTTGAAAAGCTTTAAATTCTGAATTGTTTTATAATTATCAGGTAGCTTATTATAAAGTTTTAGGCACATATAATGTGGACTGCCCTCACTAAGTGTAAGACGATGTATGGGATATGCTAAATTTCTTGTTCTGGTATTATATTGGTGTAAATTTTGAGTTTCAAAATACTGTTTGTTTTTAAAAAAGAACATTAAACATTGATAAATGTAGAGACCATATATGGTCAGGATACCAGCATTCTTGAATACTGTCCTACACGATTCATAATTCCTCATTTTTCTAATTATTCTCAATAAACGTTTTTGTATGATAAATATACTTTGCGCTCGACTGTGCATACCCCAAAAAATAATACCATAGTGACATGTTGATTGAAAATTTGAGAAATACATCGTCTTTAACGTTTTCTCATTCACATATTTGCCAGTGACTCGAATTCCATAACTGATGGAACTTAGTTTTTTAGAAAGATGTTCTATATGGCAAGACCAATCCAAAAATTCATTAATATGAACTCCCAAAAACTTAGTCTGTTCTGAAAATATTATGGAATTGTTTTCTTTACTTTTAAAAATTAGTGGTGCTTCTACATTGGATTGCTTCGTTCTAAAAAGTATGACATTTGTCTTGGACTCATTTAAAATTAACTTATTTCTTCTACACCAGTCATTAACAATATCCAGAAAGTTCTTGCCACTGATTAAAACATCTATTAATTTAGTACCCCCAATGAGCAAGTTAGTGTCATCGGCAAATTTTACTAAGTTTCTGGACGGATCCAAGCTGAAGCTCAAATCATTAATGAATATGACAAAAAGGATGGGACCCAGCACGCTTCCCTGTGCTATACCTAGTTCATTCCTTAAAGATTTTGATTTATGGATCTGGCCATCTTTTAAAACACTAACTGTTTGAAATCTCTCATTTAAATATGACACTAACCATCTGTGCGCATTTCCTCTTATTCCGTACATTTCAAGTTTCCTGATCAACAACTCCCTGTCCAGGCAGTCATAGGCCTTTGAGAGGTCCAAAAACATCCCCAAAGCCAAGTTACCCTTTTCCAGGTGATCCAAAACTACCCTAACAAATTGAAATATTGCTGTTTGGGTTGATTTTCCCCTCAAATACCCATGCTGACTGTCACAAAACAAATTACATTCATTCATAAAGTTTATAAGCCTTTCACTCATTACCAGTTCAAACAACTTGGAAAAACCGGGCAATAAACTTATTGGTCTATAGCTGTCCATATTTCCTGGGTCACCTTTTTTATAAAGTGGTTTTATAAGAGCATTCTTCAATGCTTCCGGAAACACTCCATACTTCAGTGAATTGTTTATCAGGTAACTCAAAATATCTTTACATACGCATATCGACAACTTAACAATACTAGTAGGAATTTCATCAATTCCGCTGCTATTTTTATTTTTTATTTTTTTTGAAATGTCACATATTTCTTTGGATGTAGTAGGTCTTAAGTACATGGACTTGTTATTTCTAACTATGCTAGTGACAAATTGTACATCCGGAGTATTTTTTACGAGATTTGGTATAACGTTTAGTAAGTAAGAGTTGTATTCGTCTGCTATTTCGTCCGAACTTCCTTTGATTTTGATTTCAGAGTTACAAAAATCATTAGTTTTGCCTGTAACTTCTTTGCATATTCCCCACATGCATTTCATTTTGTTATCGGAGTGGTTAATTTTATTTTCGTAATATTTGGCACGTGAGGCTATTAGAAGCTTATCATACTCTTTTTTTGTTTCCTTATAAACATCTTGAAATCTACGGGTGTGTCTCGATAAATTCAAGAGTATATCTAACCTCGATTTACAATCCATTAACTCAATATCATTATAGATATAAAGGTTCTTACTTTGTTTCTGTTTATTAATTAATTTTAATGGAAAATTTTGTTCAAAAATATTTTTAAATGTATTCATAAAGACACTCCATTGCTTATTTATGTCACCGCTATCAACGGAGTATACACCCACCCAGTCTTGTTCCTCCAAACAGCCCAAAAAATCTCTTTTTTTTTCGTTAGAGAAGAAGCGTTTATGTCTAGGAATATGTTGTCTTATTATATAACTCAAAAGTGATTTTTTTGTGCCATGTGGTCAGACACAAAATTTTCAAAGACTAAAGTTTCCAAAAAATCACCGTTGACAAAAATGTTATCAATACAACTGGCAGTGTTACTAGTGATTCTTGTATTACTCTGTATTGTGGGGCTAAAGTTACACCATAACCATATATTGATGTTTACAAGATTTTATGCAGTTTGCCAATGTTATAAGGCAATGATGAAATTGTAAAAGAACTTATGCAGTTTGTCAAAATTGTAATACCTTGTGCAAATTTAAATACTGATACAATAGATGTTTTAAAAATCAAATCAAAGGGTTTTTACTGATAGAATAGTACTCTAGGACCGACCCAGTTCCCCTTCAAAGTTCTGCAGTGCTTCTGCCCTTATAACAAAAATATAGGAATAGGGGTGGGGCATTACAACAGGTTAAGTAAAGTAAGTCTTGGCAAGCGTAGTGGATAGAAAAATTTAAATTACCAACCTTTTTTCCATCAATTGCGCTGCTTAATGCTTTCTTGACGGATTCCATCTTTTTCTTGACATTATCAAAAGGTAATTCTTTTCTGTATCCTGATGAGTAACTAAAAATTAAAGTATGTGAGTATAACAAACACTTATACTAGATCCGCCGATACCGATATAAATATTGGTACATAGGTATTTTGGCAAAATTTATCTGATATATATGGGCACTTTTAAGATGTATCAAGCTGTCACTTATCATTCGAAAATTATTAATAATCATGCTAGGGCGCTTAGATTATACAAACGAAGATTTTAAACGTGTTTATTATTTATGGAGAATCTGACAAAGTAATAACAAGAGTACTTATGTGAAGAGAGCAGAGATGGTTAGCATCGCACCATCTCTTTATATGTCGAAGATCCTCGGAAATGACACCTCCCAGCACGTCCGAGTCCTCGCCAACCCAGAAGATGGTAGTGTCATCCGCGAATATAGTGAAACGACCTCGAATGTCAATAGTGGGAAGGTCGTTAAGGTATAATAAAAAGAGAATAGGACCAAGAACTGATCCCTGAGGAACTCCATGTTTAACACCCATCACACCAGACTTCTCATCACCACAGCGTACAAACTGCTCCCTGCCAAACAAATAGGAAGAGAACCAATCGTACGCTACCCCTCTAAAACCGTAGCGATAAAGTTTCTGCAGCAGTATTTCGTGACTCACGCAATCAAAGGCCTTTGAAAAGTCACAAAACACTGCCGCAGTCACATTACCCTCATTTAACCCCATATAAACATTCTCCAACAGATGGAACATGGCATCACAAGTTCCTTTAGACGCCTGAAAACCAAATTGACATCCCACCAAGATGTTGTGGTTGTTCATAAAAGTGATCATCCTCTTTTTTACAAGTTTTTCAATAATTTTTGAAAGAGTCGGAAGTAGTGAAATCGGGCGAAAGTCCGCCGGGCACTCAGGGTTCCCACCCTTAAACAATGGAATAACAATAGCTGTTTTCAGACTAGATGGAAATTTACCATGGTCAAAAGAAGAATTTATTGCCTGCGCTAGTACCTGAAGGGCAGGGCTTCGAAAATTTTTACAGAGAGCTCATCTATACCAGACGAGTTTTTGTTTTTCAATTCCCCAAAGACGATCCTAATTTCATTAACATCAGTATGAATCAGGTAGAACGTATCGGGTACAGAAATATTGTGGAGATACGACATCGGATCCTCACAGGGAGATAAACCAGAGGTTATATTTGCACCAATAGTACTATAAAATGAATTAAACTCATTGGCATCAATATTAATTGGATTTTTAGGCGAATTAGATTTTCCACGTAAAGAATTAACTACACTCCAACTCTCCTTGGCTTTATTGCGCGCCCTTTCCATTCTATCGCCATAGTGCTTACTCTTTGCGGCCTTGATAACTCGTCTATATACAGCTCTATACCTATAAAAATAATTCCAAAAATGTGGATTTGTAGTAAACTTCCTCAAGGTATGTAAAAATCTTAAGTTGATTGAAGAAATTTTTATTCCTGTAGTTATCCACGGCTTTTTTATTTTCTCCTTTATTTTACAAGTGGGAAAATTTTAGTCAAATACTCCAATAATGGCTTCATTAAATTTATCTACTGGATCATCAGATTGCAATACAAATGCCAATCAATCCCCGCAGCCTGGCTATTGAATTTTTTAAAATTTTTGAACTATAAAGTCTACCGTATTTAAATTTTTTCCGTTTTTTTTGTCCCCCAATGTAGAATGACGAAATTACAGCTTCGTGATCAGAAAGACCCGAAGATATAACAGCAACGTTACCCTCAGAAATGTCAGAAAAATTTGTGCACACATAATCTATAGTTGTACTAGAGTACCTTGAAACACGGGTAGGTTGCCTTATGAGCATCTGCAGATTAAAAGAGGATAATAACCCCTTTAAATTTTGAGTAGCAATAGAATTCTCATCTTCATAATTTATATTAAAATCACCACCAATAAGGAGCTTAGATTTAACACTTTATTGCTGTACCAAACTTGTTATGTAAATGAATTTTCGAAATATAAAATATTTTAAAGGAAAATATGTTACTTACCGGTCACGTTCTATTAATTTAGGCATTGCGGGTCACTTATTAAAAGTTTTTGCTTTAGTTATAAGTTATATACAAGCCTCCGTCAGTTCTCAAAACTTAAAATATTATAACAACGGTTTTTCTCAGGCAGCTGTCAAAAATTTCAAACGTCAAGACGCGAGTGTACACTCCAATGACTACCACAGAAGAGACTGTGAGTCGTGTCGACTGTCGGCCCGCGAATTGTGGCAGTGTTACCAACCAACTGATCAATACGGCAATGAGAAATCCAGTAATTATTATGGTTCTAATCATTTTAACAAGGGAAGAAGGATACCTGTCATCTATTTAATGAAACATCATTGTTGTATAATTTATGAGCAAACCCGAATAATATTCTGTGATTCTCATTCAGATCAGCTGTCGCAACAATAATTTAAAAATCATTTTCGATTTAAATTAATTTTTTGATTTAAATAGATGCTATTTTGATTCTAAATATTTTCTATGAAAATCAGATTAAATCATTTCAGAATATTATTTATTTAATTTAATTTGTAAACACCGGCCGGCCGCTTTAGAAGTTTTTTCTTTGTTGATTTATACAACGGAAAGCTCGGTTAGTTAGTTCAGGTCTATTTATGAAACTTTTACGTTCGCTTCAGTTGCGCTACGCTCGCATGGAAACAATTTCTTATTTATAAACTTGAAGACTCGAACGAACCGCCGCGGAGTTTATATATGTTTACATGTTCAAGTCGAACGACAAGTGGCGGAACTGAACTGCAACGCCAAAGTTTATAAATGCCACTTTAATTTTTAGCTTGATTGTTAGGGACTAAACTCGTAATATCTATATCGATTCTTATAGAATATATTTGCTAAGTTCTTTTCGTCGTATTCGTTTCTTTTTGCCTCAGATTTATTTATTAAACTAAGGTATATTTTTGACAATGTAACATTTACTTTGTAAATTATTTTAACAATAAAACAGTAATATAATAATATTTACGAAGTGATGAAAGTAGAGTTTTAAAAAACTAGCTATTTAAAAAAAAAACAATATTTTTATAGTTGTGATTTATTTGGGTCTCTACGGAATCTGTATAGATGACACAGCAGATGCTTCAGAATCTTTCTA
Organism: Barypeithes pellucidus; assembly: GCA_963991005.1. Taxonomy (NCBI): domain Eukaryota; kingdom Metazoa; phylum Arthropoda; class Insecta; order Coleoptera; family Curculionidae; genus Barypeithes; species Barypeithes pellucidus. The sequence continues at coordinate 67,578 of CAXDRF010000023.1, read as the reverse complement.
AATGATTGGTCCTGTGGTCGCAGACCTTCGGTTTGAACAAGGAGTGTCCTATTTGCTCTTCCTACGGAGTACAAATAATTAATTTAAATTTATCTCTGGCCAAAAACATCATACATAATATCACGGTAGACTGTAGCTTCATCAGATGATAATGAATGAATACCTTTCTACAGTCAGTACAGAAAGTCACCATACACATATGCTTTTCATACAAATATTTTTTATTTAAATTATGCAATAAAATATTTCTGTTAATTTTTATATTGATTATTACTGAACTAATAATATAAATTTTGTATTTCATAGTTCCAATTAGCTGGTTAAAATTAATAAAAAAAATATGTATAAAAAGCGTGTAGTGTGTATGGAGACTTTTTCGACCGACTGTATATCTAACAAAATGTACAATATTAAAGGATTATTACAGGTATGATAATGGTGTAGGGGATCTAATAGTAACAATGGGAATTTGCAAAAGGTCAGTATAATGATTTTATTAACCAAGGTTTAGAAGTAAGCTATTATTATTTATATTAGACATATAGTTATAGATAGACATAGCTTCTAAACCGCGGTTAATATATTATTTTTTCCACTACTAAAACATTCACAAAATCTTGCTGTAGTTATTAATTTTACTCCCTTGAGTCAAGTTGCCTATGATTTGACGTGTTATAGAATTTTTGCTGTCAGATTAGTACAATTTGTACTAATCAGGTTGCCTGCTGAAATAATATAATGTAATATTATTAAGTTTCAAAAAATTCAAAGTATAAACATTTTACCCGATCTTTCTGGTGACTAAAATAATGCTTCTTTCTAAATCCAGGTTTCCGCCGACCCATAATTAAACCAAATTCAAATACTCTGGAAAGCTTGCAATAAGTCTTTAATTATAAAATGAATAATAATGTAGACATGTACTCTACCATGATTCAGTATGCCGTAGGTCTGTATTTCCTTTGTGCTATAGTAATACTGCACAAATAAAATACCAGCATCAGGGTTGTTAAAGTATGTATAGTTTATAATTTACTACGTAATTTACTAACGTAGTAAATGTAATTTGCTACATGCTTATGTCGTAAATGCTGACCCATTTACGATCACACAAATTGTGTTGGCGTGTACCAAAGAAAATATATGATGCGTGTACCGTCAACGAATACTAACGTACCGTAGTCGATGCCAAAAGATCCGAGAAGTAAGATTATGACATTGATGACGTTCCTAATCTTGTGAAGGCTAAGGTATTTTCTTTGGCTAAGGTTATGTTCTTATACGTTGTTTATGTTTAAGTTTTTATATTAAAAAGAATTGAAATGTCTGCCTCCGAAGATGAAAACGATAATTTTTGTTACTTTGGAAAACCACTTGATCCGTATGATGAAGGTTTGTTATGATACACTAAGAGCGTTTGTTCGTTTACCTTTTTGCAATATGATATGTGCTTCCTGTTGTGCTTCCCTCTGATTTATACCCAGCGTAAAGGCCAATTTATAAACTCGACGATGACGATTGACGGTGCAGTTTGACGGTGCTGTTTGACGGTGCCGTAAAAAGCTGGATTTATAAAATTGACGGTGGCGACGATAATAACATAACCTATTTTTCTAGGCTTTTCTGTATTTTTATGTGATTATATTAATTTTGGTGTTTATGTGATCTGAATGATACTATCAACAATTATCAACAGTACACTTTAAAATGGTTAATAAGATGGTATAAAATAAAATAATATTTACAAAACATCACGTGACAGGTAAACACGATTTTGATTGGCTGTGTAAACTTGCTACGAACGTTGCTGCCGCCGTCCACCGTCAAAAGATAAAATTGGTTCATGTCGGCCGTCACCCACCGTCAAACTGCACCGTCATCGTCAAATATAAATGGTCTTATGCATTTCAATATGTTTAAGCTGTACCGTCACCGTCGAACAGCACCGTCAATCGTCAACGTCGAGTTTATAAATTCAGCTTAACACCCCATTTCGCTCACAAGTCCCGGTATTTAATAATTAAGTAAATAAGAATTTTTCCGGAAGGCGCAACGGATTCAGTTTCTTTTTGAATATTTTTAAAAAATCGCTATAATGGCAGAAATGTGCATTCTGCACTGATTAAATGGAAAAAAATATTAAAACAAATTAAAAAATAAATAGATAAAAATGTTTAGGCTTAATTTTAAAGTATTATTAACTCTACTCCAGCTGTATTCATCAAAATACCCTCGGTACACACATGTTTGATAGAACTGTTTTAAACTGTCTAAACAGTTTTTTTTTAAATTTTAGTCTCTTTTCCAAAAAAGCGACCTATTTCTGTAGAAGAACAAATAGCTACAGACCCTCAAGGACGACGACGGTTTCATGGAGCATTCACAGGAGGTTTTTCAGCAGGTTTCTTTAATACTGTTGGAACACCAGAAGGCTGGACTCCGAATGAATTTAAAAGTTCCCGTTCCGAAGAAGCCACAGGGGCTATTCAGAAACCTGAGGATTTTATGGATGAAGAAGAGACTGGGGAATATGGAATAGCCCCACAAGTTGTCAGGGCTACTAAAGATTATAATACAAGTAAAAAGAGGAAAAAACAGGTAGGTACCGGTAGAAGTTATTTTGAATTATCTAAAGGCTTTCCTTTATTCAGAGATAATTATGCATATCATAAATTAGAACTTGTAAAAGTAAATCATACAACTAAAAAACTCGAACAGAAAGATTTTGGGATTAATTATTGACAGACAATTAACCTGGAAGTTGCATATTGAAAACATAAGAAAAAAATCTGTTGGAATTCTGAAGAGCTCAATTCATTGTTCCTATGAAATATTTAATACCAGACATTACCAGAATACTTTCAGTAATCCACTTCAACTTACAGTTGGCACTGTACCAAATTGGAAACTGTCCTTAAATGTTCTTTTAATGAGCCATTATTTTTTCAATTTGGTTAAGGCAATTGAAAGTTATTGGAAATTGATTAATTAGAATATACTTAAGTAAGTACACCCAAAATTTATTGGGCTTATTAAATAAGTTAATCAAGACTACAATGAACAAACCTAATGTATGACTGTTTTAAAATGAGAACTAATTTTAAAAATATTATTTAATAATATTATTAGTTTATTTATTTATTTATTTATTTATTTACGTATACAACATTTACAAGTATGATAAAATTATACAGCTTAAACTAACCTAAGATTATTTTTTTGGCAAAGATTTTAAATTTATAAAGAGATATATTAAAAAAGTTCAGTCTATTATAATAATGGTTAACATTAGTAGCGATTCTATTTATTGGGCTGCTTAATAGATAATTGGTGCGACAGTATGGCACGTGCAAAAGGGCGTGAGTACGGGTCTGATAACCAGGTACATGAATAGAAAAAGCCTGAAGACATTCAGGACTTCTAATAAAGTTATTAAATATTTTAAACAGAAAGCAGACATCATAGTACTCCCTCCTACAGGCAAGCGTAGTCAAGTTTAGGTAGGACATGGTCTGGTTGTTAGTAAAATTTATCCCTGACTTATAAATTATATGACGGGCAAACCTTACAAATCTAGTTTGCACACTCTCAAGTCTATTTGTGTGGATTTGGTAGTATGGTGACCAAACTATAATCGAACATTCCAACACAGATCTCACAAGTGAAACGTACAGAGACTTTAAGGCATTAAGATTTTTGAAGTCCTTACACGACCTCTTAATGAATCCTAGCATCTTATTTGCTTTGCACACCACCTTCTCAAGGTGTTCTGCAAATGTTAACTGGGTGTCGAGGTATATACCGAGATCTTTAACCAACGAAACCTCCTTCAAGGGAATATTGTTAATAGAATATTGACAAGGAAAGGAGCTTTTTAACCTGCTGAATCTCATAGAGCAACATTTGTCAATATTGAGGGACATATCGTTAGATTGACACCAGGAAAAAATAGTATTAATATCTTGTTGCATAGTAATAATGTCTTGGAAGGAGGCTATGCGTTTAAACAGTTTCAGATCATCAGCAAACAATAAATGATATGATAACAATAAGTTAGCCAGATCATTGATAAATAGACAAAACAGAAGGGGTCCCAGATGGGACCCTTGGGGAACCCCAGAGGTAACTTTAAATGGCTGAGATAAATACCCATTATTATAATAAATTATGCCCTCTTGCAAAGAAACTTGAAAGTATTTTTATAATATTCTTATATAATTGTGTATCTTTTGATTTTAAAGGTAGGGGTTTGTTTTCAACTTTTCTTAAATTTAAATAGTTTTTATATCTGTTAGCATCATTATCGTATTGGCATATCGGCATATTTTGTCAATAAAAATTATCTGCATGATGAATATCGGCATATTTAAGATTAAATATTTTATTAATTAGCAATGAAAACCCATTTTTAAGAATCACCAGGAATAAGTTTTTTTATCTAGTATTGTGACTTATTTTGTTCTTATATATATTTATTTTTACTGGTAATGCTAAAAATGAAAATATTGCAGGACACAAAAGTTATCTGGAGTAACAATGTACTAATTTGATTCAAGAACTGAGTGGTAAAACGGATAATCACCGCGCTGGTATTTTGGCTCAGAGGGGGGGGGGCAGGGAATTACTGAAATTTGTTCGTCATGTCCGCGTCGATACCAGTGTCTTAAAGATGCTTTACAACGTTGCCACTATTCACACTACTTACTATACTTATATCAACATATATTGAATAGTTACAGATCTTTTAAAAATATGATGAAAAAATCCATATCGGCCGATCACTATCTGTTATAGTTTAATAAAAAGCACCTCAGGCAAATGGTAGTTCAGTGAAAGTGTTAAACAAATAATTTAAAACGGCCCAGAGTCTTGTTAAAATTACTGTAGCGCCTGAATTCTATTTTGTTACTATGCGACGGCCCGATGACGATGATTCCATAGTTCAGTTAAAACCTGTATATTCGCCTTATTCTTCTCTTCCTTTATTGGTTAAAATTTATAAAGAAATTAACATTTATATAATATGGTTACCCTACTCGTTGTCGAGACGATGTGCTCCCTGATTTTCACAGGCTTGCGAGGACAAGGAGGGGCACGGACTTTTACTGTGTTCACTTTTACAATGTACTTCCTACCCATATTAGAAGGCTGGAGCATGGGCTGTTTCACACCACGCTCAAAAAATATCTTATTCTTAAAAACTTTTACTCTTTTGAGGATTATCTTAACAATAATTTTAATGACCTAGTGTAATTGTGTGATTTTCCTCCTTAAATGTTTCTGTTTGTACACTATTCTAGGTTTTTATTGTGTGTTTTTACAGCTTTTAACGTATTTACATATTTTTAACGGGTAATGTTGCCTTGGTGACACCAAGTTGGTGTAGTGTTATTGTAAATGAATGTTTATTTATGTAGACTTTTATATTGTTCTGATCTTTTCTTTGCATATGACTTGTAAAAACACATTATGTGTAATTTTTATGAATAAATTCTATCTATCTATCTATTTATATACATATATACTATAGATAGATAGATAGATAGATAGATAGATAAATAAATATTAAATATTATTGAGCTGTTCTTACTCTAGAAATTTCCGTTTTTTTAAGGTTTTTTCTGATGGACCTATTCCTGGAGAACCAGTTTTACATAGCATCTTAACTAGTGGAAACGAAACGGTGGGATATATGTTACTAAAAAATTTAAGTATTAGGGATAAAATAAAAACTGTATCTGATATCTGAGTCTGTTTCATCTGGTGAGTCCAATATGTCCTGCTCAATGTGCGTCACCGAATTGAATGATAAGGAGCTTAAGTACAGGATGATCTGTGACTTCTGTAATGCGGTTCACTGTCTATCCTGCTCTAAGTTCACGACATCTGAAGCTCAAGTGACTCAAATGAAATCAAGAGTCATGCTATATTCCTGTAATAGGTGTATGACTTCTGTTAAACAAGGCAGGGATGTTGTCAAATGTTTTGCTACATTGAATGCTCAGATGCAGAAAGCCTTCGATTCCTTTAATTCTAACATCTCTGTTTTGATCTCTCAAAAATTTGATACTCTCTATAGCACTTTTCAAGATAAGTTCGATGCACTGAAAGATCAAAGAGCATCACTTACTGCCTGTATTGACGAATTAGTACCTGAGATTAAAGAGGCATCTAAAGAAATAGGTGTACTCAGGACCGATTTGGCCAATGGAAAACCTTTCGACATTGACATGATCAAGCGTTGTATTGTGGAAAATTGCACGGTAATCAGCTCTCACACGGAGCCCTTGAGGAACCCTGATTTGAGACTGGGCGAGCTGGAACGACAAAACCACGATCTGTCAACCAAAATTGCTCTTCTTGAGAAGGAAATTCAAATTCTTAAAAACTTGGTCCAAGTCTCCTCGAGCAATGATCCAAAGCCCGCTTCTGCCTTACCATCATGGAAGCAACCCAGCATTAAGTTAAACTCATCAACACATCAAGCTTCCGTGCCGATTTCATCTTTGGACACACAGCAACAGCCCACATCCACGAAGCCAATCGCTCAACGAACATCCTCAGCTGCAAACCAAGTTGTTAATGCTTCAGTGCACGATGGTAGACAACCGATTATTATTGGCACTGGAGCGGGTAATGGTCCTCTACTGGCAGGCGTAAGGCGCCAATGGATGTATCTAGGCAGGTGTGATCCCAGTACAACGGAAGAACAAATTCTTGACTATATGAAAAATCAACTCTCTATTACCGATGTAAAGTGTTTTGTTTTGGATAGAAATGAAGATGTTTCTTCTTTTAAGATCGGAATTAAAGAAACACTTCTCAAAGGTCTGCTCGAACCCAATTTATGGCCCGTAGGCACCGCTGTTAAAGAGTTTCGTCCTCGACGCCCTCAAAGGCCTGGTAACTCAGGAAATTTTCAACACAAACCTCCAACAAACTCAAACCCTTAGAACATTTATCCATCTTCTACCAGAACGTCAGAGGCCTGAAAACAAAATTAAAAAACTTCCTATGCGCTGCTAATGCGGAATCTTATTCCATTATTGCACTTACTGAAACCTGGTTGGACCCTGATGTAAATGATGCTGAATTTCTTGATGCTAGCTATGTGGTTTACAGAACTGATAGATGTCCTACTAATAGTACCAAGAGTCGTGGGGGTGGTGTTCTTCTGGCCGTCAAGAACGACTTGAAGTCCTGTCGCCTCACCATTGGTTGTCCTGCTGTGGAAGAGATATGGATCTCTGTGTCTGTCGAGAGTTCCGTGTACTGTGTTGGCTGTGTGTATATTCCGCCATCTATGGATACATCCATATATGAATCTCACCTAAATTCAGTTTCCAGTGCGTGTGACACATCTAAAAATGTTCTCGTCTTGGGCGACTACAATTTGTCCCATATAACTTGGTCTCCTAGCGATGACCACCCTGGCCTTATACCAGGAAACATCGGATCTCCCAATGAAATCTTGCTGTGTGATACTTTTGCTTTTTTGGGCTTATCCCAGTTAAACGGAGTGTTGAATGATCGTAATACTATTCTCGATCTATGTTTTGCCAATTTTGAGCTTGAATCAGTTGCGAGATGCGATGGATTAGTGAATTGTGATCCATACCACCCTGCATTTGAAATGTCATTATCTTTAAGTAACACAAACTATTTAAAGCCTGCAAATTACTATTATTATGACTTTAAACAAGCAAACTTTGTATCAATTAATAACTATTTTTTGTGTTACAACTGGCTGTTGATTCTTGATGAAAATATTGATGTAATGGTTAATAACTTCTACATGGTAATTTATAATTGCTTTGAAATGTTTGTACCTCTGAAGCGGTCTCGACCAAACAATAGATTTCCAGTCTGGTTCTCGAATGTGCTTAAAAACATAATAACTCAAAAGAAAATAGCCCACAAGAGATACAAGCAATCAAGCACTGATGTTGATTATAACACTTTCGATTTGTTACGCAGGCGTTGTAGGTCCCTCACTAACGAATGCTATAATCACTACATATCCAATGCTGAAAATTCTATTTACGAAAATCCCAAGTTCTTTTGGAATTTCATACGTTCCAAATCTAGCCAAAGTACTGTTCCTGAGGAGATACATTTTGATACTGAAAAGGCTGTTAACGGAACTGACATTGCAAATCTTTTCGCCCGTTACTTTTCATCGGTCTTTAATCCTAAAAATCCTAAAAATATATATAATGCTCAAGACGCCGCTTCATCCAAGACATTTGAAACAATCTCAAACATAAGTATTAGTGCTGTGGTGATTGAGAAGGCCTTGTCTGAACTCGATATTAGTAAGGGGGCCGGACCCGATGGGGTTCCCCCAATAGTATTCTAAAATATTGCTCACATTCGCTTTACCTGCCTTTACATCACATATTTTCGAAATCCCTAGCCTCTGGACTTTTCCCAAATGTCTGGAAGTTATCATTTGTTTCGCCCATTTACAAATCAGGTAACAAATGTGATGTTAGGAATTACAGACCTATTAGCATTCTTTCAGCAATACCAAAACTCTTTGAGCACTGTATTGAAACAATTCTGACAAATATCTTTCAAAAAATCATAGTTACTCAGCAGCATGAATTTATTTCTGGACGTTCTGTTGACACCAACCTATTTATTTATACCAATTTTATATATGACTCCTTTGATAAAGGTTTTGAGACTCATGCAATATACACGGACTTCAGCAAGGCCTTCGATAAAGTAAATCACGTGATCCTGCTGTCTAAGTTGTCGGGTTATGGAATTTCCGGAGTGTTGCTGTCCTGGTTAGAGTCTTATTTGACCGATAGGGAGCAGCAGGTTAAAATCAATGGGTATTTATCTCAGCCATTTAAAGTTACCTCTGAGGTTCCCCAAGGTTCCCATCTGGGACCCCTTCTGTTTTGTCTATTTATCAATGATCTGGCTAACTTATTGTTATCATATCATTTATTGTTTGCTGATGATCTGAAACTGTTTAAACGCATAGCCTCCTTCCAAGACATTATTACTATGCAACAAGATATTAATACTATTTTTTCCTGGTGTCAATCTAACGATATGTCCCTCAATATTGACAAATGTTGCTTTATGAGATTCAGCAGGTTAAAAAGCTCCTTTCCTTGTCAATATTCTATTAACAATATTCCCTTGAAGGAGGTTTCGTTGGTTAAAGATCTCGGTATATACCTCGACACCCAGTTAACATTTGCAGAACACCTTGAGAAGGTGGTGTGCAAAGCAAATAAGATGCTAGGATTCATTAAGAGGTCGTGTAAGGACTTCAAAAATCTTAATGCCTTAAAAGTCTCTGTACGTTTCACTTGTGAGATCTGTGTTGGAATGTTCGATTATAGTTTGGTCACCATACTACCAAATCCACACAAATAGACTTGAGAGTGTGCAAACTAGATTTGTAAGGTTTGCCCGTCATATAATTTATAAGTCAGGGATAAATTTTACTAACAACCAGACCATGTCCTACCTAAACTTGACTACGCTTGCCTGTAGGAGGGAGTACTATGATGTCTGCTTTCTGTTTAAAATATTTAATAACTTTATTAGAAGTCCTGAATGTCTTCAGGCTTTTTCTATTCATGTACCTGGTTATCAGACCCGTACTCACGCCCTTTTGCACGTGCCATACTGTCGCACCAATTATCTAGTAAGCAGCCCAATAAATAGAATCGCTACTAATGTTAACCATTATTATAATAGACTGAACTTTTTTAATATATCTCTTTATAAATTTAAAATCTCTGCCAAAAAAATAATCTTAGGTTAGTTTAAGCTGTATAATTTTATCATACTTGTAAATGTTGTATACGTAAATAAATAAATAAATAAATAAAAGTCTATGGATGCCAAATGCCTCAAACTTACGAGATATCAGAGGACATTCACCAGGACCAATATAAAATACCAGAAATATACACGGAATTTCTTACTAAACCAAAAGATAATAGTTTTGGTGTAGGCTATGTAGGGTTAGACAAAAATCATTTTAGTTTATTTCCTATTCAGAGTGGCTCTGGTTTTGTTGTGACCGACAAAAATAAAAAAATTTCAATAACTGGACAGGCGTTTGGTGTAGGGGCTTTTGAAGAAGATGATGATGATATTTACATGAAGGAAGACATGACTAGTTATGATTTTGAATTATCAGCAGAAAAGGAGCAAAAGAAACCTATTAGAAGTAACAAGAACCTGGTATTTGATTTGTTTGTACGCTCGGTAAAACCTTTATTAAACAATAAGTTGTATCCTCCACCACAAATTCCACATAGCTTCACGGGTAAGCATAAGACAAAAAGATCTAGGTTTGAACCAATTGTTGAGGAGGCAGAGAAACCAAGTACTAGTAGAATAAATCCTATTATAAGAGCTAGATATTTAGGAGAAGAAACTGAAAAGGAGCATACTGAATCTAAATCTTTACATCAGGCGATTGTAAAAGAGGAAGTGGTAGAGCCTCCTTCTATACCACATAATGGTCAACATGAAATGCCCACTTCGAACCAAAGTTCAAATAATGCATATGATATTGCATCTTTGTACTTAAATGATAAGTTTGTGTCATCCTCAGAAAAAGAAGATGGATCTAACATTTTAGAACCTGTGGATAAGTTTGAAACCATTCACGGGACTGAACAAATGAGAGAGGCAGTAAGAATGAAGATGTTTGGGGGCCTTACAAGGATTACGACTGATTGGATCCCTTGTTCATTATTGTGTAAGAGATTCAATGTTCCTGAACCCTTTGTTGAGTAAGTTTATATTATTCATATATTTTTCTTAATATGTAAATTAATTCCCAGGTAGCCAGTACACCGTTTTGGCCTTACTATTACTAGGTAAAACCACGCGCTTAGGTTTTTATTTTGTAATCTAATTTTAATCCATATAATGGTCATTTATAGAAAAACTCAGTTTCAAAATATTTTATTGTGAAACTTCTTTCTCTTCGTTTTCTCTGTCAAATTAAAATATGGAATTACCCGATCGCTACTTAGAAAACTTAACGTCAAAATTAATTATAAACACTATAAATATCATCATCATTCTAACTAATTATTTTATTGTTTCTGAATTATTTCTTACGAGCAACATTTTTATTTCAGCCGACCTGAAAAAACAAGAGCGCGTACAAAGAACATTATTTTTGAATACCAACGCCATGCTGAAGAAGAAAGTAACCTGAAGCCAGGTATAATAAAAGAAAAAGAAGAGTTTATTACACCAATAACAAATGTTGTGTGTGAGGAACATCATGTGGATGCAACTGAAGAAATAGTTAATCGTGCTAAAACTACTATAGATACTATAGAAATTAAGAAAGAATCTATAGAAGATGTACCAGTGGATATTACAGGAAAAACAGACATAGAAAAACAACAAGATTTGTATAGAGCGGTATTTTTAAGTAGTGATAGTGAATCAGATAATGAAGAAAAAAAAGAAGACGAAAAACAATCAGGAGAAAGTGCAAGCAATATTAATGACACTCGAAAAGGTTCCCGAAAGAATACCCATTGAAAATGAGAAAAACACCATTACCATATCCAGTGACAGTGAGACTGAATGGATAGAAAAGGATAAGAATAAGAACAAAAAGAAGCACAAGAAAGTAAAGAAGCATAAGAAGGAAAAACATAAAAAGCATAAGCATGAGAAGAAAAAGAAGCATAGAGATTAATGTTTGAGTAGTATTATATATTTTTAAAGGCTGTGATACATTTTTCTTGTAAGTTGATTATTTTTCCTTTTAGTTGGGTAATGTTCAGAAAATGCTGTAGGTATTATGACGTTAATTTATTCAGGAAGTCTAATTAATTAAAATAAATTTAAGTAAATAGGGTTATATATTTAATGCAAAAGTCATTATATTAAGTGGGAAAAAAATTATTAGAATTAAATACCTTCTTTCTAATTACAAAGTAGAGGGAAAAATCTTGTAGGTTTTTGATTTAGGTTTTAAACTATATTTTTTACACTTACACACAGTGTGTCCCAGGATAAGCAAACTTATGGGTGTAAATGATAAAAAAAATTTGGAATTAAAATTTGGAATTAAAATTTGACCAATAGATCCCAAATGGTGATGATTAATTAGATAATACAATTTAACATACGCCTTGACCTGGAGCATTATTTTTAATTTCTCTCTAGGTAAAGTGTCTCTTATTCATAAAATATCGAAAAAGTTGATTAAGAATTAAGAAGTTAATTAAGCTCAGAATTCAAAATCATGAAAGCGTACCGAATTTAATAACCATACTTAAGCCTACATTAATTTTTTGCATTTTTTTTATAAACCTCTAAATAAAAAAAATGTCGAATACATTTATTAGAAAAAAATATTTCGGAAATAACCTTTCATGATCATTAAATTCGCGCTTGCATGATTTTGAAAACTGATCAGTTTTTTTTAATAAACTTTTTAGATATTTTGTGAAAAAGAGGTACTTAACTAAAAAAAAATAAAATAATGCTCCAGTCAAGGTCTTCTTGATTTATTAAAAATCATAATGGGTCGGACTTTATACGATAAATAATCTTCAATGAATATAAATTAATATTTTTTTATTCGTTTTGGGGGTGCACGTGCACATGTGCTCCTATGGAAGAACCGCCACTGCCTTTATACTATGATACAAGGAAAAGATGCGAACAGTAATACGCTGCCGCGTTATTCAAACGGTATGTTATTTTTCGTATTCAATTGTTTGTTGGATTTGTTCGGGTTAACAGTATTAGGGAAATTCTTTGAATACATCAAGGATCTTACATCAAGGGGGATACGACTAAATTCAAATTTTCTGCGACATTAACAACCCCGCTCACCATGTACCACTAAAAATACGACTACAGAAAGGAAAAAATTCGAAAGAGGCCCACAGCAGACTCGTGAGAGGTTCGTTGGAAAAAGCCCAACCACTGAAATTTTGTATAATTTTTCTTTGTTGTTTTCTGTTAATTAAATAAAGACATTACGTCTTCTTCGAGCTTTCGGAAAATACTTTTGATATAGCCCTTATTGGAACGGCCATCTTGTGGCCACTTGTTTGATTTCTTTTTGAAAATCACCACAGGCTTACGGCAGCTCTTAGCTAGCGGAGGCTAAAGGTCGGAGTACTTACTTCTAAACTTCCCTTCTGGTTAATGGGCGCCACCCGAGTTTAATGTGGCTAAACTGGGAAATATTCTTGTTGGTCAGGTTGGAAGAGTATTCAATAAAACACACATTTAACAGACCAGTAACTAAGAGTTTATTAATTCAAGAAAGTCAGTGAAGCTGTGAAGGTATTTAAGTGAAGAGTAAAAGTTTAATAAAGTTTATAAGTTGATTAATAAATTAGCACATCTAGACATGAAGGTTATAAAAAAATGAATTAAAAAATTGACGCCGGGGGAGATTAAGATTCATGAACCTTGTACCTTGTACCTGACATGGATTAATGAAGAGTTAATATGTATATACTGTCGAGATTGCTTTACACTAATAATTATTTAAAAGTTAAGAATTAAAAGGTCATTGATTTAAAGAGAAAGATTTTATAACGAGGTACCTGGAACAGACTGTGTAAACCTGTTCATCGTCGATGAAACATCCTGGATCCCCCAAGAGATATCTTCATAAACTAGTCCCTGGTGGAGGATGAGGAGACACTGCAGTCTGCCTACCCTTGGCTCAGCAGTTACTGATGGTTACAGGATTACAACATTTGTCCTGGACGGTCGGCGGGACTGCCTTAGTTACTGATACATGACATCACTCGAAAGAGTACACAAAATGTATGTTTGCTAGCTCAGCAAGCCATGGAGCTGTATAAGTAGCTTATAACATAAGGGTGAGTGCTAGCAAAACTTACACGCGGAGAAGAAAATAAAAATAAAGAGAAGTTGAAGATTATTGAAAATTATTACTGGAAATTATTGAAAATTCTTGGAAATTCCCTGAAACAAAAAAAGGTTTCGTTACACTATTCGGACACACTAATTACTTGTATTTTTACCTTTTTTTTTGTTTGATTGTGTAATATTAATACTTTTAAGTAAAATTAGATGCGGAAAACACACATTAATTCATAAAATTTGAGTTTAAAGGCAAAAATGGTCGTAAAATTGTTAATTCTTGAAATTTACGCTGCGAACATGTATATTTGCAAAATTCGGTATTTTAACAGTGTTGCCACATAGAAAAGCTTTCTGCAATAATACAGTTTTTAGGTTGTTCGGGTTTGTTTATATCGATATAAGACCGCAGTTTATTGTCAATGTAGTTATGTCACGACTAAGCAATATCTTTTAAGAGGGTTAACTGCGATAGAAAGGCCCAAAAATATCCGTTTTTGTGCAATATTATTTTCCTATGTAGCTAATAAAAGACAACTGGCAACTCTGTTGAAGATGTCACTTTTAAGTCGAACACAAATTTGACATTGCATAACACTGTTGCCAAGAGCAGTTATACTTCGGGGTTGAAGGAAAAGGAAAGAACAAATCAAAATAAAATGGAAATAGCAAATATAGATAATGTTGACGCAATTACAAGCAAGTATGATGTAGATTTTGCAAAATATTTACAATACAATACATAGGATTGATTAGAGATAATTTCAGATGCAAAACCAGAAATTGTCGTCTCGTATGCACTATTAGGCAGAAAGTTAATGCAAATGCCTCAAATTCCTGCTTTTATTGTTGCAAATGCCGGAAAGATCATCCTTTATTTTCGGAATCTTTTTTTCAAAATATGAATATTCCTGTTAGGCAGATATTTAAACTACACCGGTGGCGACCACAAAGAGGTTGTGTTTGCGACCAGCCTGGCTGGTGGCCGCTACACGCTGAGGGCACTATGTTGTACACAGTTCTTATGGGCCGAGGGATGGCGTTTTCAGTGGCTCGGTTGAGCTGCACTGAGTCCATAAGAGGCGCGTGGCGGAATGAGGTTCCTTTTCCCGAATACAGAAGGAAATCGGCTACAAAAGATGTAGCGGGGGCGGGTTTTCAGTGGTTTTCCCAGGGCACTGTCAATTTATGTAACTTTCTTATGATTTCTTTTGCCGAATACAAAAATAAATCGGCTACAAAAGGTGTAGCGGGGGCGGGTTTTCACTTGTTTTCCCAGGGCACTGTCAATTTATGTAACATTCTGATGTTTCCTGTTTCCGAATAGGAAATCGGCTACAAAAGGTGTAGTGGGGGCGGGTTCTCACTTGTTTTTACAGGGCACTGTCAATTTATGTGACTTTCTTATGTTTTCTTTTTCCGAATACAGAAGGAAATCGGCTACAAACGGTGTAGCGGGGGCGGGTTCTCACTTCTTTTCCCAGGGCACTGTCAATTTATGTAACTTTCTTATGTTTTTCTTTTTCCGAATCCAGAAGGAAATCGGGTACAAAAGGTGTAGCGGGGGCGGGTTTTCACTTGTTTTCCCAGGGCACTGTCAATTTATGTAACATTCTTATGTTTCCTGTTTCCGAATAGGAAATCGGCTACAAAAGGTGTAGTGGGGGCGGGTTCTCACTTGTTTTCCCAGGGCACTGTCAATTTATGTAACTTTCTTATGTTTTCTTTTTCCGAATCCAGAAGGAAATCGGGTACAAAAGGTGTAGCGGGGGCGGGTTTCCACTTGTTTTCCCAGGGTACTGTCAATTCATGTAACTTTCTTGTGTTTTTTTTCCCGAATACAAAAACAAATCGGCTACAAAAGGTGTAGCGGGGGCGGGTTTCCACTTGGTTTCCCAGGGTACTGTCAATTTATGTAACTTTCTTGTGTTTTTTTTCCCGAATACAAAAACAAATCGGCTACAAAAGGTGTAGCGGGGGCGGGTTTCCACTTGGTTTCCCAGAGTACTGTCAATTTATGTAACTTTCTTGTGTTTTTTTTCCCGAATACAAAAACAAATCGGCTACAAAAGGTGTAGCGGGGGCTGGTTTCCACTTGTTTTCCCAGGGTACTGTCAATTTATGTAACTTTCTTGTGTTTTTTTCCCGAATACAAAAACAGATCGGCTACAAAAGGTGTAGCGGGGGCGGGTTTTCAGTGGTTTTCCCAGGGCAGTGTCAATTTATGTAACTTACCCTAACTTTCTTATGTTTTCTTTTCTACAACCATATCTTTCCATTACATTTTCAAAAATTGTTAAATTCCGTGGGTGCTCAAGCGTAGTTATTACACAGAACCTTTACTTTTTATTTTTGTTATAAAATTATAAATCCGGCAACATCGCTAAAATTGTTTGGGTCAGAACCTTGTCAAATCACTCAAAAACCATAAAATCAGGATTTTTATTAATTAATTTCTTAAAAATTACTGAGTATTCCGCAAATTTTTTTATTGAATATTACTACTAAAAATGTATACGTTTAGAAAAAAATAGTAAAAATTTAAAATTCGTGTGTCCGAATAGTGTAACGGACCCCAAAAAAACGCGGTTCAATATATCTCATCAAAAGATCATAATGAATCCTAATTTCACTAAAATATAGCTATTTAACTAACCTCTAATAAGGAAAGTGGGACCACATGGTCTCTTTTGAAGCCTTCAGCCGTCTCCATCGCAGGCTAACGAAAGAAGAACCCAAAACCGAAAATCAATTGATTTCTTGACGTATCTTAATGTCAACTTAAAAGGCGTATTCCCTCTCTTTTTGTTCTACTTTAACCAGTACCAGTTATAAAGGAAAGCAGCACGACCCTGTCAACTAGGGATGCCGCTTTGAACCGTATCGGTTCTTTTCGAAACAGGTTTTTATGTGGAACCGGTCGAAACAGGTATAAATCGATAGGTTTTCCGGTTCCACTGGAACTATCTGTTTCGCTCTTCGCTGGAGCGGTCTGCTTCTCCGAGGCGGCCGAAACATCTTGTTTCTTGTTTCGATGAAACTGTTTCGGTAAAACTGTTTCCGATTCCGAGTCTCCGATGAAACGGTTTCGAACAAACTGTTTCGAATGCTCGCGCACTCTATGTTGCAAAAGGCTGATGGATTGGCTGATCGTGACGATTCGTCGCCTCGTGTAGGGGTTGTGCAATGTTGTCAATGTTTAATATTTTTCAGAAATGTTGGTAAAAATCAAAACTAAATATTTATCACAAAAACTTTTTATAACAAGAAAATAATAATATAGTAAATAAAACCCTTTGGCAATGTACCTACAAATATAAAGTATATGTGAGTTATCATCTAAACAACACAACACACATACTAATAGGTACCTGCTAAAAAAACTATTAAGTAAAGAACATATATTTATAAACTATATAGAAAACCAAAATTCAACAAGTAGGAACTTAAATTTCTCCAAATTTGGTTGGTTTAAGTTTAAAAGAATACCAAAACATTGATACCTATGTAATAACAATAAATATCTAAACAGAATATATAATAATACGTAGGTATCTTAACACGAACGAAAAAGTTCCAATCTGGGCTACTTTTCCGGCACCAGCAGCCAAACCGACCCGCGTGCCGCAGCATTACGATGTAACAGAAGAACAGTGGAAATTTTGAAACCGTTTGGAACTGAAACTGGTTTCTTGAAACAGGTATTTTTTAAAACCGAAACAGGTTGCACCTGTTATTTAAAAAGCCCTGTTGCAACCATCCCTACTGTCAACCACAACATTCCATATCGAGACCTAGACCACAGAGAATAATCAAGGAAAGGCACCAAACTCGCCCTGCAGCACGAGTCGTTCGGATACGTCGATAGGCGGTCCAAACCAACAAGGCGAAGTTAGCCACCCTCTTAACCTCAAACTCAAAATAGTCAAAATCGACAGGTACAAAATAAACAACATTGCTTATTGATAAAATAATCGGGAATATTGAACGGCTGTTTAAGTGGTTGAAGGACTTGCACATTATAACAATTAGGGGAGGAATACAAAACTTATCCCATATGAGGTATGTCATTTTATATACAAAAAAATAGTGGCAAATTCCAAATTGCTACAATCTTTCATACATGTTCACTTTTGACACTACCAAATTAACAACTGTCATATTTGTCGTTATTGTTAAAGAAAATTCTTTGTTGTTTTTCAGTGTTTGTGTGTTAAATTTAAGTATTGTTTGTGGAAAAAATAGTAATTCCTAACTCAATATGGGAAGACTTTGCCAAGTCTGCCGTAAACTGGATAAAAATATACACTTTTGAGTCACATCCGTCGTTGTTTGTTTTTCCGAACGCAGACATATCAAATCAGTTACCTATCAGAATGAAAACAGAAACAAACAGAAGAAAAAATAGATGGCGACTCTACAGATAGAATATCTTTTTTGTTGTATTTATTTTCGTAATAAAACAGGCGTCACATTGATTTGTACAAAACAGATAGAAATACCGGGTCCATATTTGTTTCAAGTCGGTGGTATAAATAAATGGGGTGTTAAAGACCCCATCAGTTTATTCCTAGAAGGATATAAAAAATACTTAAAATGTAATTTTACTTTTACTCCTTCAGTCGAACTCCAATACATTTTCGGGTAGGTGGTTATATACCTACCGTTGTTTGCACATTCCCTACTGGATATGTTATTAAACTTGACTTCGCCTCGTTAAACAATTTTTATGTCTCGAAAATTACCTTTTCCTCCTAACGCGAGAGGCAACATATTAATGTTAAATGTACTAAATTCAACTAGCGTCTAGGGACAGGGAGTGCACCTGTCACTACGCATGCGTGATAATTTTCAAGGTTTATTCATGTGAGTCAAGTCGACGTCCGTAATATTTGGCTTATTACGTACAAACCGGCATCCAGGCCGGATTGCTAGCCCACTATAGTGATAACCAACCGTCACAAGAATAATGCATTCAAAATGTCGTAAATCTTTGAAGGTTCAAAAACCTAAATTTTGTCAATTTTTTAATGGATATACATAATTTATTAGGTAATATACAATTTTTTCCGATAATTTATCAACATTCGAACTTTTAAATTTTACATGAAGTTCCCGCAGTTTTTGGCAATTTTTTTCATTACTTCAATTTTCTCCGTTCTTTTAATCATTATGGAATTTTCCTATAGGACCATTGTTATGGACAATGGACTTGCGCATGCTTTTTATTTGAAACTTTTTTTTCTGAAGTTAGCCGTTTTCGCGATATTTGCAAATAACTAATTTTCATATTTTGGTCAATATCTCATAACCTATGAGAGCTAGAGGAACGTTTATTTTACTAACTTGTAGTTGGTATCCATCTGCAATTTTCTTGTTAATAACATTTTGCTTCTAGGTTTACAGTTTTCGAATAATAATTAATTTTATGATTTTTCAAAATTTTCAGGAATTATTATAGCATTGAAAATTTAAAAAAAAATTAATTTCTAATTTATGTCTTTTTTTAATAAATATACATTAATTATGATGTTACTTTACATTTGCCATCATCTTTTGTAAAAACTAATTTTATTCCAGCTGGACAAAGGCCGTTAATTTTGTTGACAAATTTATTATTCGAATAGATTCATTTAAGTGGATATAATAAGTATTTGTGGAAGAAAAATGCCGACAACGTGTATTGTGGTTAATTGTGGAAGCAATAGTGGTCGCGACCAATTTCCCTTAGTTTTTTTCGAATTCCCAGTAAAATGACTATTCATTACCAAGAAATAAACGATTTATCAAAGAAAAGGCGGGATATGTGATTAACAGAGCAACTATCAAGAGGGAAGCTCTTACAGAAACAATTTTAAGAAAACCCGAGAGTGTGTACTTAGTTATCTATTCAAATGGCCCTACTCAAAGAGAACTTTAAAATATTTTTTCCTATCAATAAAAGCAAAACTTGTAAATTACTCTCTTTATCTACTTAAGTTTTATAATAATTAAAAATATACTTACATAGTTGTAAAAAATATATTTTCGATCTTGCAGAACATATAGTACATAATATTTGTAGATAAACCCATTTTTATAATGGTATTTTTTTTAAAAACCATTCATTGATGTGAAATAAGAATATTTAGTATAAGTACTTATATTTAAATGTTTTATACGCACTGAATTATATATAAATAAAACAATACATTTAATATAAATAATATATTTACCAAATGGAAAATATGGAAAGAAATTAAATTAAAAAATAAGTAACCTACAAACAAGGTTTTGAGTTAATATTTGAATAAATTTACCATCCCTTCTTTGGACACTGAAGATAAAGCCACCTCTGTCTTAACGGACCAGAAACTCTGTCGAAGTCAATTTTTGCAATTGGGATAATGGGCAGTTCTGTGGACAATAACGGCAGGTACATCGGTACAAAAATCATACCTTTATTTCTGTGGATATATTCCACAGCAAAAATTGGTTTAGCATTGGCTTTTTGTGAATGCTTCACCTGAAAAAGAAAATTATATACATTAACATAAAGTATTGCATTCCGAAAAATGAATGACACGCCTTAAATTTTTTTAGTTCAAAAGTGAAAGATCTTATAGAAAAGTTGATCACTCCTGCACTAGGTATCAACCACTTGAAGTAAACAAAAGCAATTACCTTTCCGAGCATGACATAAAACTCATTTACAACAGAACTGGCTGAAAAATATTAATGAACTTCAAGGGTTTGTTCGGGTTTGTTCGGGTTTGTTCGGCTGCAAGGCTGCAAAAATGGAAATAATAGATGATAGGCCACTGGTAGAATCCCATTAATGGTTAGTCCAAATCAATAACTGCCGTGGTAAAAACATCCAAATTCTTTACTAATTTCAGCTTCATTAGATATCTACAACAAAGTATAATTTTCTATCAGTTGAATATGATATTCAAGCATAGAAATTTACTATTTAAATGAGAAAAATTCTTATGAATTTTAAATTGAAAGTATAATCAAAATGTAAACAAACATACCTCTGTCTACGTCTGAGCATTATTGCAATAATTTCTTCAAATGTGAACTCAAAATACACTGGTATGTTTTCACAATTCGTCAATCGTTCCGCAACCTACTATACACGAAGCTATCATGCCGACGGGCCCACGCAGGCGCGCAATTTTTCAATCCAAATCGTTAGTGTATGCAGACGCTTGTCTTTATCTATGGCAAAATTTTTATATTTATTTTTTATGATGATTTTTAAAGATTTAAAACGGTTCGTACATAATTGCACTTTTAGGTAGCTCAAACACAAAAATATCTGTCCTATATAAATTTTTCGTAATTTTGTAAACAATTGTAAGGGAACTAGTTAGTGGCCTTTTTCAAAACACCGGGCCTTTCGTTATTCTAGCTGTATTCACAAATTAAATAGAAAAACGGTAATTGTAAGCAACGTAGCTGTTCGGGGTTGGTGTTTTCTCAGTTCATAAGCGTTCTCGGTAAATATTCAGAAGGACCATTTCTATAAATAACGTATTTCCATGCTAAATCAAAGAGCAAATTCCACTTTTCTTCTACATTATTCATCGGTTTAACACTGAGAATCAGACGGTAAATAATTAATTTTTAAGGAGGTAAAGAAACTCGCAGTCTGCTCCACTAGTTTAATAATCTTTAATAAAAAACATACATGTTTCGAAGGCTTAAACCTTCATCCTCAGTGAAAAATACAACATCAGAAGAAACTTATAACATTGTTAAACTAACAAAGCAGGAAAAGAAAAACTTTTATATGATTATGCAAAAATAATAAAGAATAAAAATAAAAAAACTAAAGTTTTCTTCTTAAACCGGATCAATAGAATGCATGATTAAAATTTTATATAAAATTCAAAATTAAATTAAAATTTTAATCATGCATTCTATTGATTCGGTTTAAGAAGAAAACTTTAGTTTTTTATTTTTTTTCTTTATTATTTTTGCATAATCATATAAAAGTTTTTCTTTTCCTGCTTTATTAGTTTAACAATGTTATAAGTTTCTTCTGATGTTGTATTTTTCACTGAGGATGAATTAAGCCTTCGAAACATGTATGTTTTTTATTAAAGATTATTAAACTAGTGGAGCAGACTGTGAGTTTCTTTACCTCCTTATAACTTCACTCCACTTTGAGATGGACTACTTCAAAAAAAAATAATTTTTAGCTTAACTGTACATAAACAAAACACAGTAAACAAACGATAACGATAGACTGAATATAGGCAAAAAAACCATACCGTATCAAAAGTAACTATAATCGAACCAACAGTACTTATTTCATGCTTACCATTCTTTTAAATTAGGAGTGTTGTTAATTTATGGCATATGAAGAAGAATAAAACTGAATTTTATTAACCAGCAATATAATCAAATATTGTGGTATTCTGGGGTCTTGCCAAAGAGTCGGAGAAACACCAATAATAAAGTAATTTGTACATAATATATTTAATAATGAATCAAAAATTTCGTTTGTGCTAAATATATATTTGAGAAGTTTGTATATTTGATTAGATCTTATATAACTTAAATACAATCACTATGCAATAACGATTAAAGTGTGTCGACGACTGTAAAGTAGCTACTAACAGACTTATAACGGTTTTATAGAAGAAGCTATTGGTTTGCATATAGTGTGTTGTATAACAACCAAATTCCAAAACTAGTATGAATAGTAAGGTAGTCTTTTTTTAAAATAACTGTAAGAGCATCAATTGAACTTAATTATACAAATAGTTAGAGAGACGGTGACATTAGGGGGTCCGTAAAGTGTAATATCAGTAATTTGTTTTTTTCGTGGAGTTTAGATCCCCCTCTACAACTTTTATATCTGATGAAATGCCGTAGAGCGTCGCTGAGAGGCGCTGTACCGCTTTAGATAGGAAATTCCCAATAAATTCAAAATTATATCGAGCCATGTCTGAAAATGAATTTACAGCGTCTGCGTGACCCCAAAGTCACGGGAAACACATTTTCTGACAAGTCAACCCTTGCATGTACTTTTCCGAGCGTGTAAAAAAAATGAAAATTAAAAAAAAAGAAAAAAAGCGAATTTGAAGTTGAAACTTTCTAGAATGGAACATTATATGAAAGATTATGTGAAAAAAATTTTGTCGTTCCAGGTCTCCCCATTTCATTGTTCGAATTTTTTTAACTCTCCTCGGAGGAAATTCGGAAAACGATCGTGACATGTCAGAAAATTGTCACACCATATTCTTTGACACCCAAATATTGTGGAAACAAAAAAAATTTCAGAAGAATCGAACCTAGCTAGGCGGAATTCGTACGTAAGAGAATATTGCGCACATCGTAAAATAATTAGTGGGTGATGGTCGATGGATTTAAATTATTTATTTATACTACTTTACTACTAAAAGAACGGTAACAAGAGATACCTAAAATCTATAAAAAATATTACACAACATTGATATCAAACAAAAGAAATCGTTATATCTATCTAATTAGAGTTATAGGTACCTTTTAAAAAAACTATGATGAACTAAACACTGTGTACTTTACAAAAAATTATTGTATATTATCATTTAAGAATAGAATCGTTAATCATTCGAGTTTTCTTATTACTTAGCCTGATAATCGAACGAAGCTGATCTCGAAAATGGGCATCAATCGGTAAAAGTAAAAAATCAGCACACCATGCCTTCAACCTCCACTATTCTATTTGTTGATTGCAATTTCTTATTTAAATATAATATAATATGCCGGGCGCGCGGCGTGGTTTATAAAGAATATAAAAACACCGACGATCGATGTTGGTCCAGATTTAAACACTTTTTAGGACGAGCCGCTTCGCTTTTATCTATGGCGGTGTGACTGACGCGGCGGCGGCGGCGGCGGCTGCTTTGAAGCCAAGTCGATAAAGATTAATAAAGCACTTTTAGCAATCGTTTTTTTTTCTTGGAAATCATGGACTTAAATATATGGAATTGAAATCATTGTTGGCTTAGCATTCTACTCGTTAAGACGTTAAGTAAGCTAATAAGATAATTGTTTAGTAGTAACGCACATTTAGAAAAAATGTAAATTTGTTTTCCAAGGTAAGAAATTTTAGTTTTGCTTTTAAACTTGCTTTCATCGTACAATTTTCTTAGTAGCGAAATTCATACTTAGTTCAAAACAGTCACCGTTTTGAATTAAAATTGCATTTTTAATGGTACATCTTATATTTCTTTAGGTACAAGGCGTTTCATTTTTCAGTGATGCTGTAAGTTGCGACATATAGTTTTTGTTTTTGAAAATACCTGGGAAGGTCATGAAAATATAAAAAAGTGTTGTTACGATAATAATAAAATGTCAATGCTAAATTTCTATATACATAAGCATAACATCATAATACTTTGCTTTTATTAGTTGTGTACTATGTTAATATAAAAGCGTGTAGTAAAAAACTGAAAAACTCTGTCACACCAGGGCGGAAAATGTGTCCGAGCCGGCCCTGCATTTTCATTTCACGTTTTCAAGTTCAAGATTCAGAAGTCACAGTCAAGTATCAAGTAACGACCTGACAACTTCACTGAATCACATTTTAAATAATAGGTCTTATATCAGATGTGATTTGAGAAAATCCACCAAAAAGCAATAAGGCACGAAGTCCCGTATCACCCATGTTATTCTAACAGCACAATAAGGCCGATTATGACAAATGTAATAAATGTATTTCTTACGGTGTTACAACAATTCAACCCCATGAGAATAAAATTTAAACAAAAAGATATGTTTAATTAGTGAAAGTGAAATACGTACGCAAAGTTGATTTGCTTAAACTGTGATCACACCATGCTTTGTATTGCTGCTAAGGAACTGCGACTACCTGTGATTTGTTGATATCAGTGATTAAAACACAGTTCGTGAAATATCGCTAACCACTACACGTCCGCGTCGACATCAGTATTTGACTTAAAAATGCTTTCCAACGTGGCCATTATTGACAATTTTTACTTATATCAACGTATATTGAATAGTTACCGATCTTTTAAAAACGTGATGCCCGATACCGATATTATAACGGCAACGACCGATCACTAGATGTAATCATCTGATAAATTATACTTACTGCAGACACTCGTCGATACCCTCCTCCTCCAATTTAACTAACTGATCTTTCTGATTCTTCGTCTTAAAAATATTAACGTATTCATCCGTCACAATAAACGTATCGGCAAGCCAGGGCGTTTGGTGACTGTTATGGACATATGCAACTGTGCCAACGCCTGTCCTTATTATAATATTATGACATGTCAATATATTAAGGATATATTCCAAACTGCAGTTTCCTTCCAAATGATAAAAACGTTCCTTAAATTAAATATTTGCGTTAGGCTTTCAACATTTTGTTAAGATACGGTAGAATCTAATACGACAGGCAAAATAGTAGTTTGGGGGGGGGGGTCATACAAGGAAAAGTTACGAAAAGTATTACCCTGCGGCGTCGTTAGTCACCCCGGTATATACGGTATTTTTCGTGTAAAATTGTTTGCGGGGGGGGGGGGGGGGGGTCATGATCCCTCCCCCTGGGACCGCGCTTGAGGTATAGGAAAAAAGGCGTAGTATACAGTAACATTCACGGTGGGTGGCCTATTAAAAGAGCCTGGGAACTAACTTTGTTAACAATCTCCTATAGCCATCTCCAACCGTCTCTGAGATACAATTTATTAAAGTAGTTTTTATAAAGATGATGCCGATATTTGTAATGATATTTTAACGTATCTATCACTTCCGGTTACACCGGAAGTTAATCTTTCTTAAAGAAACAAAAGTGTTTAAGAAAATTGTATTAATTTATAAACATAACAAAACTTGAACCTAAAATTACGATAATGGCGCGAATTAAATGAAAACCAACTGATAAGATAACATCGACCTCAGCAATGGGTGTTTCCCCACGAGCGCGAATGACAGCTGCAATACGCCTTGGCACACCTTCAATAAGGTTTCGTGTGTAATTCTCGGCAATTTGCTGTCATTCTGCAATAAAAGCTGCACTGAGCTCGTGTAAATTTGAAGGAGCAGGAATCAGAGATCGTATTTTTTCCCAGTGTATCGCAGACATGGTCTATTGGGTTTAAGACGTGGCTACGTGGGGGCCAATTCATTTTTTGAGATTTCGACCTCATCTAAATGCTTATTAACAATTCTCGCAACATGTGGCCGAGCATAATCCACATATATATATAACCATTATATTGCCAATAGGAACGTTCCAAAATACAAAAAGTGTCCCCGTTATGGGAGATGGCGTGGTGCTATTGAGTTTGCGCAGTATGGTGGAAATTTTATCGATCGCGTCAGAGCCGGCCCGACATTATTTGTTTGTTGTTATTCGTCGCCATCTTTGGTTATGGATGCTTTTTCAAATTAAAGAATAAAAAGTGGTTCATTCACAATGTTGTCGGTATATTAGTGCTTATAAACTTTCATTACCTAACAGAACAATTTTTGTGAAGGAGTTTTTAATTTGTGGTGATTCGCTGTTTCATAGGTTAGTGGCTTGTTTTGTTTAAGATTAAAGGACACAAGTGCATGGTGCTTTTTTGCAAAAGTCGTGGCATGAAGTATCTCATTTCATTTTCATTATACGAAAATATTTTGCTTATCTCATTAGCCGATTTTCCGAACCGAATTTCACTAAAGAGCTTGTAAGAAAAGAAGAGAGTGTCACTCGTATACAATATAATATGTATGTGGCCACTACCTAACCTTATAATTAATGTACTTTTAATTTGGTGCATTAGTAGCTGATAATAATTCCCAAAATAGTCAATATAGTCAGTCATTCTTAATTTTTGGTTTAGAAAAAAGTGAGGTTAAGAAACATACGACGTCGGATGAAAGTTAAAATAAATCTGCGTTGATATTAAAGGGAGGAAGATATTTGGACACGTGTTTCGGGCGGATCGGATGAAAAAAAATACAGCAGGTAAAAATTTGATAACAAATTTATTGAAATTACCTAATACAAATAAAACGAATAGATTGTCAGAGCATTTTCCCAATTATTGCGTTTTTTTAAGTTGCTGCTTTTAGTTAAGATGATAGGTAGTTGCACGTCATTAAAATCATACGAATCAATCAAAATGTAGCGCAAGAAAAATATCAAAACAAAAACTGATTTCGCAAAACATTATAATAGACGTGCCTAGCGTTGCGATATACGTTTCCGAAAAATAATTTATAATTTCTAAAAAAAAAAATTGTAATGATAACGGCGAAAAACTGGCATCCTATTTTTGATCATACAGAGTATTATAATCAAACATCGGTCGCCATTTATTTCGCTTTCGAAATGGCGAGAGCGAAAAAATCATGAATACATTCTTTCAACGGACTTTTGCCAGCCCGTAAATTTTCGGCATGTTATGACATGACTTTACAAAACAACGTTGTATTAGTAACAAATGTCCATAAAAACTTACCGAAAACACAAAAGCACGATGAATTAGCTCTGAAAAGAACTGTTTTTAGGATTAAATTCAACATGAAGGCACAAAAACTTATAAAAAACCAATTAAGATTAACATAATATGATCAAAACAGCAACTATAAGTTATATTTAAATGGCAACAAACCATCTTCAACTACGATTGTAACCGATTCCGATTCTGCCCTTAAAATGTGGGATTTCCGAAGGTGGGTTTGCATTCGCCTTATTATAAGTATCTGGCGACTTCTTAGTCAATTTGATAAACAATGAGTTTTCTGAACGAACCAAATTTAAGATTAAATTAGGTTGATTTGTTTGTACTTATTTAGGTAGCCATATATGTTATATAAAATTTGTTACAGACTAATATATTTTATTATGTTTTTTAAGTTTTAAAAGTGTATTTATGTGACAATAAACTCTTATTTTTATGTAGGTATGCCGTCGTTTCTTCTTGTATTACAACTTGGGGTTATTTCAGTGAGAAAATTAACTGTTGCGTAGATTTATTTTCGTATTTTGGGTTTATATCAGTGATTATTTTATTACGTCTTATTTTTTGAAGTTATAAGAAAACAATGCGGTGCTATAAGTTTTAATTTAACGGTAGTATATAGGCAATAACAGTTCTGGAATAAATTACGTCATTTTTACATGTTATTTCTTAGAGGAAAATTTAAGGTTCGTTCTGCATTTCTGTCCCATTTTAAGGCGTGGCACTTTTCCCAAAATTCCAAGAGCGACAGCTGTAATCTGCCACCTGCCCTACTGTCCAAGACCCGAGAGGAAAAACAGGTCTACAAACGACTATTCGGGGTCTAGGAACAGGTCCTAAAACAGAAAAGACAGGTCCAGCAATAGAAAAATACCTTAATGAACAGGTCCGAAAACAGAAAAAACAGTTAACGAAAAACAGCTTCATAGGGGTTGTTCGGGTTTGTTTGTTTGTTGTGTGTTGTGTAAGTGCCATATTTTGTTTGTACCATGTTATGTTTTCCTGTGTCTGCGCCAGTTCTTCTGTTTTTGTAGCTGGTTTTTCTATTTTCGGACCTGTTTCTAGAACCTGTCGGATCTTACGCAGTAGGGCAGGTGATAAATGACGGCTGTCGCTCTTGGAATTATGGGAAAAGCGCCACGCCTTAAAACGGGACAAGAAATGCAGAATGAACCTTAAATTTTCCCATAAGAAATAACATGTAAAAATAACTGTTGTCGCCTATCTACTAACGTTAATTCGTTTAGGTGCCGTCAAAAAATTATTTTTTTTAAATTCATACTTGTAATTTTTTACACGGTTTCCAAGCACTTTTTACTTCTTAGAAATTTGAAATTTTCACATCATGAAGTAGCGAAAAACGAAATTTGACTTAATTTTAACCGTTGTAGTTTTCAAGAGACCTATATACGCATAAGAAGGTACGAATATTGATATGTAGGACAATTTACCACAAATTATCTAACCCTAAACACTGAGGATTATCCTTAAACGCCCCCTTGTCTTCCAAGACGCCATGTGGAGCGCAAATCCAAGGATCAGCCGTATCGTTTTGCCATTCGAACAGCCTCTTCTGGAGCTGTTGAAAGACATCCTGCATGATGGCCTTCGATGCCAAGTTCTCTACTTCTTCGGGGTCTGACTTGAGGTCGTACAGTTCCCATTCCGGTCTATTGTAGTATTCTTTTAGTGTTTTGAACCAATTGGTAGGCTGACCGGCCTTTGTGCGGTTTAGTAGGTCCTAAAATAGTTGAAAAATAAATTAGAACGCCGAACAAATGCGTCCTTCACCAGTGGGATTTCGGGAACGGTAAGAGATACGAAGTGGGTTAAATTGGGGACAAAGTTATGTAATTATGGACCGATTAATACACCGCAAGAAAATCAAAAATAAATACGGGGGGTTTTCAAAATATTTGCGGAACTCTGCGTTTCGGTTTTTATTTTTTCCTGACTTTGTTCGACAAGACGTCCAAAAATATATTTCACTTTCTCGTTGCTACTTTTTCTTCTCCACAAGATGGCATTATTAGATCTTTAATGCGACGTTTCGTCTTTGGGTCACCATCATCACTTTTTTTAAATACAGGTCCGAACTTTTTTTGTATAAACTATGAAAAAGGAACTAAATCTACGTTCAGCGGTGTACAACACTTACTGGTTTTCCGACGTTTTGTTCCTTAAATTGACCATTTTCATTTAAATACCCGTATAATTTTTAAATCTTTAGTCTCTTCGAAACAAAAGTGAACACAGAAACGTGCTAGGAACAAAACGTCGGAAACCAGTAAGTGTGAACGTAGATTTTTGTTCCTCTTTCATAATTCAAACAAAAAAATCCAGGTTCCTATTTAAAAAAATTAAGTTGATGGTGACACAAAGACGAAACGTCGCATTAAAGATCTGATGATGCCATCTTGTGGAAAATAAAAAGTAGCAATGAGAAAGTGAAATTTATTTTTGGATATTTCTTCGAACAAACTCGGGAAAAAATAATAATCGAACCGCAATATTTTTGAATTTTCCAATCCAAATATATTTTAAAAGCCCCTGTATTTATTTTTGATTTTTTTGCGACATATTATTGGGCCCTTAAGTTTGCCACAATTTAACCGACTTCGTATCTCTTACCATTCCGGAAATCCCAATGGGGAAGGGGCCGAATTTGTATATATTCTATATCATTTATGACGATTAGTTCTGTACCAGCAACATCTGAGCCGGGTACGTGCAATTTGAATGAGCTGATTAAAATAGCCGATTTTTGTTCTTAATTGTTGAAAAATGTCGAGGTTGCCATCCGCACATACTATACCTGGAAAGTCGGCGATACATAAAAATCTTGATCGATGGGAAACGGACCGGCGTAATTCAAATTATGAATCAATTTGTATCTCTGCGTCCTGATCATTCTCATTGGATAATACATTGTTACCTCGTGTAGGTTGTGGCTGGCAAATACAGCTTCGTTGGATTTGTCTTTGGGTTCTAAAAAAATTACAATTAGGCTTCATTATTTTAAATTTTATTAATTATCAATTAAATATCAATCTCTATTTATTATAATTGCGTAGAGCCGGAAAATGTTGGTCGGTATATTTCTTCCTGCGCTTATCGCGTCTTTCACGTGACACATTGACTGGCTGTCGGAAGTGTGCAAATATGAGTTGCAAATATACTCTGATACTCTCGAGTCCACGCTCGAGTACGCGAGTTCACTCAACCCGTTCGAACTACCGATTCCCGTGGGAATCGGCAACCCCGTATTATACCAAAAACTACCACCCAAACTGCAGCAGTGTGTGAGGTTCCTTGTAATTAACCACTAGCATACAACTTCGAAAGAATCGTGCGAGACTCCTCCGAGAATATTCTTACAATAAGATCGGCATGGTCTTAGAACTAGTGATGCGGAATTCGATTAGGGAAAATTACAGAACAAGAAACTTAAATTGTAACCAAAAATTGACATTCTCGAATTTGGCATCGCATCGACAATACTCGAATAATTTTTAATTAATCGATTTTAACTTGCCCTTGATCAGCAGGGGCAACAAACTTTTTCCAGTAAGAGATTTTTTCTTATCCACGCAGTTTGTTTCCCAAGTTTCTGTGTCGTTCTGATCTATACCATACCAGTCCAGTAACGTGGGAACTATATCTAAAAATAATAGTGTAATGAATTCATTATATTATATGAATACATAGTTAAATTTTACGTTTACTTAAAAATGTCTAGGACAAACATGTATATAATACCAATATGGAAAATTATTATTTCCAGACCACCCCACCCACACAGTAGCACTTTAAAATACTATTTCAGATTGAATGGTACTACCAAGAAACGGAAGCCCTCTTCATTGATAGGATGCAACCACCTGCAGACCAGTTTCGAACTTATTTGTTCTCGTCGGTACAGGGTAGAGGTGTACATACCAATCATCAGAGAGGACTTTAACTTAACGCCGTACTATCGACGGTCGTAGTAGTCCCACACAATCTGAACAGACGTTATTTGATTAAATCAAATTTTAAGATACGCCCTTATTGTATAAGGATCATCGGGTGGTCTGCGAAATAATAATTTTCCAGATTGGCATTGGATATTAATACCACCTGGCAACCATAGACTTTTTATTTCTTAGATGGAAACATATATAAGTATTTGAGGGGGGGGGGGTAGATTTGGATTATTAATTGCTCTTAGAAGAAGAAAAAAAAAATCTAAATTTCGGTTTATGAAAAACTAATCGTTTCAAAAAATCTTTTTTGGCAAAAGTTATTTAAAATTAATTATCGAATATTGGAAAGTCAATATATTGTTGCTATATATTCACAAATAAATTATTTAAAAATAATATACATATAATGACAAAAAAGGACTTTCCAATATTCATATATTCCTTTAGATGAGAATTAAAAAGAACTTTAATATACTGTCAAACTTGTGTTAAGGATGACTTATGCCATCCTGTACCTTAAGGTAACATTGAAATATCGGCCCTAACTTAAGTAAAACGTTATTAAAATTGTATACCTAGCAAGCTGGCCAATGAATTTGTCACCTGGTTCCTCCTTTCCCTATGTCGCGGTGACGAAATGAACATCGGCTCGGCAATTCCCGAATCGTACAAATTCGTTCTACCATTCGGAAAAGGTATGCCGTTGTCCGAGCTGTAGATTATCAGGGTATCATCTAGATGGCCGGCGTTCTCTAGTTCTTTAAGGATCAAACCAACACCTATAGTAAATCACCCATAAAAAGAATGATATTAGATTTTTTCATTTTTTTTATATTATGGTATCCAAATAGAACTTGAAATTAGGGTGATGCAAACTTAACTATAAAATTGTTTTATGGTATAATATATACCCATATATACACGTTCCAATGGCACAATAGCAACCACAGCCGCCGATGAAGCAAACTTACTTGCTGTTGCTGAACTATTTTCCTTGCATTCCACTTTAGAAGACTTCCAGGGAAAAACGCTAGCCAACATGCCAGAAGTTCAATCAGACTCGACTTCACCGTCAATGCCAGTGTTCCTCAAGACTCCATATCCACCAGTACATATAATATACCGGTGAAAAAAAATTATTTCCTCCTCCGAGAGGAGAGTTACTATATGGTCTTATGGGTGCCGATGTAAAAGTTCAATCGGTATAGTCTGAGAGGACCAAGGCACGTATATTATGAAATGCCGCTATAAATGTCGTCGATATTTGCATATTGTCTGGTCTAGGTATGTGGGGACCTTGTAACCACTTTTATTTTGCGATTTTATAAACAAGGTATTATTAGAGCAATATCTCATGAAAATATAAGTGTTTGTCTGGGTTTGATAAATAATACTAACGGTAAAAGTTTAAAATTTATTGCATAATAAAATGTTCATATAAAGAATATACATT
Organism: Barypeithes pellucidus; assembly: GCA_963991005.1. Taxonomy (NCBI): domain Eukaryota; kingdom Metazoa; phylum Arthropoda; class Insecta; order Coleoptera; family Curculionidae; genus Barypeithes; species Barypeithes pellucidus. The sequence goes on along the minus strand of CAXDRF010000023.1, from coordinate 34,843 downwards.
GGATAGAGAACACATGCACAATTCTTTTGTGTGATAAAAACATCTGGGATAATTTTTCTTAAGTGTTGGTTGTTCTCCTAATTCAATTAATGGTTTTTTTGAATATTTTCTTAAAAATGTTGCTTTTTCAGAACCTTTGACGTAAATGATGTCAACTTTATCTGTCAGATCTTTAATAATGGTTGCAAATTTGTGTAATGGGGTGTATCCGTCATCCCACTGTATGCAATGATGATTTTCTATTAACCATGTCGTGGTCCTGCGGTTGTCTGGGCTTAGACAGTTTATGGAAAAGGGAGGCCGGAAAACGTAGTGACATATTTTGGTTCCATCATATGCTGCCAATTCTTTTGGTATAAATTTACCATCTGTTCTGAAACCTTGTATATCAATAATCATGGAAAGAGGTTTGGGTTCCATGTTGAACAGCGGGTGTGTGTATACTAAGATGAAAATTGTATATTGCGTTTATTTAAATTTGTCGCACCATTTTTGTCAAGGGGCTATAGCTAAATAGTTTATCATGAAGAATAAGACAATAGGCTGATGTGCCTTCTTCTGTTGATCTATCGGTTTCAAATTCAATTCTCATTACAACGGAACCTGTTTGCATGCTCATTTTTTGATGTGAGCAGTCTATGTAGGTTATTGGGCACGTCGATTTAAATTCATTCGGTGTAAAAACCGGTTCATTAGCTTTGTCATAATAGGATGATCTAAAATTTGTAAACATTTCATAAAGGGAAGCAAATTTGTTTTCTTCAAAATTCAGATATAAATCGTGGTAGGGATAGCGATCGGAGTTTAAAAATACACGAACATTTGTCAGGGTACAATGTTCAAATTTACTCATATCTTCTTTTAATTTTCCTTTCTTGTCCTTGGATAAAGCAAATAAAACGTGGGACGGACTCTCCATTTTACTGGTAGTCTTTACAGGCCAAGTATGCCGCGTAGTCGACGGTAGGGATGCATATTCTACTAATTCCCAACTTCGAAAACCCATAACAATATCAATATTTTTTTCCAAAATTTTTGTAAGAGCCAACTGTTGTGGGATGTCGACAACGATATGTGGAACTTTCCAAATCAGTCTGTCAATTTCAATCTTAGGTTTTTCGCTTTCATCTTCACAAGTTACACTGTCTACGTCACTGCTGGCACGAATTAAAACTAACTCTTGTTTCATGCCCATCATAATCTTCCGGTAATCCTCAAAGAAACCCATAAGCATTTTTAAAGGTATACAAACATTAAAGACTCCCTTATCGGTAACAGTCATATTTGTGTCAGATTTTGGATACCATCCTGCATTTTGTAGTTTTAAGCTTTCATTGGTGTTGAACGATAGGTAACCTTTCATTGTGGCCGTTAGACCTACATTTCGAATAGAATCGACTGTAACGCCATTTAGTTCGTATCTAATTTCCCTAAACAGGAAAGATATTCCATTATTAATAAATTTGAGTTTAGCAGCCTTCGTGCCATCATCCTTGGTTAATTTTCCTTCTATATATAAAAAGCTTTCACAGGGTAATGTATATGTATCGAGTTCTTGAATAGGTATTCTTATTTCATCATTATACTCAAACTTTGAAGTTATGAAAGGTTGGTATGAATGTAGTTCTGAGCTTACAATGGAGTTGTCGACAAGAAGTTTTTCGGTAACGTTTAAAATATCCATATTATAGTAGTACTTTGAATCCAAGAGATCGAAGAAATTGTCGATTTTTAGCTGTTAATCGCTTCAGGCTTGACTTAGTACTAAAAGGTTTATTCTTAGGGCTCCTTTTATAAAGAAGAGTAGATATGTTACCCTGATTGGATTTATTATATCTGGTCACCATCGTTGGAGGAATCAATTTTTAAGTGAAGTCTTACGGTAATAGTTTCACCTCTAAAATTAATTAAATTATAATCTTGGTCTAGCACTCGTACGGTTATGTTGTTAATTGTCTTGACGCTTACAGGAAAATACAAAATGGGTAGTGGTGATTCGACTATTTTATACCCCGGAGACACTCCCGGGAAAAACTGATGTATTATGTGTACAGGTTTACCATTGTGAAAGGAACCTGTTACTATATTGCAGTCAATACAAATAGCATTAACTTTTAAAATTTCTGTAACATTGTCAGATATTTCTTTTTTATTCGGAGGGAGAATTTTTCTGTTGAAACCAAGCAGTTTTCCTATGGCATCAATAGGTGTAAAATCAACAGTATGTGTGGCCTTGATTATGGTCCTTAGAGTGTTTGAATTACCTTGTAATGATAAAAATATTTTTTCTTTAGGATATTTTTCCGATAATTCTGTTTTTATAAATCTTTCCAAGTCGGGAAGTTCATAGCTCCCCTCTGGAATAGTAATGACTTTTTCCCCAATGTAAAACTTGTTAGAACCTTCTTCAATATTCGGAATGGTCATAAAAGTTTCAAAATCAGCTAGTCCAAGTAGATATTGTTTATTATCGTCTAAATATATGGAAGGATTAAAATCTGCACTTAAAATTGATTTGTTACCGGAAATCGTAACGGTGGTTGTCATATTGACAGTTGAAATGTAAATGTTTTAAATATGCTAGTTATATGTATTATATAGAAATTTTAAACATAAATGTCCACACTGGTTGGAGTTGTAAGTTTGTAAAGTTTGATAGTTATATTGAATTATACTTGAATCATAACTTTTAAAATATCTAACAAGTTCCAAAGGTGGTTTCAAATTTCCATAAGAATCAAAATAATTAACATTTTTATTTTTTTTAACATATGCTGTCCAGTGAGTTCCGGGTCCATTTTTATCGTCTAGATTAACAATGCCAGCCTCCAATGATCTTATCTCTTTAGGTAAATTGTTTCTCATGTAGACGCCTCTAAAGTATGGTATTTTAAGAATTTTTGCATATTTTTTTAAATCAATATTTGTTAGAGCACGATTAGGCAGATTCAATGGAAGTTTTTTTTAAAAGGAGCCAAGTACATTCCCTTGCCTGTTTTTGACTGAGGTTTAAAATACAATCCATTTCCCTTTGCCAAAGATTCCATAGTTTTATTATGTCTTTGTGTTTCTTCTAGTTGATTTTTTGCAGCCTTTGCGTCATTAACAGCTTTGGCTATAGTTGCCCCACCGGCCCCTAGTGATCCTAAAGCGGCGAGTATTGGTATTAACAATGGTAAAAAACCACCAATCTTTTTAGGAGTCTTAAGCATACGTTTCTTTTTTAGTTTAATTTTTAAACTCCCTCCACGTTTCTTTTTCTTCATGCCCATGCCTAATTTACGTTTAATCTTCATAGCTCCAGTAATGGCCATGCCCGCCACACGTTCCCCAAAGGGGGTTCCTTTTGCTTTTGCACGCTCCCAAGATTTGTCTGCCAAAACTTTGTCGGCCTTATGTCTTGATTCCAAATCTTTAAATTCTGAATATGCTATATCGTGTTCCTTACAAGCACTGTCTAAAGGATTTATTCCAGTTTGATTAATTCTCTCTTTTAGTTTTGTACCAGGTCCGCAAAATCTATAAATAAATAAATTCTTAATTATCAATTATGTAAATAATGTAATATTCTAACCTGTATCCGGGTATATGTAATTCAAACGGTAGTTTGTCGATAATTTTATTAAGTAACCCAGAACCTTTCGTTGGCTTACGTCGATTACGAATAAGTGTCGGTCTTCTATGTACCAACATTTTATATGGGTACTCAAGGGGAGACTAACATTTAACCCTCTCGCGCTGTTTTATAAATACAAGTTTATTATAAAATTTATTAGTCTTAAGTTATTATAGTATCATGAAGGTACAAAAATCAAAAATTTCCCTTCCGGTGGGCAATTATGACATTAAGACCAACAGTAAACAATATTCTAAACATGGGGGTCTATTTGGTGGTCAATCAAAGAGATGCCTTTTAACAGGCCCGTCTGGTTCTGGTAAAACTAATTGTCTTATATCGTTAATTGAACATCCCAACGGTCTACGATTTGAAAATATCCATCTATACTCAAAGTCTCTATACCAACCAAAATATGAATATCTTAGACAGTTACTGAAACCTATAAAAGAAATAGGGTATTTTGAATATGAAAACGGAGAAGATATTGTACCCCCAGATCAAATAAATCGAAATTCTGTAATAATATTTGATGACGTTACATGTTGCCCTCAAGATATAATTAGAGATTACTTTTCCTTTGGACGTCACAAAGACGTAGATTGCTTTTATTTGAGTCAGACATATTCAAGTGTCGGTAAACAGTTAATTCGCGATAATGCAAATTTAATAATACTTTTTAGACAAGATAATACAAATCTAAAACATGTATATGACGACCATGTAAGTGTAGACATGAGTTATCAACAATTTAAAGACATTTGTTCAATCTGTTGGAAAGAACCTTTTGGTTTTGTTGTTCTGGACAAAGATTGTGACATGAACAATGGTAGGTATCGAAAAGGTTTTGATGGTTTTATAACCTTATAAATTAAAATTATTTACTTTATATTGTCAGTCCTTAACAAATCAACATGGATAAACGTACAAGCGAAGAATTAATTAGAACACGAAGAGCAGTTAGGGAAAAATACAAAAAATTAAAGTCTGATGCTGCCGATACTGCGTTTAAGTTGGAAAAAACCTATATACCAATTATTCAACCCCTTAAACAGTTAATTACAAAATACAATCAGGCGGAATTAATTGACCCCAAGAAAGAAATAAAAGAAGAAGATTATGACTATCCATTCATTTCAACTCCGAAAAAGAATATACCAACTGGCAAAACACCCAAACTTCCCCTAGACATGCCTTCTTTCTTCAGAGGTAGTACATATGATAGTGTGTTAGCTAATACTCAACGAGAAATACAATTCCAAGATAGTAGTGTCATAGCTGAAACAGAACCGGTTATACAAGATTCGTCAGAAGAGATTACACCTACCGAAACATTGGAAGACATTATAAATCAAACTCGACATGCTATACAGGGGTTTGTAGATCAGCCCGGTTATAAAGATTATCTGGATGATTTTGCCGAATTACCAAGAACATACATTGATGCAAACATACGAGACAGTTCTAATGAGTTCGACCATCGGTTTGGTATAATACACGATTTCGTTCAAAATAAATTTACATTGGGTTTAACACAAGAACCGATTGATTTTCAGGACAAACATATCCCGGAACAGTAGGGCTCTATGAACTCTTATTTAAGAAGGAGCCTAAGGGATATACCTCCAAAGATTTAGATAGTTATATGGATATATTAGATAGAACAAATGCATACAAGGATGAATCGGGAATGGTAACTACAAGTGCTAATCGTTATGATAAATTTCGTAAAATTATATTGCCATATTTACATAAAAAAGGGATTACAAAAAGAGGTGCAAAGGTATTGTTAGAACCCTCCAGAGCACGTTTATTTGATAAACCACCTCCACCTTCAAGCAGAATTACTCGTCAAACGAAAAAAACAGGAAAAGGCTTATTATTCAAATATAATAAGAAAAATACAGATTATATATATTGGGATAATGCAAATGAACTAGTAGACAGACTTCGATTATTACTTTCATCTACTAGTGTAGGTAATAATAACCATACAAATGAGATTATATCTATTATTGAAGAGATGAGAGAGGTTAAGCTAATTCAATAAAAAGCATGAATTGTAAGTTTTAATTAGCAGTCTAATTATGTCAGTTGATAAATTCGGTAGTCACATTTCTCGAAAATATTCGGATAAAAATGGCTATTATAAATGTTATATTCCTTTACATATATCTGACACGGAACAGGTTTTTACTTCACGAGACGGTACAAGTGTACTAACATATGAAATAAACAAAGGTAGCAATTTTTGGACATTTCCATTACCTCAGGCTACAGTTAAAGTTTGTAAAGTGTTTAAGCCCGCAATAAAATTTGCTATAAACTATACCCTTGTGGATACCCTTGAAGGAGAAACATTAACATATTCAGATACAATTATTGTAGTACGATCAAAGGATTCATCAAAAACAGGAGGTGGAATAATAGAATTAATTGTCCAAGCACCCATTTCCAGCAACGAACATGAATGATTTAAAACAGGTGCTAGTAAACGAACTACATAAACCGGTTCGACGAAATTTTACTCGACGGCGAGTTATTATTAAAGGAATAAATGATCTTATGCAAATTGATTTAATTTCTGTTATTCCGTATGCAAAATTTAATCGTGGATTTAAATATATTTTAATTGCAATCGATACATTTTCAAAATATGTCTGGGTCGAACCATTGAAAACAAAAGGAGGAAAGGATGTTACTACTGCTATGCAAAAAATACTTATTGATAAAAAAGCTATTTGTCGAAACCTGCAGTCAGACAGGTAATTTATTTGTAATTTTTAATATAAAATAAATATTTATAAAGTTTTTTTATTTTAGAGGTACAGAGTTTTACAACACTCATTTTCAGAAACTAATGGAAAAACACAATATAAATCATTATAGTACTTTTTCCAATCTAAAAGCCAGTATAGTTGAAAGAGTTATTAAAACTATAAAAACTCGAATGTGGAAGCAGTTCAGTTATCAAGGAACCTATAAATGGTTAGATATTTTGAATAAAATCGTTTCTAATTATAATAATACACGTCATTCTGTTATTGGAATAGCTCCAAGCAAGGTTACAAAAAAGAATGAAAACGAAATATTGTCTCGAGCATTTAAACCTGTTAAAACCATTGACCTTACAAAAACTAAATTAAGAAAGAATGATTTCGTTAGGGTAAGCAAATTCCGAAATGTCTTTGAGAAAGGCTTTACGGCTAATTTTTCTAATGAAATTTTCCAAATTACCAAAATCCGTCAAACTAATCCACGGGTTTATTTATTAACCGATGTGAATGGTGAAGAAATACAAGGAACATTTTATGAACCAGAGTTGCAAAAAGTTTCGAATCCTGACATATACCTTGTGGAGAAAGTATTACGCCGAAAAGGGGATAAACTCTATGTGAAATGGCTTGGACTTCGTGAAAAATCGTGGATAAATAAGAGTGAATTAATATAAACATATTTATAACCTGTTTGTTAATCTTATTAGGATTTTTTAAATAAAACACATATAAAATACAAATACACTTTTTATTAAGCGAAACGTTCCAAATATATTTTTAATCTATGATACGGTTGCAAAATTTGATTTAAATGTAATGACAGATTGAAAATTCTCCTTTTAAAGCGTTCTCGATCTCTCGCATACATTTGCCAAGGTCCTCTTCTCGCTGCCTTATATGCATATTTCCAACTAAAAATATATAAAGTAGTGTTGCGTGCTTCATCAAAACGAACCCTTGTTGTAGCAGAAGTATCCATAAGGTTTCTGAATTAAATCTTCTAGAAAAGGTTGATGCAATGCAAGAAATTCTAGTACAATACAGATGTTTTCACTTAGAGGACTGCTTGCCGGTTGTATTTTTCTGTAGATATTGTCCGCTAAGTTTTCATGGTTATATAATGGAGGAAGTGTAGCCAGAATATTTTTAAAATAATTATCAAAATTTAAAGATTTTAACATGTCCAATCTATATTGAATAATTTCACTTAAAGCCCATAGACCAACCAATGTTTCATCGCCCATATATACAGAATTTGCAAAAAAGTCTTCAAATTTTAACAACCTAATATCGTTAAAATTTTCAAAAGTTATTGTACAAGAATTTAGTTTTATAGGTTTACTCGTTTCGGAATTTGACATGGAACTGGTTATTTGTTGTTTAAGGGATAAAAGTTTACCCCAATCACTATCGTCTAACAATATAAAATTTTTAAACTTGAGACCCCCAATACAGATGCATGGTTTAAAGTAATTAGTATTGAAATTAATTCCAATTGATATATATTTAGTCTTTGAAGAATTTAAAAAATATCTAGTTTCATGTAAAACAATAAGCTTTTTGTTTTCTGATGAATATGACTTTGTGGTAGCGTTGTTTTCCACTAAAATAATAAAAATAAATTAAACACTTGTCAAAAAATATTGTAGTTACAACTTACTTGTAAAGGTTAGATTTCTGTAAATCCAATATACACACTTAAATATGCAATAATAAAGGAATATTGTTATTGCAAACTCTAAAGGACTGAGACATTGAGTCATTTAATTCCTAATCGTATAAATTTCGCTTCTTATATCAGATATCCCCACCAAATAAAACAACAACATTTTATAAGATAATATATTGATACATAAATTCGCGTCTAAACAATATTTTACACATAAAAATGAGTACAATTTATACCAAACACTCTTGGATCACCATACGATTTTGCAAAATAATTAAGGTTTTTAAATAGTTGTTAAAGATTTTTGAAGGTTCTTTAAAGTTACCACAAGTATCATGTTCATAAATTCCCACAAGTTCACCGTTACATCCTTTAACGACATTCTCCTTTACCCACGTGTAAATATGCGCGTGATCGAGATTATTTATTGGATTAAAAGTATAAGGAATGTCCTTCTCAAGCATAATTTTAAACAAAGTTTCCAGACTGTTGCTATCTGCCAAGAATGATAATTGATAAATTGTATTACTTATTTCACTTGATAGTGTGTTGTAACGTTCCTTAATACGTTTCACGCAATAAGATTTCTCTCGATCACTATTTGAAGTATACACTACACCACTTAAAAGTTCGTAAACAAAGTTTTTATGAAACTCATTTGGACAAATGACGGATTGTTCCAAGATTGGCTGAAGTTTGTTGACACTAATAGATTTAAAACCAAGAACTCGTAAAACGTCTAATATATGAGAAATAAATTGATCTTGCTTCAATTTTTTATCGATGATATAGTTAAGAAATTTTTCATTAACACCATTTCGCGACTGGGAAATCCATGTAAATATATCAAGCGGTAATATGTAACGATGTAATAATTTATATACATGCATATAGTCATGTTCATTTGAAGGATTTGTATGCACTATGTTTTCTATAAATCTGCAATACTGTTTTCCCACCTCTTCATTCAAATCAATTTTAAAACGTTTATATTCACAAGACGACATTATTAACTTTCTACAAATACAAAGTTATACTGATCAAAATCAAGTGTGAACATGATATAAGTGTTTCCCCTCCCCTAATCAAATGTAAGACGTTTCTTACATTTTCGTTTTTTAAATTTCGAAGAGTCTGTATGTTGTTGAAATTCTTTTAATAAATTGTTTAGACGTTTATCATCCCTTTGATCTTCAGACAAATAGTTTATAATGTCTTTATGACCCCAAGCTAAAGTATTTACAGAATCTGGAATAATAAATCTTTTATCATCGTTAGAATTGAGAGCAAGTTTTCTAACTAATTCAGTATAAATATTATGTTTAATTGATTTAAACATATACATTGTACAATAAACGTACTGTATATTACCTTCTACAATGTTTTGATAGTGTGATATTTCTAATTGTTTATTTATTGCAGCTTTGTTTACACCCTTTGCTTTTTTATCTACAAAATCGGCTAGTTGTATACAATACGCTTTTGCGCTAGTTCCATAAAAACTTTGTATTATATTACCCGCATATTCGTCCTTCAACTTACCTATAATAGATTTATTGATTGGCAATTCGTGAATATTATTTTCTTTAAAATTCGATGTGTCAAATTGATCGATATTTAATTTCATATCATTATAGAAATTAGCAGTTTTTACCTCAATAATAAGACTGTCGGTATCTGTATATAAAAGAGAGACATTATCACCATACATTTTTTTTAGGTATCCATAAAAAAATTCGTAAATTACTGTTTTAGCAATGTCCAGTATAGCAAACCCCACATACAATGGCTTATTATAAAAACAATGTAATTTTTGCATTTGAACAGCTATTAGGTTTTCTGAAAATACCGTTACATCCTTAAAATTTGGTTTACATATCAAGTTTGACGCCGCATCTCTTTTTTTATTTTTTTCCCATGTAGACACTAAATGCATATTTATACGATTATCTATATTTTCTAGAGTTTTCCCAAATAGAGAGTTGATTTTATTTTTGTACACGTTTCCCTCAAATTTTGTTTTAGCATTATTTCGCATTTTAGTGTTTAATTCAATGTAACCTTTCAAATAAGGTGCTTGATGAAATTTTACTCCTCTATGAATTTCTTTTAAAACTAAACCATAACTGATTGCTTGTTTAAGGGCCATATAGTGTATAACATAGTTGGTTTTATTTGCCAAGTTGGGTATAAGCTTTGGATACGATCCATCTGGAGGAATAATTTTTTCAGGACAAAAAGGCATACTGTTATGATCGTTATGTAAATTTTCCGGATATAAAAGAGTACATTCAAATACATAACCTTCAGAGGATGTAGACGAAAAACTTGATATGTTTTTTGATAAATGTACAATTTCTTCATCTGTCAACCAATTAAAATTTGACATTGGTAAATACTGTGACATTGCATAACCGTAAAGATTAGTCGCGTCTAAATAAACAATATACGACGTTTCTTTTTTTCGATCATAATTTGGAAGAAATGGATTATTTGCAATAGCTTTACGTTTAACACAAGTGCTGACCCCGCCACGAATATTATTCTTGAAAAAATGTAACATGTCAATGTCAGTTAATAATTGCAATTCTATTTTGGAAAGTAATAAAGCGGAGCTAAAGGACAAAGAGGGGGCACTAACAAAACCTGTAGGATCTAGTTTATAAATATTCATGCATATATTCCTATAATTTTCAAAAACGTCAGTTAGAATCAAAATGTCACTAATTAAATATAAATTAAAATATTGTTCTAGGGTCTCACATTTAAATAACTTCCATACATCCAATGCTCTTTCATAATCCGAATCGGAGATATTTTCATCTTTCAGTTCGTTATAAAAGCATTGTTTGTCGGGAAGCTTATTTTCTTGCAGTTTGTCAGTACTATCTAAATATGAATATGGAAACACTCCCTTTTGTCTTATAAGATTTATTTTATCGTTATCTTTAAAATATTTTATAATTTCGACACATTGCTCTTGAGTAAGTGTAGAAGCTAAAACTTCTAAACTATTTGGTAAAAACTGTAAGGAATCAATAAAGCGCATTTGCATATAAACATTTTCTTTTTTACCATTTTTATTAAGTTTTTGGTCAACTAAAAGATATTTAGTAAATGTTATATATTTTTCTTTTGTTTGAGCAATGGCGCTTAAACGTTCTTTATTTCGTGCCAATTGACGAAGAAATAGATGACTATCATAGGACTTTAAGTTATGGAATATAATTGGTATATTTGGTGCTTGCCTATAATTTAAATTACATTTCGAATGGGCGCTCCCTCTCCAAACCCCAGAGTAATGACAATGTTCACGGACACGTACAGAATATTTATCAAATGGTCTTTGACATATAAAACAATGTGTTGCTTTGAGGAAAGCGTCTTCTTCGATTTCACTCAATTTTAAAGGTTTACTTAGTTTTAAATGCTTTTTATAAATATTTTTCACGTCTGCATCTAATTTTTCAATAAATTTTTCGGGTGCGTCCATACCGTTATAAATTTCTAATTTAGACAGACTGTCATCATATGAACACTTAATAAAATAAGCAAAAGAGTATGGTATATGCTGACATCTTTTAACTGTATATATTTCATTATTTTCTGCACATGCATTGTTTGTAATAGGTTTTAATAAACATTCGAAATCAGCGTAAATAACAAAAGGGGCTTTAATTTGCTTCTCGAAATTTTCAAATTTTAAAATATTTTCTTGTACGTAATCACCATACTTGTTAATTTTATGGGTAAGAGTAGGTAATCTTACAGATATAAAGCCGCAATCATTTTTTACATGCTTATCTAGTTTTTCTTGACTGTAAAAATATTGTAAACAACCAAAACAGAAAAATACTTTATGTTGATTATTTGATATTTGACTCGATATAAGCCTAGAAAAATATTTAATATAACAGTAATGTGTCTTCCCTTGAGAATCATCTAACAATAGCAAATTAATATGTACAGGACATTTTTTATCTGAATAGTGTAATGGACCAATAATTTGATGTTTAATTTTACCATTTTCATATAAAGGCTCAAGACCGTACACATGTATAGAGAGGTTATTTTGTCTCTCAAATTTTGGTATTGATTTAAGAGCAACTGGAAATTCTATATCAGTAAAATTAAAAATGGTAGAAAAGTGAGGATAAGAGGATACATGAGCTGGATTTGATGTCGGTTCAAAAAGTGCAGACGTGATGGCCCAGGCAAAACAACAATTATCGTTATTTACAACATTAATAATTGCTTTTTTGTATGCTATGTCTTTCGGTAATCTAATGAAAGATGATCCTTTTAGAGGTAAATATTTGTGGGAATTTATTTCAAGAAACATTAACTTTTCGATAGCCCAACCTGATTGTTTTGTGGTAAATTCTTCCACCAATACCCTTAAATTATTCAATATGTCATTAAAATAAGTATTTAAATCAGTAGATAATTGAAGAATTGTATTTTTAGTAATGTGACTTTTAATATCTCGAATATCATGTGAAGATAATATGTATGACCCAAACAGTTCACAATTTACTTTAATGGCATTATGTTTATAGATTTCATTTTGCAAAATTTCAATAAAAGAATCTTTTATATCATTCATAAAGTCATTTACAAAAACATGACGATGATCTTTACTAGTAATTTTAAAAGTAGTAATACGTTTCTTGTAGGCACTTCTTGAAATGCTTACTTGATCAGATATAGGATTCCATGTGTTACTTTTATGTCTTTGACTACGACAGTGACCTTCAAACTTGTTTTTTACGACTTGACAGTTGCAGTCCTCACAATATTGAAAATTTGTTTTGTTTGTTGTTTCCTCTAATTATAAAGAAACAAGGGCACTAATTAATAGAATTTTAAAAAAAATATTAAAATTAACTCACCAGGTATAACTTCAGTTTCAGAAAATAAACCACTTGTAGGCTTGCCTCGGGTAGAAGGTCCTGCAGTATTATCCAATACACAGTCTGGAAAATTCAATTAATTTTAATAACATATATTAATTTTATTATTACTTCGTTTAAATAGCTACCCTTCAGGAGGGACTCCTTCACCGAAGTATCTAGCGGTATGGTTGTGATCTTCTGACTACACTCTCCCGATTCAATTGCTTGAAACTGGGGTGAAGGTTGAGACTTGAGCTTTTTCGCCGGTATTGAGCAAACATCTAAACAAATAAATAAAAATTAATTTTTAGCATTCATAAAGCAAATGTTCATACTTACCTATAGTTTTTCGTTTGCAGGAAAATTTTTGATGGCGTCTTAAGTTATCAGCGCGGGTAAAACTTATTGAACATTGTGAGCACTTCATGATACTATCATAGAAAACGTACGATAGCGAATTTATAAAGTATTCGAATTTGGGAGGGGTTTAGATTCGAAAATATGTACAAATTATGTGATTTATGTCCTTATTTTAACTAATACTAAAACATATGAAATATTATTACCCCAAAAACTGTTTGATTTGTTTCTCATTTTTTAGTGCAAAGTACAAAGTTTCGTGCATATTACAAAAATTTTCGAATTCCCTTAAAAGTTTCTTACTTGTAATCATATTTAATAGAGGTCTAATTTTTGCAATACTTGAAATTCCAGCATTTAAATAATATTTTTTTCTAATGGTAAACATATTATTTTCCTCGTTAGTTTTTGATAATGTATTTTTTTTATAAATGTTTTTTTTATTACATTCGTTTTTCTCAGGAGTTACAGGTAATATTGTTATACCCTCCATTATGTCTTCTGTTAAAACTTCACTTTGACTAGTTTTTTGCGCTACCTCATTAGGCGTAAAAGTAAATAGATCTTCTTGAGTAAACCCTATTTCCGCCATTATATCCCTCGTATTAGTATTAATTAAATTATCAATATTTTTATTTATGACTTCGTTTTCTTTTAAATATTTGGACATATTATCGCTTACCCCTTGATTCGTTGTAATGGTATTTGATTTGGAAGAACTCATTTGTACTGTATTGTTATAGACGTGAATTTATGTATGAAATCGTCTATGGCTTCTTCTGCTTTTATACTCTATTCAAGGTGAAATTTACCACACTCCTCCGAGAAAAATCCCATCGGTTTCGGGTATAAATTAAACTTCCATTTTTGAATTATATCAAATCCAATCTTGTCTTATTATTAAGAAGATTCAACAACTAGTGTCAATATGGTAAGTATTTATTTTATTACTTGTTTATTCTATAATAATATTTTGTGCATTTATTTTTCGATAAATATAGTAACCAAATCGTTTTTAAAATTTGTTGTTAATATTTAATTCTTAGTGCCTCTGTCAATACGCCATATTATAATCAAGAAAATAATATTTGATAGAATAACTAGCAAGAAAATAATATCTGATTTACCTACACTAATTTTTATCAATTACAATATAGAAATTAATTTGATTCTATTAATTTTTAGTATTTGTGAATTTTATCTGATAGAACATATTTTATCCATTATAGTATATCGAAAATACGTGTTTCTATTAATTTTCTATTTGAAATTTGCATTTAATATTTATTTTTCTTATTAAAAATATGTAACTGATAATACGTTTTTATCTCACCCTCTAATATCATACTATTATCAAGAAAATAATATCTGAATATATTTTTACCATTATAATATATCGAAAATACTTGTTTCTATTAATTTTTTGGTATTTGTGAATTTAATTTTTCTATATGATGTCAATTTTGTCATACAACACAGTACAAAGAAAATAATATCTATTTACCTACACTAATTTTATCCATGATAATATATTGAAATTCATTTGTTTCTATTAATTTTCTATTTAATAATACGTTTTTATCTCACCCTCTAATATCATACTATTATCAAGAAAATAATATCTGAATATATTTTTACCATTATAATATATCGAAAATACTTGTTTCTATTAATTTTTTGGTATTTGTGAATTTAATTTTTCTATTTGATGTCAATTTTGTCATACAACACAGTACAAAGAAAATAATATCTATTTACCTACACTAATTTTATCCATGATAATATATTGAAATTCATTTGTTTCTATTAATTTTCTATTTAATAATACGTTTTTATCTCACCCTCTAATATCATACTATTATCAAGAAAATAAAATTTGTTTTATCTACACTATTTTGATCCATTATAATTTATCGATTCGATTAATTATTCTATTTGATCAAATATCCTCCAAAATATGTAGGAAAATATTATATTATAAAATTAAAATTTCAGTCAAACGAAATCACCGCCGCCAATCGTTGTGAGAAGGAGCAGTTTAGTATTATTACGCAATTCCGGGACGAAGCATATGTTCGTACCTTTGACGGGGACCTTCATATATCATGCCACCCACGAGGAGACCCCTACCATACCGTGAGGGTTCCCGTCTATAATAATGCAATTAGAAGGCAATATTGTGAAACTGCCTACACAAGTTGCCAAAAATATTTTTATGTTTTTACCAATAGACCACCAATTGAATTTATCCTGTGTACGATGTGTTATGCTGACAATCCAAGTATTATTTCTAATATTCAATATCGCTATAATACAGTATATTGCAATTTATATCATGAACATACTATGGGACACATCCATTGTATGTTATGTGCACAGGATACCGTCAATTATGACCTATGTGTGAATTATAGAAGTCCTGAATTTTTTACGGCTGTGGGTATTTGGAAATCAATTCAAAAATAAATTATTTAAAATGAAACTTTGTTTTATTTTAACATAAAGATTCTTATTTTAGAACACCTGTTTTATTTTAACATAAAGATTCTTATTTTAGAACGCCATCATAAGAACCAGGTCTGTTTCCATGGTCATCGATATTCAGGGGTTTAAAGTAGACGGTAAAATGATAGCGAAGGAATTGGCAGCTTACGATGGAAGTAGAACAACGCACTACGTTTTCCAACCGCCATTTCCAGCAAACACGTTAACACTAGATGACCAACGGAACGCAACTTGGCTGTCAGAAAATCATCATTGCATACAGTGGGATGACGGATACACCCCATTACAAAAATTTGCATCTATTGTTAAAGAACTAACATCAAAAGGTGACATCATTTATGTAAAAGGGAACGAAAAAGCAACATTTTTAAGAAAATATTGTACGAAAACTTTAATTGAACTATCTAATAATCCAGTTCTACAAAAGGGTACACCAAAATGTTTTTTCCACGCAAAAGATTTATGTATGTGTTCTTTAACAAATGTACATTTTTTGTATAATCAATTTATTATACCGTAAATTTTAACTTTTACTGTTTTATTTATAGCGAAACCATACCTTGAATAAATTATATACGTACAAAAATAAATAATTTAATAAATGTAATCTCTAACACTATTTATTTAAACCTTTTAAAAAATTCAACTACAACATTAGCAACCAATATTATACAAGTAATCGTTATAAATATAATTAAAGTAAATATGCTATCTCCATTTTCCACTCTATTGTCTGTTGTAGAATTAACACATTGAATATTCTTGTATTCAGTAATTAAAGTCTTCCAACCGGTTTCACCAATCGTATTATCTCTGAAGACAAATTTGATTTTGTATCGAAGAAAATCATCGGCTGATGTAGATAATTGGGTTGAAAATACTGGTGTATGCTTATTATCCACTAACTCGTAATACATTTTTCTCCATGTATTGTTTGCTGGTAAATCCTTGGTTTCAATTAACACTGATGCTTCCATAACATTATATGGCATGTATACATAAAAAAACATTTTGCACTAGCGCAACCAGGAGAATGTACGATGAACTTAACACAGGCATTGTTGTGATATAAATGAATGAATAATATTTTATTCGGAAACTGTCTAGTATAACAACGAAAACCTGTTAATTAAATCAATGAATATCTATAAACGCCGATCAATGAATATCTATAAACGCCGTACACTAAAATGAACACCGACGAAAATTAATGTAAGATTGTCTTATTACATTTTTTTACTTTACTAAGCAATGACAACAAATTAAAATATGTAAATGTTCTAATTTTTAGATTGTACATTAATTGTAGAAGTTCTTCAACGTCACACTTTTTTTTTATTACTTTAGCACAACAATTTCTGATTTTTTTAAAACCTTCCAGGTCATTCTTATAAAACCTTTCATAGCCTCCTTCAAAATCCAAACAAAGCGGTTGTCCGTATACAATTTCTCGACTCATTTCCATTTCTCTTCTACAGATTTCACCTTTTAAACGATATACTAAAAATTTTACTTTCTTTATAATGCTTTGTTCCATTGCAAAAACGAAACCTGAATATCAATGATGTCAAAAATACCTTAACTTTCGAAAGAAACGAAGCAGCCAACCTGCCAAAGGCACTTTTTCCACTATTTGCGCATATTATTATCTTATAGTTTCAGAGAAAAACCAATTTTGATCTACTGCACACGTTGGCAAAAAGACCATAAAGAATAAATTATAAAAATAACAACCAACCAATTATGTCACCTAAAAATTTACAAATAAACGAAAGCTTTGAATAACCAAGTTATGCAAATTTACCGATATATCACCAAAAGTGGTTACAAGGTCCCCACATACCTAGACCAGACAATATGCAAATATCGACGACATTTATAGCGGCATTTCATAATATACGTGCCTTGGTCCTCTCAGACTATACCGATTGAACTTTTACATCGGCACCCATAAGACCATATAGTAACTCTCCTCTCGGAGGAGGAAATAATTTTTTTTCACCGGTATATTATATGTACTTCCACCCTCTTCTTGCTGTACTTTAACTATATTCCAGTAAGAACCGAAAATACAATATATAGCTTTGCTGACGACAGCACATATTTTGTCTCATCTTTCACTTCCAGTTCTCACACATCGACTGCCGACGCACATCTCCGCAAGCAGCATGAAGTGTCACGCCTGAACAAAGACCTGGAAAATTTTCTGTCTTGGGGTGACAGTAACCAAGGCAAATTTAATGCCAAGACAAGCAGTTTACTATAAAAGGGTTAACATTGCAGAACCGACAGTCATGGCAGGACTAGGACACACACAATTCTACTGGCTTCATCTATTAATTTGCTGGGCATCAATCCGAGAGGACATATGTCTTGGCATAACCACGTTGTGGCAATCGCCGAGGCAGCTTCGTAAAAACTTGGTGTACTATTCCGGACCAAAAAGTTTCGTACCGAAGCATACTCTTCGGCTACTGGATTCCATCGAAAGGAGTGGCATTCCTCTCATTGGAGACCATTAGTTAGCCAAGAACCTCGACAGCCCTAGAACAAAGTCTATTTTGCTCTGCTGAATACTGTTTTGAAATAAACATTTTATATTTTCCATTTATACGCATTTCATGTTATGCCTTAGCTACTCTAATATTTATATTATATTCGAGTTTGTTCGTTAAATTTTAAAATTATAAAACTATTACCATCACTATTACAGACTAGAAAAAGTGAATATATATGGAAAAATAATTTCCTACACTTAGTCCTTCCATTTTCTTTCGATAGAAAAAGTGGTATGGCGACTCGGAGTCGGACTTTTTTAAGAATATGTACAACAGATTTGATAATTACTCGAAACATCAATTTCATTTAACATCGGTTGGTATCTATTTATCGAGGTGCCTTCTCTCGAATTGATTTTATTCTTGTATTTATTGTGGGATTTGTAGTTGAAACTATCCAATGCCCAATTATAGACCTCCTCCACTTCTTTCGACGGAAATCTTTTTCTTTAACATTTCCTTTTCGTGTTTTTGTTCCTCAAGTTCCGCCATTCTTGCAAATCGGGAATATGTAACGTGACCCGATTTAATAGCTGACATCATCTATAAATTAAAAAGAATATGTTAATAATAAGATGATTATTCTTAGTTGATCTTTTTAGTTGATATTTTCACCTCCCAGATAGGTTTAATTTATTTCTGGTACCACCTCTAAAATTACACAAAAACAACTTTCTGTACTTTACTTAATAGACACACTGTAGTAAATAAATCACAAATTTTAGATCTCTATGTCAAATATTCGTGAGTTTTTTTTCTCACAATTAAGGTAGGGATTTACAATCCAATTTTGATACGAAACACTAAATCGGCATATAACCATGCAGCAGCTTTGTTAAGAACGAACGAAGAAAAATTACTGCGCTTACAATTTAAATATAACCATAGTCGTAATGGCAACTCATATTCGTGGGTAAAATGAATATAAAATCTTTAAAAAGTTATTTAGGAAATTCGAAATCCGCATTCCCTCCCCGTTATATAAGACTAAAGTCATGCGGATAATTCCGAACTGGTGATTTTAGGTTAATATATTATATTTTTTCGGTTATTAAACTGTACAGCGGCCTTCCCAGTCATAATATCATATATCTAAAACGTAACAAAACATATATTATTATAAAAGCATGTTTTCAATGTTTTTGTTGAATTTTCCCCAAAAAGAATTATTAATAAAAATCGCTTTTCGGAAAAGTGTTCCACAGAACACTGCGGTGTTAAGGATAAGTCGTATCTGCATATTTATATATTTGAGAAAATGAAGAAAAACTGATCATCATTATGCCATTTAGCGTATTTCTATTCTCAAAGTGAAATATATTTGACCGTTTGTGAAAGATATACGGCATTTTTATCTGACAAATAGATGAATAACCTTGAACTGATGTAATAACCCTGAAAATCTGAAAATCCATAAAAATGCAGATACGACTCTTAAATTCAACCAAATAACGAAGGGCGCCAAAACAAATATCACATGATCTATCAGTTAGAATGTTTTTTTTATATGATCAAACACAAGCACTATAGGAAAAATCCTTTAGGGCGCACTGTGCGGTGTTTATTAAATTTTTGAAAGTGTATAAATTGCAATATTGTTGATTATATAACTTTTATGCATTTTTATAAAAATATGAATATAAACGACATGAAAGTATGTTAAAAAGTAATGAAAAATTAAGCACGATAAGAAAACAAACGACTTTTACGTAGGTAGGGGAGACCGAGGAGGGTTGTGACAATTTTTACTTAAAAGAACATATCTCAATAAAGAAACATACCACCATTATGAATTGTAAGCCGCAATGTAGCTCAATCCTTACTCTTTTAAAAACAGTCATCAAAGTCAATAAAAGTTATAAGGTTTCTGAGAAAATCCACAAAAACTGAAACTACTCCCTTTGCCACAACTCCCCTAACACCGAAGTAAATTGTGACAGGTACCAAGGTAAGTTGTGACAGCTGTGTATCTAGACTATATTTAATAGATACAATTATTTTTATATGAATTATAAACAAAACACATTTTTTTGCATAAAATTACTTTAATTATCATTTGGCCTGTCAAAAATTTTTTTTAGGTTATCTGGTGGGCAAACAAAGGTCATGTCCATATGTTTACTGTTAAGCTCGTAGCGTTTTTGGAGCGTTTTACTGTGATTGTGTGGTCTTTTGTTAACAAATTTATTATTAGAATAGATTCATTTAAGTGTATATAATAAGTATTTGTGGAAGAAAAATGCCGACAACGTGTATTGTGGTCAAATTGTGGAAGCCGTCGTGATCTCGACCATTTCTAGTTTCATTTGATTCGCACTAAAAAAAGACTATTCGTTACCCACAAATTAACGATTTATCAAAGAAAAGGCGGGATATGTGATTAATAGAGCAGCTATCAAGAGGGAAGATCTTACAGAATCAATTTTAAGAAACCAGAGAGTGTGTAGTTAGCTATTCAAATGGCCCTACTCGAAGAGAACTTTAAAACATTTTTCCTATCACTTTATCTACTTAAGTTTTATAATAATTAAAAATATACTTACATAGTTTTAAAACATATATTTTGAATCTTGTAGAACATATAGTACATACATACATATTTGTAAATAAACCCATTTTGATAATACGTATTTTTAAAAACAATTCATGTTAAATAAGGATATTTAGTATAAGTACTTATATTTAAATGTTTGATACGCACTGAATTATATATATAAATAAAACAATACATTTAATATAAATAATATATTTACCAAATGGAAAATATGGAAACAAATTATTATTAAATAAAAATATGTAAGCAAGGTTTTAAGTTCATATTTGAATAAATTTACCATCCCTTCTTTGAACACTGAAGGTAAAGCTACCTCTGTCTTAACGAACCAGAAACTGTGCCGAAGTTCATATTTGCAATTGGGATAATGGGCAGTTCCGTGGACAATAACGGCAGGTATATCGGTACAAAAAATCATACCTTTATTTCTGTTGATATATTCCACAGCGAAAACTGGTTTAGCACTGGCTTTTTGTGAATGCTTCACCTGAAAAAGAATATTATATACATTAAGTAACATAAAGTATTGCATTCCGAAAATTGAGCGACATGCCTTAAATTTTTTTAGTTCAAAAGTGAAAGATCTTATAAAAAAGTTGGTCACTCCTGCACTAGATATCAAACACTTAAAGTAAACAAAAATAATTACCTTTCCAAGCATGACATAGAACTCATTTACAACCTTCGTTCCAAAATTTATAACAGAACTGGCTGAAATATATTAATGAGCTTCAAGGGTTTTGTAGGCTTTCATCTGCTCATGTGAATAAAAACTATGTGTTAAGGCTACAAAAATCGAAATACGAGATGATAGGCCACTGGTAGAATCCCATTAATGGTGTAGTCCAAATCAACAACTGTCATGGTAAAGAGATTCAAATCCTTTATTAATTTCAGCTTCATTAGAAATCTAAAACAAATTATAATTTTATATCATTTGAATATGATATTCAAGAATATAATTTGACTATTTAAATGAGAAAAATGCTCATGAATCTTAAATTGAAAGTATAATCAAAATGTAAACAAACATACCTCTGGTCTACGTCTGATCATTATTGCAATAATTTCTTCAAATATGAACTCTGCATGATAAAACACACTGGTACGTTTTCACAATTAAATGGTCTTAACAGAACTAGCCAGAACCAGCAAATATTTAGAATTTAGATGGTTTAAAACTCCTAAGGAAGGTAATAAACCTATCTAAATCAATGCAAACAATGGGTTTGTTTGCCCACCAAGGAAATTTTGACAGATGAAAAGTCACGTGGTTTGGATTGCCTAATAATAAATTTCCGGTCGACCATTAATGCAACTCTGCACAAACTTTCTAACTTTGATAGATCACGTGATATTTGTTTTGACGCCCTCCGTTCTTTAGATGGATTTAGTATAGCTATATTTTAATAATAATAATAATAATAATAATGCATTTATTGTCATAACATTCAAAAAGAAATTGAACAAGGACAACGTCAAGTCTTATACTAAAAGCAGTTAGAAACGAAATAAAAGTATAATAAGTAAAAGTAAAAAATATGTAAACAAATAAAATACATTTCAATAATACCAACAACAATTAGCACAGATAAATATTCACACATACAGACCAGTCACAATTATAACAAATAAGCAGTAAATTGCTAGTGTAATAAAAAAAATAACAAGTAATGTATAACATTAAATAAAATGAATAATATTCCTTCTGAATTAAGAATGTTTTAAGAAGGGTCCTAAATTTAATATCACTTTGCACCTGCCTCAAAGTTGGAGGCAGGGCATTGTAAACCTCTATGCACCCAATAAATGGCCTCTTACCGTAGAAGGCTGTATGGTGCATGGGAACATGCAGTTCATCTCTACCACGCGTTACCATATTCTAATAAAATCGCCATTTCTCGAGAATAAATGTAAATTTTTTCTTGTAAATTGAACAGCATTAAAAATATACAAAGATGTAACAGTCATGATATTCAGCTGTCTAAACTTACCCCTACAAGACTCATTGAACCCCAATCCAAGTATTAATCTAATGATTTTTTTTTGGGCTACAAAAACTTTCTGTGAGTTTAGCATATGCCAAAATATTATGCTACATGATATTATAGACTGGACACAGGCATGATAAAACATCAAGATGCTGTTTAAACCTATCTGGTCCCTTAAATACCTAACGACATACAATGACAAGATCATTTTTGACAAGACTGCAGCAACTTGCTTGCTCCACTGCAGCCCCTGGTCCACAATCACTCCAAGAAACTTAACACAGTTAGAACTTCTGATACTCACATTGTCAATGGTAATCTGAAGTCTCATTGTTATTATGCTTAAAAATTACAAACGCAGTTTTACCTATATTAAGGCGAAGATGGTCTCATACACCAACTTGACAGCCGATTTATGACCTCAATCACCTGACCGGAAAGGGCAGAGAGACTGAGGCCAGAGACGATGCAAGAAATGTCATCCGCAAACTGGTATAGAGGTATAGAGCAGTCAAGTTAATTTTTTTTATGCAAATCATTAACAAATATTAAAAAAAGTATTGGGCACAGAATAGAACCCTGAGGAACACCAACACTCACATTCCTCGCCTTCGACCTTACGGGCCTTCCACCTCCAGCTGAATTCATTGACACAACAAATCACTCAAATATGAACGGAATAAGTCATTTGGAGTTCCACGAACACCCAAATACTCAAGTTTAGCAAGCAGGAGTTCGTGGTCAATAAGATCAATATACAGGGTGTTATGGAAATAACGTATTATATTTAAATGGGTGACTCCTGGGGTGTCCTAGAGAAGCGCTACATATTTTTTTTTTAAATCGAACGTTTAAAAAGTGGGGTAATTCACCCCGAAAACTACAAGTGATTCCGCGGCACCATATGATATTATCCGGAGGAGCTGTCTGACAAACACATGTTCCTACAATGTTGCCAAACTTTGTAAAACTGTAGACCTTTTAGTTTCTTATAAAATTAATTATTTAGCTTACCTTAGGATACAAGGGAAGTCAAATCGAGGATACTCTATGCTCATCACATCATGCTCACACTTTATGCTCTATACGTGCCCTGATAATAGTGTGGGACTGCCTAATAGCTATTAAGAAGTAAACTCAAAGTCACAGTCTACTCCTCGCTTGCTTATACCCACTAAAACTGCTTTGTCCTCTTCTTTCCAATCACGGGACATGACCGGCATATCAAAACTAACTAAATCACTTAAAGAAATAGACAGACACCCACAAAACCACTATAAACGCTACCGTACGCTAGAGTAAACGCACATAGGACGTCCAAATTTCAGTGACAATCCGTAAACTATGCTTGCAGAAGCCACATGTCCCTTATCCGACCTAAAGGAACATTTTCTAAAAGTTCTGGCAGGTCGTTTTGCAGGATATGTGGTCGTATTAGGTGATTATGAAAAACCTTATCTGGCTATTGGTCTCGCTAATTAAATATTCCATCTCGGGTAAAGCCAACCTCATCTGTGAACTATCCTTCGGAATTAGACTGTATGTACCACTGTTGTAACCTTCTTGTAAAGTAAAGGAAGTCTTGTAGTCTCAACTTTTTAACTTTTGTAGTACAGCGGCTAACGTGTTTGGGTTTCTCTCTCCTCTATAACTCGCTGATTAAATATTCCATCTCGGGGGTAAAGCCAAGCTGCATGTATAGGGCATTTTCCTGTGCTGCTCCATAGCACAAGACCATGTCCGTTAGTTCGATTGAAGTTCTTGGCATTTTGAGTTTGAATAGCAAATTTATAATATTAGAAAATAATTTATATCTCTCTATCGCAATTTGCACATTTAGGAAAACTATTGCGCTGTTGCCAGTTTTGAAACTGGAACATCGAAATTTTTCGCGCCAAAACATTAAATTGAAAATTCGATTAAAAAATATAAATTTTGTCCTAAAGCATGACTGAAAATTATACGGAGAAGTAATATTCAAAAGCAAATGACATAATTTATGCATGTTATAAAAAAGACGCCAGCAGGTGGCAACATTGTAGTGTTGTTGTGTAGTGATGCTATACAGAAAAAAAGAAGAAGAACGAAAATGTCAAATCAAACTGAGTAAATCAAACGGGTTTGTTGGTTTACTAATTATTTAGAGAAAATTGAGTTTAAAGTTTTGTTTGGCACGGTCGTCAGTACATATTACCTTCATCAACTTGTATATCTGTTATTTACCATTAGAACAATATTGAAAGTAGTTGTAAAAAATGTTATGTTCATAAATCCTTCATCCATGCAAAAAACTTAGATTGGAGCGTTTTCTAACCAGCAAAAGTGTTGTGTGTGCGCGTTAATTAATGTGCATTTATGTGTTGTTTTAAATAATCCCGAAAAGGTAACAGAGCTTAAATAAAAAAAAAAATTCCCAGCGAACAACTGAACGTAAAAGTTTAGAAATGTACCTTGAAAAATAAACATTTTCTGTCAACCGGTTATTGACCTTCTAAAGAGTTTAACCGACAACATTGCTCAAATTTCAGTGACGTTTTTGGCCATAACCTATCTCAATATTGCTTTGTTTACATATGGCTAAAGTTTGTTTACGTTTGGTCAGTAGTAACAGGTATGTTTATTTGGTTTTACATAAGGTGTATTTATATTTTTGGTTATTTTTTTAAAATTTCTTTTCATCTCAGGAATTGCCGGTTTAAATATAATACGTCATTTCCATAACACCCTGTATATCACATATCAGATGTTCAAACTGACTATGCACCCATTTATTGCAGTTTGAAGATGATAGGATCGACACCATGGTTTTAAATAGGTAATTGATTTCTTGCAGTAAATGTCAACGGTATAAGGTAAACTTTACTATAATACTCACCAAATGATAATTGGTTGAAAAAGCAGGCGGTTTGCTATCACCCGGTTGTAACCGGATATATCCAATACTGAAAACATTTTTCATATTGATACTCTGAGTAACGTCAATGTGGCCTAATCGTTTGTATTCTGTTTCTGTTGGTATATTACAAAAATATTCTGAAATGTAAGGAAATAGCGGATGGATCTATGGATCATACATTGCCAAATCTACATTTTCACCAAGTTAAGGAAATTTACCACAACACCGCATGGTAGGTCCCCAGGGATGATCCCCCATATGCAAAGTCCTAACCCCCTATTGCCTAAAATAAGAGCGATAGCCATTTAAACCTATGTAAATTCACTTTCATGTCTGCCTTGTACTGGAAAGTCCCTGTATAATAAAAAAACTGCTCACAAATATAAGAGAGCGACGTAATGACTTTTAATTAAATTTACCTCAATAGGGATATTGTCTACTAGGATTAAGATTGCAGCAGTGGAACCTATAAGAAGACGATGTCTCTGTAAGTGTTTTTCGTAAACACCATAAAGGCCTAGCACCATTTTTGACATGGAAAATAACTTGGTTTTCTTCAATAACATTGGCGGTTTTAAATATAAACTACAAACCAGTGGAATGGAGATTGTGTATAGACAGTTCAACATTGAGTTTAAAGGCAGTACTATTGCATACTGGCAATATTCTTCCTGTCTATTCCTGTCGGATATGCAGTTCACATGAAAGAATCGTACGACAATATGTTCCTATTGACAACCATAAAATATAATGAGCATAAATGGCAGATATGTGGCGACTTAAAGGTTGTTGCACTTTTACTTGGGTTGCTGCTAGGCTACACCAAGTGTTGCTATTTTTTGTATGAATGGGACAGTCGGGTCACTTCATTACAATAGACAATACTGGCCCGTTCGACAATCATTAGAGCCAGGGCAAAAGAATGTACAACATAGACTCCAAAAAGATTTTGTTACCACCTGTGCATATCAAATTGGGCTTAATGAAAAACTTTGTTAAGGCACTGAATAGAGATGGGCCAGCATTTCAGTACCTACGCCAGAAATTTCCGAGGATAAGTGAAGCAAAAATTAAAGAAGATATTTTTATTGGGCCACAGATTCGAAGTATTCTGAAAGACGAACACTTTGACAGTGCTCTAACAGCCGCAAACACACTATTATCACGTCACGTGAGATCACATGCTATCACGCAATGTCACGGCACACCCGAAATATCTGCAAGACGGTTTATGCATGCTTGTAAATATAGGTTTAAGTCGCAAACACACTATTTTCACGTCACGTGAATTCACGTCTTGTCAAATCGGCAAAATAGCACATGCTGTCACGGCTTAGAAACAGACTACGTACACTGCAGATCATTTTTATTACATATTTTGTTTTGTTAAGACTGCAAGTGAATCTTGTGGCCTTCTAGCGTTAAACTCTGACACAGTGTTATCACGCGTGCCGAATATGTAAATTTGCAGAAATAAAATTCTGCTGTCAAGTATGACTATAGTGTACTTCTAAACCTATTTATAAGCACGCATAAACCGCCCTGCAGATATTTTGGGTATGCCGTGACATTGCGTGATAGCATGTGATCTCACGTGACGTGATAATACTGTGTTTGCAGCTTAAAAGTAAACATATTTCGTATTTTCTTCCCTATTAATTAATTCATGAACATTGCCATCTTGTTTAGATCGTGATATCGCGAAAACAACTGGAGATTGGAATTGGGTATGTACGCGTGACTTCCGATCGAAAATTATCATTTTTGGATTTGCGCTTGTTTTATGCAAACCCTGTAAGTTGTCGTTCATATTTTTATTACAAGAAAAGATTTTGATGAAGAATAACATTTTGTCGAAAAATGCAAAATAAAAGTTTTTTCTCTCGTTAACTCAATCTGTAGATATACCGTATTCGAAAACCTACTTAACGCCGATATCCTGGTCAAACTACATACCTAGAATTGTTACCACCATGGCGAGGGTCCGGTTCCATTTCAGCTACATCTTCTACATTCTGTATCCTAGGGTCGCGCGGGGATTCTTCAGGAACTGAAACAAGGTTCTCTTCCTCTGGTGATGGTAATTGTTCTAATGATTTATTAAAAATAAAAACGTATTCATTTTACGAAAGTAGTCCATCTCACAGTGAAGTGAAATTATAGAAAGGAAATAGAACTCTGAGTATGCTCCGCTAATTTAATCAGATATCAATAAATTGTACATGTTTCGAAGGCAACCTCCATCATCAGCAGTTACAACCAAATAAACCAAAAAATGGCTGGGACACCTGAGATATCAAGCATCCAGGCGTTCATCAAATAATGGTGCAGAAAATAAAATAGAAAAAGTTGTTAAGATAAAATAGAAAATAAGATAATATCCCTTAATACATTATTATGTAGAAACATGTCCAGTATATTGATATTGTATTGATATCTGATTAAATTAGTGGCGCAGACTGAGAGTTTTATTTCCTTTCCAAAACCGTATTAGTTGAAAATTATATTTATTTGTCAGGGGGTTTAAAGTGTATAAAGGCCGATGCGTACTATGCTTGCTCACCGTGCAATTCTGAATCATCGCTGCATCAACTGATATTATGATTTTTAACGCATATGCAACAAAAGTCCTGATATATCCAAATTTATAATTTTTTTTTATTTGAAATTTGATTTTTGGTAATACAAAATTGGTTGATTTTGATACAGTTCTATAAGTGCAGTGACGGAGCCTTTGCTCCAGATAAATCGTCCCCTTCTTGCACCCATATTCAAATTAGCAATCCCCAAAAGCAGCAGGAATACTGATGGATTTCTTGTTTACTCTGTTGTCAAATGAGTGACGTTTGAGGGTGAAAAACGATGCAACTTTCACTCACGTTAACATGCATAAATGTGAATCCAAATTGGATGCAATTTAAACGCAGTATTAAAAATGCAGAGTGAACATACATAGGTGCGAATCGGTCTTAAAAATAAATATTTGTGAATGCTTGCGGACTGTGTGGAACTTTAAAACGGGTGAACCTGAGGTGCCTACTTTATTACGGTGGCACTTACGAGATTCACCTATTTTTGCCCAGGCTAGCTCTCAGGGTTGTTGATTCTCCTTCAGCCTCAAGTACTCTGTGTCTACCAATAATAACTTTGGGCGCCACTGGTTTTATGGAGAAACCAGAACCTTCTGAAGAAATTTATTAAAACAAAAATAATCATTTAATTACTGTGATTTTATTTCACTCTTTAATTATGCGAATTAAATGACATCTACTGGTTATTCAAAATCAAAATTAAATTCTTACTTATTTCATTTTTTTAAATTATGTAGGTACATTTATAGATACAATTTATGGAACCTGAAAGAAAGTGAATTTAAGACGATGGTATGTTTAACCGGGGTAATTCGAAATTGCAGTACGCTGTATAGTTTAATTACCCAGGGAAAATTCATGAATTTTGTTTTCTGGTGCGTGTAGTTATATATATAGTTTAAAACGAAGGCATACCTTTTTGTCTTTTACAATACTAATACTTGAAAATGAAAATATCTTAATTTCGATAAGAAAAATGTCTATGGTCTATAAATAAAATAAAAAATGTCTCGATACCCGATAGTATGAAGACTCATCCAAAAATTGAGGGAAACCCATTCGTGGAAAACTCCATAGTAGAACCATTGCCGTGGACTTAACCTTGGACTTACGCTTGCCTCCATGTGGAAGTGGGACGTTGCCTTGGACCTAACCTTAGACTTACACGTGCCTCCAATTGAAAGTGGAACTCCTGGATAGAGGTGGGACATTGCCTTGGACCTAACCTCGGACTTATCTTTGTCTCCATCTCATAACTGAACGTGGCCCCTTAGTAGAAAAATACCATCCCATACTTGGATGAAACATCTAGAAGTAGAACTGCTACACCATACTAGAGCTGCTACTCCATACTTGAAAATACCCAGTAGTAGAACTGACCATCCCATAATTGAGAATACCATCCCATGCTTGAACGAATCCAGTATTAGAACTGACTATCCCATAATTGAGAATACCATCCCATGCTTGAACGAATCCAGTATTAGAACCCTAAAATAATTTTCTACCTTAATAATTGTTCTCTAACAAAATCGTAATGGTCAATCTCGTTACAACAACCCTTTATCTCTTATAAATCAACACCTACCTCTACCATGAGGGAATCAACTGGGATTCTGTCGCCACACGACACCCATAAACCAAATCTTCTAAAATCGCAGACATCCT
This sequence comes from Barypeithes pellucidus, assembly GCA_963991005.1. Classification (NCBI taxonomy): domain Eukaryota; kingdom Metazoa; phylum Arthropoda; class Insecta; order Coleoptera; family Curculionidae; genus Barypeithes; species Barypeithes pellucidus. The sequence continues at coordinate 4,763 of CAXDRF010000023.1, read as the reverse complement.
TCGTGTTTCTGCACCCATATAAATCGAAAGGACATTAAGGTGTTATTTACTTCACTGCACCGACCATCTCACCGCAAAATGTACACTCTTAACGAAGACTTCAAGATATTAGCACCTCATCTTCGGACTTCTTAACAGAAAGTGTTCCGCCTTTCTTTACTCTTTATCAGCAAAACTCGGTCCCGAATACGTCACTTCCTCTCGTCCGACCCACTTACAAAAAAAACAAATTTCCGGTCCTCCGCTGGCTCCATCAGCGAAAACCTAATTAATAACCAAAAATATCCTGAGCCACTCCCTATTAGTGACAAAGGCCTGAAATAAAAAGGAGGATTTGCACCTAATCCTATTCTGTGCTCGCTGTTCTTCTCGACCGCTGCCGTTCAGCTGTTATCGATTTTTACAAATCCTGAGAAGTCATCGACTCCTTGCTGTCAATCGAAAAGTAAACAAAACCACAAGAATACTCGTTTCATAAGGAAAATTCTATAATACAAGGTAATTAAGTAATTATGAAATTTGAAAAATATATACAATGGAGGTCAAGTATTTTTTTATATCACCTATTTTGTTCTCTTATTTATTAAAGTTTAAAATTAAAGTGAACAAGTGAACTAACCGTGTTTTGTATCCTTTTTAAATCTTAAAACAGTAGCATTTACCTCAAGATAGGTATCTTGGGATTTTTAAACGCTACAACTTGTAACTTTCAATTGTGAATTCATGTTTTGATTGATGTTTTCGTGTTTCTGTTATATACAGGCTGCTATGGAAATGACGTATTATACTTAAATGGGCGACTCCTTGGGTGTCCTAGAGAAGCGCTACATATTTTGTTTTAAATCGACCGTTTTAAAAGTGGGGTCCAGCCCCTTAAACCCACACCTCATCCGGCGTTTGTTTGGGTTTGTTCGTCATGTCACTCTGTGGTGGCATATCAGAAAACAGGTGTTACGTACAATGTTGCCAAACTGTGCAAAAATGTAAAACTTTAGTTTCTTATAAATATTTAGCTTACTTAGAAAGTAAATCCACGCTGACAGGAGTAAGAAATCCAGACATTTTCAGATCTTTTTTCTATGTGAAAAGCTTTATGCTGATCACGTGCAAATTGCCTAAATCACTTAAAGAAACACACAGATGCCCACGAGTTTCAAATTAATTTTTTTGAAGATATACACCTATTATCAGATTACACGAAAGCACTAAACACTAACGCATAATTACACTTTACACTACCGCACACATAGAACAACAGCACTTAATTATTTCGCAATAGAAATTCAGAAATAATAAAAAGGATAATTTCTATGGGCTATTAACCCTTTACTAAAGATAAAATGAAACAATTATGTTGACATAGGAACTACCCTTTGAAATAAATGGTCGAGTCCAAGGTGCTTTCTTTCTGCACATTCCGAAAACTCACTGGAGCTAGCGCGGTTGCCATTTCCGAGACTATAATTATACAGGAAAGTAATATTACAGAAGGAAATTCAGCAATTTATGAATATAATCTTATAAAACATCGAAAGTGGCAACGCTGTATTTTTACCGATGAGCTTAATATTGATCGACCGACCGAGTAAACCCGAACAGACGTCAAGACACGAACAGGCTCAAAGGTGTTATTTAGTTTCAACGTTTTTAGATGTCAAATACCACTATGGAAAAATTATATTATTTCCCAGACCACCAGCTGATGAAATCTTATACAATATGGGCGTATTTTTGTCTACACAGTAGAGCTTTAAAATACTAATTCAGATTGAATGGTACTTAGATGTGTTCATGCGAGGCGCGATAACTACAATGTGAATTTATGTGACTTTGTTTTGGTGTTTTGTGACGGTTTTTGTTCGGGTTACCTGGCTTTTTTTATAAATTAAGTTGGTTTTAAATAAGGCCGAAAAGGTAAATAAAATTAAATTTTTTTCTTCTAAAGGGTAAAGTGGCATTTCAGTTGTTCAGATCCGACGGGTGTCGTTCGGATTGAACAAGTGAGAATATACCTGACCATTATAAACTCCGCGGCGGTTTGTTCGAGTCAGTTCAAGTTTATAAATCAGAGATTGTGAGCTGAACTGAACGTAAAAGTTTATAATAATGTACCCTGAAAAATAAACCACTTGGAATGTGTCGAACGGTTATTGACTTTCTAGTTAGTTAGAGTTTACCCTGAAGATATGACAACACTGTTCAAGATTCACTGACGTTTTTCGCCATATGTCGCTTTGTTTGTTCGCAAGCAGGGGCACAAAGTGGTCATTTTTGGTTTGACATAAGGTCATATTAAATTAAAGCGCCATTTTTGGATATTTTTCTTCAATTTGTTTTCATCTCAGGAATTGCCGCATAATACGTCATTTCCATAACACCCTGTATTTTGTTTTTTGCTCGATAACTTGTTGGAATAGGATATTGTCCATAAATCTGTTTCAAAACACAGCCAATAGTGGCTTATCTGCCCCTTCGTCGCCATTTAAAAATATACGGACATTGGCAAAAAACTTCCATATTACTCACATTCTAGACTCCTTTAAATCGACATCCTTATAGTTATTTCGTCTAGACTGTGAATTAGATGGAACTCTTACTTGGCCGCGCCAGCATGCTAAATATTCGTTACGTGAAGTAAATACGTCCGCAAGCAAGCCACGAAAATATTTTTTTCTTGGACCGTGCGTGAAATACACTTTCACTAATAATTAAGTACAATTGCGCACACCGGTGCGTGAAGTACCATGTTTTCCTTATGGGATTTACTGCACGAACACTTCCATAAGAGCCCATGAATTTAAAATGAATGGGTGGCTATGCTTGTTTTATTTTTATTCAAGTTTTGACAAATGTCACTATTACATATAATTATTTAGATTTTTTGCTAAACATACGGTCGTAGACAAAGTGTAGTATGCAACACTTGCGTGAAGCCAACTTTATACGCTCGCTCGTCGAAATATTTATCAAAAATAAAGTGGACTCACGATCGTTCATGTCCTGTGCCTGTTCTTTTGAAATTGTGTTCTTTTTCTGGATAGAACAGGTTAAATCTTTCCTATTCGTGCTGTCAATAGTATTTAATCAATCGATCAAAAACTGCGTTAAAAAATACTTCCAGTTTACTAATTTAAACAATTTTGTATCTTTTGTTTGTTTACTTTTTTGCTATCCTGTAGAAGCTACCACAAAAGCTAATGATTTAATATTAAAATTGATTGATTTAGCCGATACTTGATGGAAATCCATTATAAATTTGAACAGAAACAAAAAGTTATAAAATTTCCACAATTTTTATTTTGAAAAAAACCCGTAACATGTTTCGGCACACGGATCATTCCGTCAGAAGAAGGCACCGTGTGCCGAAACATGTTACGGGTTTTTTTCAAAATAAAAATTGTGGAAATTTTATAACTTTTTGTTTCTGTTCAGATTTAATATTAGTGTGTCAGGAAGCAGATCTTTTTTTAAAGAGTAACATTTTTCCGTAAAATTAATAATAAAAAAAGGTTCCCATATGATGGCAACTTAAGTAGACACACTGTATATTAAAACATGATTAATTGTTTAGATAGGTATTATAGTTATGATAAATTATTTTCTAAATTTTAAAATAAACGGGTTATGTATCGGGGTTTGAAAAAAACCCTGGTTTTTCAGAAAAACCAAAAACCAGTTTGCGATTTTTCCATTTTTGCTCTAGTTTCTTTTTTTTCAAGTTTTTATGTTTTGCTCTAGTTTTTTTTCAAGTTTCATGTATGGAGGCAATTAGTGCAAAAATAAAACATCTGTATACACACAATAAAGTAAAAAAAACATGATATAAATACAGGTCCACAAGTTTATCTGTAGCTATGCAAGGAAGCGGGCAAAATAAATTCTTGGGTTAACAATGTTGTCAAATATATTAAATTTTTATTTAATAATCTGTTACCAGGTAAACTTTAAAATTAAATTTACTCACTTAAAATGCAGTTTCTTTTTATGATCAAACACAGGCACTATAGGAAAAATCCTTTAGGGCACTCTGGGAGTGGTGCCCCCGTAAATCTAACCGACAACGGATTTTCCTAGATAACTCAGCCGGTTCTCATGCTACAAAAAAAAATGTGAAGAGCAAAATTGAAGAGCTTGACGGAGCGCGTAAGCTCCAACCTGATCCCGATATCTCAATGAGTTCGCTAATTATCGCGATTTTTAACTACAAAAACAATAAAATTTAATTAAACATATCTCGAGAAGGGGCGGAGTTCGGGCATCAATTTTTCGCGAATCAACGGGTGACACCGAGTACTTCGATGGGCCGGAGGCTGGGTGTGGTGGAACAATGAGGAGGAGAGTTATGGGGGGGAAAAATATTACATAAATGCTAATAAGTAGTTTATTAATCGAGCTACGGGGATGAGGCTGGATTCAATTTGTTCATTTTTTTTATCAGCTACGAGGTGATTGGCGAAAATTTTTTATTTTCGCAAATGCGCGCTTGTCGCGGCATACAAGAACGGGTCACTATTTAATATCTCCGAAAATACTTTAGATATTATGTTCGATTTTGGTATGTGCTAATAGGATATAGAACCACACCGTTTAGTTAGAAAAGTTACTTAATTGTTCCACCAGTGGCGTATCTGCAAACATGTCCTCTGATATTTTTTACAAAAAATATGGTACGCCACTGACATTTTTCTATGTGTTTTCAATTAGCCTGGTCAATTCTATATAAAAACGGTATCTTGAGTTTTTCTCGTCAGACGCATCGAATT
>CAXDRF010000022.1:0-159000 GCA_963991005.1 Barypeithes pellucidus | reverse complement strand
TCCACTCAGAAATTATCATAGAAGTGTTTAGTCTATCGACCTTTAACCGAAAAAAACCCATAGTCGCACCTTGGAGCCTTTGTACAGGGTCGAGGCTAATAATTCGAGAAAACATAAATTTGCCAAAGTCGAAACCTTGCAGAATTTGTTCCACTCAGAAATTGGCATAGAAGTGTTTAGTCTATCGATCTTTAACCGTAAAATACCCATAGTAAAACCTTTGAGCCTTTGTACAGGGTCGAGGCTAATAATTCGAGAAACATAAATTGGCCAAAGTCGAACACTTGCAGAATTTGTTCCACTCAGAAATTAGCATAGGAGTACTCAGTCTATCGATCTTTAACCGAATAATACCCATAGTCGCACCTTTGAGCCTTTGTACAGGGTCGAGGCTAATAATTCGAGAAACAAAAATTTGACAAAGTCGAAACCTTGCAGAATTTGTTCCACTCAGAAATTGGCATAGAAGTGTTTAGTCTATCGATCTTTAACCGAAAAATACCCATAGTCGAACCTTTGAGCCTTTGTACAGGGTCGAGGCTAATAATTCGAGAAACATAAATTGGCCAAAGTCGAACACTTGCAGAATTTGTTCCACTCAGAAATTAGCATAGGAGTACTCAGTCTATCGATCTTTAACCGAAAAATACCCATAGTCGCACCTTTGAGCCTTTGTACAGGGTCGAAGCTAATAATTCGAGAAAACATAAATTGGCCAAAGTCGAAACCTTGCAGAATTTGTTCCACTCAGAAATTGGCATAGAAGTGTTTAGTTTAACGATCTTTAACTGAAAAATACCCATATCGCACCTTTGAGCCTTTGTACAGGGTCGAGGCTAATAATTCGAAAAATATAAATTGGAAAAAGTCGAACACTTGCAGAACTTGTTCCACTCAGAAATTGGCATAGAAGTGTTTAGTCTAACGACCTTTAACTGAAAAATACCCATAGTCGCACCTTTGAGCCTTTGTACAGGGTCGAGGCTAATAATTCGAGAAAACATAAATTGGCCAAAGTCGAAACCTTGCAGAATTTGTTCCACTCAGAAATTGGCATAGAAGTGTTTAGTCTAACGATCTTTAACTGAAAAATACCCATAGTCGCACCTTTGAGCCTTTGTACAGGGTCGAGGCTAATAATTCAAGAAGACATAAATTTGCCAAAGTCGAAACCTTGCAGAATTTGTTCCACTCAGAAATTAGCTTAGGAGTACTCAGTCTATCGATCTTTAACCGAATAATACCCATAGTCGCACCTTTGAGCCTTTGTACAGGGTCGAGGCTAATAATTCGAGAAACATAAATTTGACAAAGTCGAACACTTGCAGAATTTGTTCCACTCAGAAATTAGCATAGAAGTGTTTAGTCTATCGATCTTTAACCGAAAAATACCCATAGTCGAACCTTTGAGCCTTTGTAAAGGGTCGAGGCTAATAATTCGAGAAACATAAACTGGCCAAAGTCGAACACTTGCAGAATTTGTTCCACATCGAAATTGGCATAGAAGTGTTTAGTCTATCGAACTTTAACCGAAAAATACCCATAGTCGCACCTTTGAACCTTTGTACAGGGTCGAGGCTAATAATTCGAGAAACATAAATTGGCCAAAGTCGAACACTTGCAGAATTTGTTCCACTCAGAAATTAGCATAGGAGTACTCAGTCTATCGATCTTTAACCGAATAATACCCATAGTCGCACCTTTGAGCCTTTGTACAGGGTCGAGGCTAATAATTCGAGAAACATAAATTTGACAAAGTCGAAACCTTGCAGAATTTGTTCCACTCAGAAATTGGCATAGAAGTGTTTAGTCTATCGATCTTTAACCGAAAAATACCCATAGTCGAACCTTTGAGCCTTTGTACAGGGTCGAGGCTAATAATTCGAGAAACATAAACTGGCCAAAGTCGAACACTTGCAGAATTTGTTCCACATCGAAATTGGCATAGAAGTGTTTAGTCTATCGAACTTTAACCGAAAAATACCCATAGTCGCACCTTTGAACCTTTGTACAGGGTCGAGGCTAATAATTCGAGAAACATAAATTGGCCAAAGTCGAACACTTGCAGAATTTGTTCCACTCAGAAATTAGCATAGGAGTACTCAGTCTATCGATCTTTAACCGAATAATACCCATAGTCGCACCTTTGAGCCTTTGTACAGGGTCGAGGCTAATAATTCGAGAAACATAAATTTGGCAAAGTCGAAACCTTGCAGAATTTGTTCCACTCAGAAATTGGCATAGAAGTGTTTAGTCTATCGATCTTTAACCGAATAATACCCATAGTCGCACCTTTGAGCCTTTGTACAGGGTCGAGGCTAATAATTCGAGAAACATAAATTTGACAAAGTCGAAACCTTGCAGAATTTGTTCCACTCAGAAATTGGCATAGAAGTGTTTAGTCTATCGATCTTTAACCGAAAAATACCCATAGTCGAACCTTTGAGCCTTTGTACAGGGTCGAGGCTAATAATTCGAGAAACATAAATTGGCCAAAGTCGAAACCTTGCAGAATTTGTTCCACTCAGAAATTGGCATAGAAGTGTTTAGTCTATCGAACTTTAACCAAAAAATACCCATAGTCGCACCTTTGAGCCTTTGTACAGGGTCGAAGCTAATAATTCGAGAAAACATAAATTGGCCAAAGTCGAAACCTTGCAGAGTTTGTTCCACTCAGAAATTGGCATAGAAGTGTTTAGTCTATCGAACTTTAACCGAAAAATACCCATAGTCGCACCTTTGAGCCTTTGTACAGGGTCGAAGCTAATAATTCGAGAAAACATAAATTGGCCAAAGTCGAAACCTTGCAGAGTTTGTTCCACTCAGAAATTATCATAGAAGTGTTTAGTCTATCGACCTTTAACCGAAAAAAACCCATAGTCGCACCTTGGAGCCTTTGTACAGGGTCGAGGCTAATAATTCGAGAAAACATAAATTTGCCAAAGTCGAAACCTTGCAGAATTTGTTCCACTCAGAAATTGGCATAGAAGTGTTTAGTCTATCGATCTTTAACCGTAAAATACCCATAGTAAAACCTTTGAGCCTTTGTACAGGGTCGAGGCTAATAATTCGAGAAACATAAATTGGCCAAAGTCGAACACTTGCAGAATTTGTTCCACTCAGAAATTAGCATAGGAGTACTCAGTCTATCGATCTTTAACCGAATAATACCCATAGTCGCACCTTTGAGCCTTTGTACAGAGTCGAGGCTAATAATTCGAGAAACAAAAATTTGACAAAGTCGAAACCTTGCAGAATTTGTTCCACTCAGAAATTGGCATAGAAGTGTTTAGTTTAACGATCTTTAACTGAAAAATACCCATATCGCACCTTTGAGCCTTTGTACAGGGTCGAGGCTAATAATTCGAAAAATATAAATTGGAAAAAGTCAAACACTTGCAGAACTTGTTCCACTCAGAAATTGGCATAGAAGTGTTTAGTCTATCGATCTTTAACCGAATAATACCCATAGTCGCACCTTTGAGCCTTTGTACAGGGTCGAGGCTAATAATTCGAGAAACAAAAATTTGACAAAGTCGAAACCTTGCAGAATTTGTTCCCCTCAGAAATTGGCATAGAAGTGTTTAGTTTAACGATCTTTAACTGAAAAATACCCATAGTCGAACCTTTGAGCCTTTGTACAGGGTCGAGGCTAATAATTCGAGAAACATAAATTGGCCAAAGTCGAACACTTGCAGAATTTGTTCCACTCAGAAATTAGCATAGGAGTACTCAGTCTATCGATCTTTAACCGAAAAATACCCATAGTCGCACCTTTGAACCTTTGTACAGGGTCGAGGCTAATAATTCGAGGAACATAAATTGGCCAAAGTCGAACACTTGCAGAATTTGTTCCACATCGAAATTGGCATAGAAGTGTTTAGTCTATCGAACTTTAACCGAAAAATACCCATAGTCGCACCTTTGAGCCTTTGTACAGGGTCGAAGCTAATAATTCGAGAAAACATAAATTGGCCAAAGTCGAAACCTTGCAGAATTTGTTCAACTCAGAAATTAGCTTAGGAGTACTCAGTCTATCGATCTTTACCCGAAAAATACCCATAGTCGAACCTTTGAGCCTTTGTACAGGGTCGAGGCTAATAATTCGAGAAACATAAATTGGCCAAAGTCGAACACTTGCAGAATTTGTTCCACTCAGAAATTAGCATAGGAGTACTCAGTCTATCGATCTTTACCCGAAAAATACCCATAGTCGAACCTTTGAGCCTTTGTACAGGGTCGAGGCTAATAATTCGAGAAACATAAATTGGCCAAAGTCGAACACTTGCAGAATTTGTTCCACATCGAAATTGGCATAGAAGTGTTTGACTAAATCGAAATCGAACTTTAACCGAAAAATACCCATAGTCGCACCTTTGAACCTTTGTACAGGGTCGAGGCTAATAATTCGAGAAACATAAATTGGCCAAAGTCGAACACTTGCAGAATTTGTTCCACTCAGAAATTAGCATAGGAGTACTCAGCCTATCGATCTTTAACCGAATAATACCCATAGTCGCACCTTTGAGCCTTTGTACAGGGTCGAGGCTAATAATTCGAGAAACATATTGCCAAAGTCGAAACCTTGCAGAATTTGTTCCACTCAGAAATTGGCATAGAAGTGTTTAGTCTAACGATCTTTAACTGAAAAATACCCATAGTCGCACCTTTGAGCCTTTGTACAGGGTCGAGGCTAATAATTCGAGAAAACATAAATTTGCCAAAGTCGATACCTTGCAGAATTTGTTCCACTCAGAAATTGGCATAGAAGTGTTTAGTCCATCGAACTTTAACCGAAAAATATCCATAGTCGCACCTTTGAACCTTTGTACAGGGTCGAGGCTAATAATTCGAGAAACATAAATTGGCCAAAGTCGAACACTTGCAGAATTTGTTCCACATCGAAATTGACATAGAAGTGTTTAGTCTATCGAACTTTAACCGAAAAATACCCATAGTCGCACCTTTGAGCCTTTGTACAGGGTCGAAGCTAATAATTCGAGAAAACATAAATTGGCCAAAGTCGAAACCTTGCAGAATTTGTTCCACTCAGAAATTGGCATAGAAGTGTTTAGTTTAACGATCTTTAACTGAAAAATACCCATATCGCACCTTTGAGCCTTTGTACAGGGTCGAGGCTAATAATTCGAAAAATATAAATTGGAAAAAGTCGAACACTTGCAGAACTTGTTCCACTCAGAAATTAGCATAGGAGTATTCAGTCTATCGACCTTTAACTGAAAAATACCCATAGTCGCACCTTTGAGCCTTTGTACAGGGTCGAGGCTAATAATTCGAGAAAACATAAATTGGCCAAAGTCGAAACCTTGCAGAATTTGTTCCACTCAGAAATTGGCATAGAAGTGTTTAGTCTAACGATCTTTAACTGAAAAATACCCATAGTCGCACCTTTGAGCCTTTGTACAGGGTCGAGGCTAATAATTCGAGAAAACATAAATTTGCCAAAGTCGAAACCTTGCAGAATTTGTTCCACTCAGAAATTGGCATAGAAGTGTTTAGTCTATCGATCTTTAACCGAAAAATACCCAGTCGAACCTTTGAGCCTTTGTACAGGGTCGAGGCTAATAATTCGAGAAACATAAATTGGCCAAAGTCGAACACTTGCAGAATTTGTTCCACTCAGAAATTAGCATAGGAGTACTCAGTCTATCGATCTTTAACCGAAAAATACCCATAGTCGCACCTTTGAGCCTTTGTACAGGGTCGGAGCTAATAATTCGAGAAAACATAAATTGGCCAAAGTCGAAACCTTGCAGAATTTGTTCCACTCAGAAATTGGCATAGAAGTGTTTAGTTTAACGATCTTTAACTGAAAAATACCCATATCGCACCTTTGAGCCTTTGTACAGGGTCGAGGCTAATAATTCGAAAAATATAAATTGGAAAAAGTCGAACACTTGCAGAACTTGTTCCACTCAGAAATTGGCATAGAAGTGTTTAGTCTAACGACCTTTAACTGAAAAATACCCATAGTCGCACCTTTGAGCCTTTGTACAGGGTCGAGGCTAATAATTCGGGAAAACATAAATTGGCCAAAGTCGAAACCTTGCAGAACTTGTTCCACTCAGAAATTGGCATAGAAGTGTTTAGTCTAACGACCTTTAACTGAAAAATACCCATAGTCGCACCTTTGAGCCTTTGTACAGGGTCGAGGCTAATAATTCGAGAAAACATAAATTGGCCAAAGTCGAAACCTTGCAGAATTTGTTCCACTCAGAAATTAGCATAGGAGTACTCAGTCTATCGATCTTTACCCGAAAAATACCCATAGTCGAACCTTTGAGCCTTTTTACAGGGTCGAGGCTAATAATTCGAGAAACATAAATTGGCCAAAGTCGAACACTTGCAGAATTTGTTCCACATCGAAATTGGCATAGAAGTGTTTAGTCTATCGAACTTTAACCGAAAAATACCCATAGTCGCACCTTTGAACCTTTGTACAGGGTCGAGGCTAATAATTCGAGAAACATAAATTGGCCAAAGTCGAACACTTGCAGAATTTGTTCCACATCGAAATTGGCATAGAAGTGTTTAGTCTATCGAACTTTAACCGAAAAATACCCATAGTCGCACCTTTGAACCTTTGTACAGGGTCGAGGCTAATAATTCGAGAAACATAAATTGGCCAAAGTCGAACACTTGCAGAATTTGTTCCACTCAGAAATTAGCATAGGAGTACTCAGTCTATCGATCTTTAACCGAATAATACCCATAGTCGCACCTTTGAGCCTTTGTACAGGGTCGAGGCTAATAATTCGAGAAACATAAATTGGCCAAAGTCGAACACTTGCAGAATTTGTTCCACATCGAAATTGGCATAGAAGTGTTTAGTCTATCGAACTTTAACCGAAAAATACCCATAGTCGCACCTTTGAACCTTTGTACAGGGTCGAGGCTAATAATTCGAGAAACATAAATTGGCCAAAGTCGAACACTTGCAGAATTTGTTCCACTCAGAAATTAGCATAGGAGTACTCAGTCTATCGATCTTTAACCGAATAATACCCATAGTCGCACCTTTGAGCCTTTGTACAGGGTCGAGGCTAATAATTCGAGAAACATAAATTTGACAAAGTCGAAACCTTGCAGAATTTGTTCCACTCAGAAATTGGCATAGAAGTGTTTAGTCTATCGATCTTTAACCGAAAAATACCCATAGTCGAACCTTTGAGCCTTTGTACAGGGTCGAGGCTAATAATTCGAGAAACATAAATTGGCCAAAGTCGAACACTTGCAGAATTTGTTCCACATCGAAATTGGCATAGAAGTGTTTAGTCTATCGAACTTTAACCGAAAAATACCCATAGTCGCACCTTTGAACCTTTGTACAGGGTCGAGGCTAATAATTCGAGAAACATAAATTGGCCAAAGTCGAACACTTGCAGAATTTGTTCCACTCAGAAATTAGCATAGGAGTACTCAGTCTATCGATCTTTAACCGAATAATACCCATAGTCGCACCTTTGAGCCTTTGTACAGGGTCGAGGCTAATAATTCGAGAAACATAAATTTGGCAAAGTCGAAACCTTGCAGAATTTGTTCCACTCAGAAATTGGAATAGAAGTGTTTAGTCTATCGATCTTTAACCGAATAATACCCATAGTCGCACCTTTGAGCCTTTGTACAGGGTCGAGGCTAATAATTCGAGAAACATAAATTGGCCAAAGTCGAACACTTGCAGAATTTGTTCCACTCAGAAATTAGCATAGGAGTACTCAGTCTATCGATCTTTAACCGAATAATACCCATAGTCGCACCTTTGAGCCTTTGTACAGGGTCGAGGCTAATAATTCGAGAAACATAAATTTGACAAAGTCGAAACCTTGCAGAATTTGTTCCACTCAGAAATTGGCATAGAAGTGTTTAGTCTATCGATCTTTAACCGAAAAATACCCATAGTCGAACCTTTGAGCCTTTTTACAGGGTCGAGGCTAATAATTCGAGAAACATAAACTGGCCAAAGTCGAACACTTGCAGAATTTGTTCCACATCGAAATTGGCATAGAAGTGTTTAGTCTATCGAACTTTAACCGAAAAATACCCATAGTCGCACCTTTGAACCTTTGTACAGGGTCGAGGCTAATAATTCGAGAAACATAAATTGGCCAAAGTCGAACACTTGCAGAATTTGTTCCACTCAGAAATTAGCATAGGAGTACTCAGTCTATCGATCTTTAACCGAATAATACCCATAGTCGCACCTTTGAGCCTTTGTACAGGGTCGAGGCTAATAATTCGAGAAACATAAATTTGACAAAGTCGAAACCTTGCAGAATTTGTTCCACTCAGAAATTGGCATAGAAGTGTTTAGTCTATCGATCTTTAACCGAAAAATACCCATAGTCGAACCTTTGAGCCTTTGTACAGGGTCGAGGCTAATAATTCGAGAAACATAAACTGGCCAAAGTCGAACACTTGCAGAATTTGTTCCACATCGAAATTGGCATAGAAGTGTTTAGTCTATCGAACTTTAACCGAAAAATACCCATAGTCGCACCTTTGAACCTTTGTACAGGGTCGAGGCTAATAATTCGAGAAACATAAATTGGCCAAAGTCGAACACTTGCAGAATTTGTTCCACTCAGAAATTAGCATAGGAGTACTCAGTCTATCGATCTTTAACCGAATAATACCCATAGTCGCACCTTTGAGCCTTTGTACAGGGTCGAGGCTAATAATTCGAGAAACATAAATTTGGCAAAGTCGAAACCTTGCAGAATTTGTTCCACTCAGAAATTGGCATAGAAGTGTTTAGTCTATCGATCTTTAACCGAATAATACCCATAGTCGCACCTTTGAGCCTTTGTACAGGGTCGAGGCTAATAATTCGAGAAACATAAATTTGACAAAGTCGAAACCTTGCAGAATTTGTTCCACTCAGAAATTGGCATAGAAGTGTTTAGTCTATCGATCTTTAACCGAAAAATACCCATAGTCGAACCTTTGAGCCTTTGTACAGGGTCGAGGCTAATAATTCGAGAAACATAAATTGGCCAAAGTCGAAACCTTGCAGAATTTGTTCCACTCAGAAATTGGCATAGAAGTGTTTAGTCTATCGAACTTTAACCAAAAAATACCCATAGTCGCACCTTTGAGCCTTTGTACAGGGTCGAAGCTAATAATTCGAGAAAACATAAATTGGCCAAAGTCGAAACCTTGCAGAGTTTGTTCCACTCAGAAATTGGCATAGAAGTGTTTAGTCTATCGAACTTTAACCGAAAAATACCCATAGTCGCACCTTTGAGCCTTTGTACAGGGTCGAAGCTAATAATTCGAGAAAACATAAATTGGCCAAAGTCGAAACCTTGCAGAGTTTGTTCCACTCAGAAATTATCATAGAAGTGTTTAGTCTATCGACCTTTAACCGAAAAAAACCCATAGTCGCACCTTGGAGCCTTTGTACAGGGTCGAGGCTAATAATTCGAGAAAACATAAATTTGCCAAAGTCGAAACCTTGCAGAATTTGTTCCACTCAGAAATTGGCATAGAAGTGTTTAGTCTATCGATCTTTAACCGTAAAATACCCATAGTAAAACCTTTGAGCCTTTGTACAGGGTCGAGGCTAATAATTCGAGAAACATAAATTGGCCAAAGTCGAACACTTGCAGAATTTGTTCCACTCAGAAATTAGCATAGGAGTACTCAGTCTATCGATCTTTAACCGAATAATACCCATAGTCGCACCTTTGAGCCTTTGTACAGAGTCGAGGCTAATAATTCGAGAAACAAAAATTTGACAAAGTCGAAACCTTGCAGAATTTGTTCCACTCAGAAATTGGCATAGAAGTGTTTAGTTTAACGATCTTTAACTGAAAAATACCCATATCGCACCTTTGAGCCTTTGTACAGGGTCGAGGCTAATAATTCGAAAAATATAAATTGGAAAAAGTCAAACACTTGCAGAACTTGTTCCACTCAGAAATTGGCATAGAAGTGTTTAGTCTATCGATCTTTAACCGAATAATACCCATAGTCGCACCTTTGAGCCTTTGTACAGGGTCGAGGCTAATAATTCGAGAAACAAAAATTTGACAAAGTCGAAACCTTGCAGAATTTGTTCCCCTCAGAAATTGGCATAGAAGTGTTTAGTTTAACGATCTTTAACTGAAAAATACCCATAGTCGAACCTTTGAGCCTTTGTACAGGGTCGAGGCTAATAATTCGAGAAACATAAATTGGCCAAAGTCGAACACTTGCAGAATTTGTTCCACTCAGAAATTAGCATAGGAGTACTCAGTCTATCGATCTTTAACCGAAAAATACCCATAGTCGCACCTTTGAACCTTTGTACAGGGTCGAGGCTAATAATTCGAGGAACATAAATTGGCCAAAGTCGAACACTTGCAGAATTTGTTCCACATCGAAATTGGCATAGAAGTGTTTAGTCTATCGAACTTTAACCGAAAAATACCCATAGTCGCACCTTTGAGCCTTTGTACAGGGTCGAAGCTAATAATTCGAGAAAACATAAATTGGCCAAAGTCGAAACCTTGCAGAATTTGTTCAACTCAGAAATTAGCTTAGGAGTACTCAGTCTATCGATCTTTACCCGAAAAATACCCATAGTCGAACCTTTGAGCCTTTGTACAGGGTCGAGGCTAATAATTCGAGAAACATAAATTGGCCAAAGTCGAACACTTGCAGAATTTGTTCCACTCAGAAATTAGCATAGGAGTACTCAGTCTATCGATCTTTACCCGAAAAATACCCATAGTCGAACCTTTGAGCCTTTGTACAGGGTCGAGGCTAATAATTCGAGAAACATAAATTGGCCAAAGTCGAACACTTGCAGAATTTGTTCCACATCGAAATTGGCATAGAAGTGTTTGACTAAATCGAAATCGAACTTTAACCGAAAAATACCCATAGTCGCACCTTTGAACCTTTGTACAGGGTCGAGGCTAATAATTCGAGAAACATAAATTGGCCAAAGTCGAACACTTGCAGAATTTGTTCCACTCAGAAATTAGCATAGGAGTACTCAGCCTATCGATCTTTAACCGAATAATACCCATAGTCGCACCTTTGAGCCTTTGTACAGGGTCGAGGCTAATAATTCGAGAAACATATTGCCAAAGTCGAAACCTTGCAGAATTTGTTCCACTCAGAAATTGGCATAGAAGTGTTTAGTCTAACGATCTTTAACTGAAAAATACCCATAGTCGCACCTTTGAGCCTTTGTACAGGGTCGAGGCTAATAATTCGAGAAAACATAAATTTGCCAAAGTCGATACCTTGCAGAATTTGTTCCACTCAGAAATTGGCATAGAAGTGTTTAGTCCATCGAACTTTAACCGAAAAATATCCATAGTCGCACCTTTGAACCTTTGTACAGGGTCGAGGCTAATAATTCGAGAAACATAAATTGGCCAAAGTCGAACACTTGCAGAATTTGTTCCACATCGAAATTGACATAGAAGTGTTTAGTCTATCGAACTTTAACCGAAAAATACCCATAGTCGCACCTTTGAGCCTTTGTACAGGGTCGAAGCTAATAATTCGAGAAAACATAAATTGGCCAAAGTCGAAACCTTGCAGAATTTGTTCCACTCAGAAATTGGCATAGAAGTGTTTAGTTTAACGATCTTTAACTGAAAAATACCCATATCGCACCTTTGAGCCTTTGTACAGGGTCGAGGCTAATAATTCGAAAAATATAAATTGGAAAAAGTCGAACACTTGCAGAACTTGTTCCACTCAGAAATTAGCATAGGAGTATTCAGTCTATCGACCTTTAACTGAAAAATACCCATAGTCGCACCTTTGAGCCTTTGTACAGGGTCGAGGCTAATAATTCGAGAAAACATAAATTGGCCAAAGTCGAAACCTTGCAGAATTTGTTCCACTCAGAAATTGGCATAGAAGTGTTTAGTCTAACGATCTTTAACTGAAAAATACCCATAGTCGCACCTTTGAGCCTTTGTACAGGGTCGAGGCTAATAATTCGAGAAAACATAAATTTGCCAAAGTCGAAACCTTGCAGAATTTGTTCCACTCAGAAATTGGCATAGAAGTGTTTAGTCTATCGATCTTTAACCGAAAAATACCCAGTCGAACCTTTGAGCCTTTGTACAGGGTCGAGGCTAATAATTCGAGAAACATAAATTGGCCAAAGTCGAACACTTGCAGAATTTGTTCCACTCAGAAATTAGCATAGGAGTACTCAGTCTATCGATCTTTAACCGAAAAATACCCATAGTCGCACCTTTGAGCCTTTGTACAGGGTCGGAGCTAATAATTCGAGAAAACATAAATTGGCCAAAGTCGAAACCTTGCAGAATTTGTTCCACTCAGAAATTGGCATAGAAGTGTTTAGTTTAACGATCTTTAACTGAAAAATACCCATATCGCACCTTTGAGCCTTTGTACAGGGTCGAGGCTAATAATTCGAAAAATATAAATTGGAAAAAGTCGAACACTTGCAGAACTTGTTCCACTCAGAAATTGGCATAGAAGTGTTTAGTCTAACGACCTTTAACTGAAAAATACCCATAGTCGCACCTTTGAGCCTTTGTACAGGGTCGAGGCTAATAATTCGGGAAAACATAAATTGGCCAAAGTCGAAACCTTGCAGAACTTGTTCCACTCAGAAATTGGCATAGAAGTGTTTAGTCTAACGACCTTTAACTGAAAAATACCCATAGTCGCACCTTTGAGCCTTTGTACAGGGTCGAGGCTAATAATTCGAGAAAACATAAATTGGCCAAAGTCGAAACCTTGCAGAATTTGTTCCACTCAGAAATTAGCATAGGAGTACTCAGTCTATCGATCTTTACCCGAAAAATACCCATAGTCGAACCTTTGAGCCTTTTTACAGGGTCGAGGCTAATAATTCGAGAAACATAAATTGGCCAAAGTCGAACACTTGCAGAATTTGTTCCACATCGAAATTGGCATAGAAGTGTTTAGTCTATCGAACTTTAACCGAAAAATACCCATAGTCGCACCTTTGAACCTTTGTACAGGGTCGAGGCTAATAATTCGAGAAACATAAATTGGCCAAAGTCGAACACTTGCAGAATTTGTTCCACATCGAAATTGGCATAGAAGTGTTTAGTCTATCGAACTTTAACCGAAAAATACCCATAGTCGCACCTTTGAACCTTTGTACAGGGTCGAGGCTAATAATTCGAGAAACATAAATTGGCCAAAGTCGAACACTTGCAGAATTTGTTCCACTCAGAAATTAGCATAGGAGTACTCAGTCTATCGATCTTTAACCGAATAATACCCATAGTCGCACCTTTGAGCCTTTGTACAGGGTCGAGGCTAATAATTCGAGAAACATAAATTGGCCAAAGTCGAACACTTGCAGAATTTGTTCCACATCGAAATTGGCATAGAAGTGTTTAGTCTATCGAACTTTAACCGAAAAATACCCATAGTCGCACCTTTGAACCTTTGTACAGGGTCGAGGCTAATAATTCGAGAAACATAAATTGGCCAAAGTCGAACACTTGCAGAATTTGTTCCACTCAGAAATTAGCATAGGAGTACTCAGTCTATCGATCTTTAACCGAATAATACCCATAGTCGCACCTTTGAGCCTTTGTACAGGGTCGAGGCTAATAATTCGAGAAACATAAATTTGACAAAGTCGAAACCTTGCAGAATTTGTTCCACTCAGAAATTGGCATAGAAGTGTTTAGTCTATCGATCTTTAACCGAAAAATACCCATAGTCGAACCTTTGAGCCTTTGTACAGGGTCGAGGCTAATAATTCGAGAAACATAAATTGGCCAAAGTCGAACACTTGCAGAATTTGTTCCACATCGAAATTGGCATAGAAGTGTTTAGTCTATCGAACTTTAACCGAAAAATACCCATAGTCGCACCTTTGAACCTTTGTACAGGGTCGAGGCTAATAATTCGAGAAACATAAATTGGCCAAAGTCGAACACTTGCAGAATTTGTTCCACTCAGAAATTAGCATAGGAGTACTCAGTCTATCGATCTTTAACCGAATAATACCCATAGTCGCACCTTTGAGCCTTTGTACAGGGTCGAGGCTAATAATTCGAGAAACATAAATTTGGCAAAGTCGAAACCTTGCAGAATTTGTTCCACTCAGAAATTGGAATAGAAGTGTTTAGTCTATCGATCTTTAACCGAATAATACCCATAGTCGCACCTTTGAGCCTTTGTACAGGGTCGAGGCTAATAATTCGAGAAACATAAATTGGCCAAAGTCGAACACTTGCAGAATTTGTTCCACTCAGAAATTAGCATAGGAGTACTCAGTCTATCGATCTTTAACCGAATAATACCCATAGTCGCACCTTTGAGCCTTTGTACAGGGTCGAGGCTAATAATTCGAGAAACATAAATTTGACAAAGTCGAAACCTTGCAGAATTTGTTCCACTCAGAAATTGGCATAGAAGTGTTTAGTCTATCGATCTTTAACCGAAAAATACCCATAGTCGAACCTTTGAGCCTTTTTACAGGGTCGAGGCTAATAATTCGAGAAACATAAATTGGCCAAAGTCGAACACTTGCAGAATTTGTTCCACATCGAAATTGGCATAGAAGTGTTTAGTCTATCGAACTTTAACCGAAAAATACCCATAGTCGCACCTTTGAACCTTTGTACAGGGTCGAGGCTAATAATTCGAGAAACATAAATTGGCCAAAGTCGAACACTTGCAGAATTTGTTCCACATCGAAATTGGCATAGAAGTGTTTAGTCTATCGAACTTTAACCGAAAAATACCCATAGTCGCACCTTTGAACCTTTGTACAGGGTCGAGGCTAATAATTCGAGAAACATAAATTGGCCAAAGTCGAACACTTGCAGAATTTGTTCCACTCAGAAATTAGCATAGGAGTACTCAGTCTATCGATCTTTAACCGAATAATACCCATAGTCGCACCTTTGAGCCTTTGTACAGGGTCGAGGCTAATAATTCGAGAAACATAAATTGGCCAAAGTCGAACACTTGCAGAATTTGTTCCACATCGAAATTGGCATAGAAGTGTTTAGTCTATCGAACTTTAACCGAAAAATACCCATAGTCGCACCTTTGAACCTTTGTACAGGGTCGAGGCTAATAATTCGAGAAACATAAATTGGCCAAAGTCGAACACTTGCAGAATTTGTTCCACTCAGAAATTAGCATAGGAGTACTCAGTCTATCGATCTTTAACCGAATAATACCCATAGTCGCACCTTTGAGCCTTTGTACAGGGTCGAGGCTAATAATTCGAGAAACATAAATTTGACAAAGTCGAAACCTTGCAGAATTTGTTCCACTCAGAAATTGGCATAGAAGTGTTTAGTCTATCGATCTTTAACCGAAAAATACCCATAGTCGAACCTTTGAGCCTTTGTACAGGGTCGAGGCTAATAATTCGAGAAACATAAATTGGCCAAAGTCGAACACTTGCAGAATTTGTTCCACATCGAAATTGGCATAGAAGTGTTTAGTCTATCGAACTTTAACCGAAAAATACCCATAGTCGCACCTTTGAACCTTTGTACAGGGTCGAGGCTAATAATTCGAGAAACATAAATTGGCCAAAGTCGAACACTTGCAGAATTTGTTCCACTCAGAAATTAGCATAGGAGTACTCAGTCTATCGATCTTTAACCGAATAATACCCATAGTCGCACCTTTGAGCCTTTGTACAGGGTCGAGGCTAATAATTCGAGAAACATAAATTTGGCAAAGTCGAAACCTTGCAGAATTTGTTCCACTCAGAAATTGGAATAGAAGTGTTTAGTCTATCGATCTTTAACCGAATAATACCCATAGTCGCACCTTTGAGCCTTTGTACAGGGTCGAGGCTAATAATTCGAGAAACATAAATTTGACAAAGTCGAAACCTTGCAGAATTTGTTCCACTCAGAAATTGGCATAGAAGTGTTTAGTCTATCGATCTTTAACCGAAAAATACCCATAGTCGAACCTTTGAGCCTTTGTACAGGGTCGAGGCTAATAATTCGAGAAACATAAATTGGCCAAAGTCGAAACCTTGCAGAATTTGTTCCACTCAGAAATTGGCATAGAAGTGTTTAGTCTATCGAACTTTAACCGAAAAATACCCATAGTCGCACCTTTGAGCCTTTGTACAGGGTCGAAGCTAATAATTCGAGAAAACATAAATTGGCCAAAGTCAAAACCTTGCAGAGTTTGTTCCACTCAGAAATTATCATAGAAGTGTTTAGTCTATCGACCTTTAACCGAAAAAAACCCATAGTCGCACCTTGGAGCCTTTGTACAGGGTCGAGGCTAATAATTCGAGAAAACATAAATTTGCCAAAGTCGAAACCTTGCAGAATTTGTTCCACTCAGAAATTGGCATAGAAGTGTTTAGTCTATCGATCTTTAACCGTAAAATACCCATAGTAAAACCTTTGAGCCTTTGTACAGGGTCGAGGCTAATAATTCGAGAAACATAAATTGGCCAAAGTCGAACACTTGCAGAATTTGTTCCACTCAGAAATTAGCATAGGAGTACTCAGTCTATCGATCTTTAACCGAATAATACCCATAGTCGCACCTTTGAGCCTTTTTACAGGGTCGAGGCTAATAATTCGAGAAACAAAAATTTGACAAAGTCGAAACCTTGCAGAATTTGTTCCACATCGAAATTGGCATAGAAGTGTTTAGTCTATCGATCTTTAACCGAATAATACCCATAGTCGCACCTTTGAGCCTTTGTACAGGGTCGAGGCTAATAATTCGAGAAACATAAATTTGACAAAGTCGAAACCTTGCAGAATTTGTTCCACTCAGAAATTGGCATAAAAGTGTTTAGTCTATCGATCTTTAACCGAAAAATACCCATAGTCGAAACTTTGAGCCTTTGTACAGGGTCGAGGCTAATAATTCGAGAAACATAAATTGGCCAAAGTCGAAACCTTGCAGAATTTGTTCCACTCAGAAATTGGCATAGAAGTGTTTAGTCTATCGAACTTTAACCGAAAAATACCCATAGTCGCACCTTTGAGCCTTTGTACAGGGTCGAAGCTAATAATTCGAGAAAACATAAATTGGCCAAAGTCGAAACCTTGCAGAGTTTGTTCCACTCAGAAATTATCATAGAAGTGTTTAGTCTATCGACCTTTAACCGAAAAAAACCCATAGTAAAACCTTTGAGCCTTTGTACAGGGTCGAGGCTAATAATTCGAGAAACATAAATTGGCCAAAGTCGAACACTTGCAGAATTTGTTCCACTCAGAAATTAGCATAGGAGTACTCAGTCTATCGATCTTTAACCGAATAATACCCATAGTCGCACCTTTGAGCCTTTGTACAGGGTCGAGGCTAATAATTCGAGAAACATAAATTTGACAAAGTCGAAACCTTGCAGAATTTGTTCCACTCAGAAATTGGCATAGAAGTGTTTAGTCTATCGATCTTTAACCGAAAAATACCCATAGTCGAACCTTTGAGCCTTTGTACAGGGTCGAGGCTAATAATTCGAGAAACATAAATTGGCCAAAGTCGAACACTTGCAGAATTTGTTCCACTCAGAAATTAGCATAGGAGTACTCAGTCTATCGATCTTTAACCGAAAAATACCCATAGTCGCACCTTTGAACCTTTGTACAGGGTCGAGGCTAATAATTCGAGAAACATAAATTGGCCAAAGTCGAACACTTGCAGAATTTGTTCCACATCGAAATTGGCATAGAAGTGTTTAGTCTATCGAACTTTAACCGAAAAATACCCATAGTCGCACCTTTGAGCCTTTGTACAGGGTCGAAGCTAATAATTCGAGAAAACATAAATTGGCCAAAGTCGAAACCTTGCAGAATTTGTTCCACTCAGAAATTATCATAGAAGTGTTTAGTCTATCGACCTTTAACCGAAAAAAACCCATAGTCGCACCTTGGAGCCTTTGTACAGGGTCGAGGCTAATAATTCGAGAAACATAAATTGGCCAAAGTCGAACACTTGCGGAATTTGTTCCACATCGAAATTGGCATAGAAGTGTTTAGTCTATCGAACTTTAACCGAAAAATACCCATAGTCTTGTACAGGGTCGAAGCTAATAATTCGAGAAAACATAAATTGGCCAAAGTCGAAACCTTGCAGAATTTGTTCCACTCAGAAATTGGCATAGAAGTGTTTAGTTTAACGATCTTTAACTGAAAAATACCCATATCGCACCTTTGAGCCTTTGTACAGGGTCGAGGCTAATAATTCGAAAAATATAAATTGGAAAAAGTCGAACACTTGCAGAACTTGTTCCACTCAGAAATTAGCATAGGAGTATTCAGTCTATCGACCTTTAACTGAAAAATACCCATAGTCGCACCTTTGAGCCTTTGTACAGGGTCGAGGCTAATAATTCGAGAAAACATAAATTGGCCAAAGTCGAAACCTTGCAGAATTTGTTCCACTCAGAAATTGGCATAGAAGTGTTTAGTCTATCGATCTTTAACCGTAAAATACCCATAGTAAAACCTTTGAGCCTTTGTACAGGGTCGAGGCTAATAATTCGAGAAACATAAATTGGCCAAAGTCGAACACTTGCAGAATTTGTTCCACTCAGAAATTAGCATAGGAGTACTCAGTCTATCGATCTTTAACCGAATAATACCCATAGTCGCACCTTTGAGCCTTTTTACAGGGTCGAGGCTAATAATTCGAGAAACAAAAATTTGACAAAGTCGAAACCTTGCAGAATTTGTTCCACATCGAAATTGGCATAGAAGTGTTTAGTCTATCGATCTTTAACCGAATAATACCCATAGTCGCACCTTTGAGCCTTTGTACAGGGTCGAGGCTAATAATTCGAGAAACATAAATTTGACAAAGTCGAAACCTTGCAGAATTTGTTCCACTCAGAAATTGGCATAAAAGTGTTTAGTCTATCGATCTTTAACCGAAAAATACCCATAGTCGAAACTTTGAGCCTTTGTACAGGGTCGAGGCTAATAATTCGAGAAACATAAATTGGCCAAAGTCGAAACCTTGCAGAATTTGTTCCACTCAGAAATTGGCATAGAAGTGTTTAGTCTATCGAACTTTAACCGAAAAATACCCATAGTCGCACCTTTGAGCCTTTGTACAGGGTCGAAGCTAATAATTCGAGAAAACATAAATTGGCCAAAGTCGAAACCTTGCAGAGTTTGTTCCACTCAGAAATTATCATAGAAGTGTTTAGTCTATCGACCTTTAACCGAAAAAAACCCATAGTAAAACCTTTGAGCCTTTGTACAGGGTCGAGGCTAATAATTCGAGAAACATAAATTGGCCAAAGTCGAACACTTGCAGAATTTGTTCCACTCAGAAATTAGCATAGGAGTACTCAGTCTATCGATCTTTAACCGAATAATACCCATAGTCGCACCTTTGAGCCTTTGTACAGGGTCGAGGCTAATAATTCGAGAAACATAAATTTGACAAAGTCGAAACCTTGCAGAATTTGTTCCACTCAGAAATTGGCATAGAAGTGTTTAGTCTATCGATCTTTAACCGAAAAATACCCATAGTCGAACCTTTGAGCCTTTGTACAGGGTCGAGGCTAATAATTCGAGAAACATAAATTGGCCAAAGTCGAACACTTGCAGAATTTGTTCCACTCAGAAATTAGCATAGGAGTACTCAGTCTATCGATCTTTAACCGAAAAATACCCATAGTCGCACCTTTGAACCTTTGTACAGGGTCGAGGCTAATAATTCGAGAAACATAAATTGGCCAAAGTCGAACACTTGCAGAATTTGTTCCACATCGAAATTGGCATAGAAGTGTTTAGTCTATCGAACTTTAACCGAAAAATACCCATAGTCGCACCTTTGAGCCTTTGTACAGGGTCGAAGCTAATAATTCGAGAAAACATAAATTGGCCAAAGTCGAAACCTTGCAGAATTTGTTCCACTCAGAAATTATCATAGAAGTGTTTAGTCTATCGACCTTTAACCGAAAAAAACCCATAGTCGCACCTTGGAGCCTTTGTACAGGGTCGAGGCTAATAATTCGAGAAAACATAAATTGGCCAAAGTCGAACACTTGCAGAATTTGTTCCACTCAGAAATTAGCATAGGAGTACTCAGTCTATCGATCTTTACCCGAAAAATACCCATAGTCGCTCCTTTGAACCTTTGTACAGGGTCGAGGCTAATAATTCGAGAAACATAAATTGGCCAAAGTCGAACACTTGCGGAATTTGTTCCACATCGAAATTGGCATAGAAGTGTTTAGTCTATCGAACTTTAACCGAAAAATACCCATAGTCTTGTACAGGGTCGAAGCTAATAATTCGAGAAAACATAAATTGGCCAAAGTCGAAACCTTGCAGAATTTGTTCCACTCAGAAATTGGCATAGAAGTGTTTAGTTTAACGATCTTTAACTGAAAAATACCCATATCGCACCTTTGAGCCTTTGTACAGGGTCGAGGCTAATAATTCGAAAAATATAAATTGGAAAAAGTCGAACACTTGCAGAACTTGTTCCACTCAGAAATTAGCATAGGAGTATTCAGTCTATCGACCTTTAACTGAAAAATACCCATAGTCGCACCTTTGAGCCTTTGTACAGGGTCGAGGCTAATAATTCGAGAAAACATAAATTTGCCAAAGTCGAAACCTTGCAGAATTTGTTCCACTCAGAAATTGGCATAGAAGTGTTTAGTCTATCGATCTTTAACCGAAAAATACCCATAGTCGAACCTTTGAGCCTTTGTACAGGGTCGAGGCTAATAATTCGAGAAACTTAAATTGGCCAAAGTCGAACACTTGCAGAATTTGTTCCACTCAGAAATTAGCATAGGAGTACTCAGTCTATCGATCTTTAACCGAAAAATACCCATAGTCACACCTTTGAACCTTTGTACAGGGTCGAGGCTAATAATTCGAGGAACATAAATTGGCCAAAGTCGAACACTTGCAGAATTTGTTCCACATCGAAATTGGCATAGAAGTGTTTAGTCTATCGAACTTTAACCGAAAAATACCCATAGTCGCACCTTTGAGCCTTTGTACAGGGTCGAAGCTAATAATTCGAGAAAACATAAATTGGCCAAAGTCGAAACCTTGCAGAATTTGTTCCACTCAGAAATTATCATAGAAGTGTTTAGTCTATCGACCTTTAACCGAAAAAAAACCCATAGTCGCACCTTGGAGCCTTTGTACAGGGTCGAGGCTAATAATTCGAGAAAACATAAATTGGCCAAAGTCGAACACTTGCAGAATTTGTTCCACTCAGAAATTAGCATAGGGTACTCAGTCTATCGCTCTTTACCCGAAAAATACCCATAGTAAAACCTTTGAGCCTTTGTACAGGGTCGAGGCTAATAATTCGAGAAACATAAATTGGCCAAAGTCGAACACTTGCAGAATTTGTTCCACTCAGAAATTATCATAGAAGTGTTTAGTCTATCGACCTTTAACCGAAAAAAACCCATAGTCGCACCTTGGAGCCTTTGTACAGGGTCGAGGCTAATAATTCGAGAAAACATAAATTTGCCAAAGTCGAAACCTTGCAGAATTTGTTCCACTCAGAAATTGGCATAGAAGTGTTTAGTCTATCGATCTTTAACCGAAAAATACCCATAGTAAAACCTTTGAGCCTTTGTACAGGATCGAGGCTAATAATTCGAGAAACATAAATTGGCCAAAGTCGAACACTTGCAGAATTTGTTCCACTCAGAAATTAGCATAGGAGTACTCAGTCTATCGATCTTTAACCGAATAATACCCATAGTCGCACCTTTGAGCCTTTGTACAGGGTCGAGGCTAATAATTCGAGAAACATAAATTTGACAAAGTCGAAACCTTGCAGAATTTGTTCCACTCAGAAATTGGCATAGAAGTGTTTAGTCTATCGATCTTTAACCGAAAAATACCCATAGTCGAACCTTTGAGCCTTTGTACAGGGTCGAGGCTAATAATTCGAGAAACATAAATTGGCCAAAGTCGAAACCTTGCAGAATTTGTTCCCCTCAGAAATTGGCATAGAAGTGTTTAGTTTAACGATCTTTAACTGAAAAATACCCATATCGCACCTTTGAGCCTTTGTACAGGGTCGAGGCTAATAATTCGAAAAATATAAATTGGAAAAAGTCGAACACTTGCAGAACTTGTTCCACTCAGAAATTAGCATAGGAGTATTCAGTCTATCGACCTTTAACTGAAAAATACCCATAGTCGCACCTTTGAGCCTTTGTACAGGGTCGAGGCTAATAATTCGAGAAAACATAAATTGGCCAAAGTCGAACACTTGCAGAATTTGTTCCACATCGAAATTGGCATAGAAGTGTTTAGTCTATCGAACTTTAACCGAAAAATACCCATAGTCGCACCTTTGAACCTTTGTACAGGGTCGAGGCTAATAATTCGAGAAACATAAATTGGCCAAAGTCGAACACTTGCAGAATTTGTTCCACTCAGAAATTAGCATAGGAGTACTCAGCCTATCGATCTTTAACCGAATAATACCCATAGTCGCACCTTTGAGCCTTTGTACAGGGTCGAGGCTAATAATTCGAGAAACATAAATTTGCCAAAGTCGAAACCTTGCAGAATTTGTTCCACTCAGAAATTGGCATAGAAGTGTTTAGTCTAACGATCTTTAACTGAAAAATACCCATAGTCGCACCTTTGAGCCTTTGTACAGGGTCGAGGCTAATAATTCGAGAAAACATAAATTTGCCAAAGTCGATACCTTGCAGAATTTGTTCCACTCAGAAATTGGCATAGAAGTGTTTAGTCCATCGAACTTTAACCGAAAAATATCCATAGTCGCACCTTTGAACCTTTGTACAGGGTCGAGGCTAATAATTCGAGAAACATAAATTGGCCAAAGTCGAACACTTGCAGAATTTGTTCCACATCGAAATTGACATAGAAGTGTTTAGTCTATCGAACTTTAACCGAAAAATACCCATAGTCGCACCTTTGAGCCTTTGTACAGGGTCGAAGCTAATAATTCGAGAAAACATAAATTGGCCAAAGTCGAAACCTTGCAGAATTTGTTCCACTCAGAAATTGGCATAGAAGTGTTTAGTTTAACGATCTTTAACTGAAAAATACCCATATCGCACCTTTGAGCCTTTGTACAGGGTCGAGGCTAATAATTCGAAAAATATAAATTGGAAAAAGTCGAACACTTGCAGAACTTGTTCCACTCAGAAATTATCATAGAAGTGTTTAGTCTATCGACCTTTAACCGAAAAAAACCCATAGTAAAACCTTTGAGCCTTTGTACAGGGTCGAGGCTAATAATTCGAGAAACATAAATTGGCCAAAGTCGAACACTTGCAGAATTTGTTCCACTCAGAAATTAGCATAGGAGTACTCAGTCTATCGATCTTTAACCGAATAATACCCATAGTCGCACCTTTGAGCCTTTGTACAGGGTCGAGGCTAATAATTCGAGAAACATAAATTTGACAAAGTCGAAACCTTGCAGAATTTGTTCCACTCAGAAATTGGCATAGAAGTGTTTAGTCTATCGATCTTTAACCGAAAAATACCCATAGTCGAACCTTTGAGCCTTTGTACAGGGTCGAGGCTAATAATTCGAGAAACATAAATTGGCCAAAGTCGAACACTTGCAGAATTTGTTCCACTCAGAAATTAGCATAGGAGTACTCAGTCTATCGATCTTTAACCGAAAAATACCCATAGTCGCACCTTTGAACCTTTGTACAGGGTCGAGGCTAATAATTCGAGAAACATAAATTGGCCAAAGTCGAACACTTGCAGAATTTGTTCCACATCGAAATTGGCATAGAAGTGTTTAGTCTATCGAACTTTAACCGAAAAATACCCATAGTCGCACCTTTGAGCCTTTGTACAGGGTCGAAGCTAATAATTCGAGAAAACATAAATTGGCCAAAGTCGAAACCTTGCAGAATTTGTTCCACTCAGAAATTATCATAGAAGTGTTTAGTCTATCGACCTTTAACCGAAAAAAACCCATAGTCGCACCTTGGAGCCTTTGTACAGGGTCGAGGCTAATAATTCGAGAAAACATAAATTGGCCAAAGTCGAACACTTGCAGAATTTGTTCCACTCAGAAATTAGCATAGGAGTACTCAGTCTATCGATCTTTACCCGAAAAATACCCATAGTCGCTCCTTTGAACCTTTGTACAGGGTCGAGGCTAATAATTCGAGAAACATAAATTGGCCAAAGTCGAACACTTGCGGAATTTGTTCCACATCGAAATTGGCATAGAAGTGTTTAGTCTATCGAACTTTAACCGAAAAATACCCATAGTCTTGTACAGGGTCGAAGCTAATAATTCGAGAAAACATAAATTGGCCAAAGTCGAAACCTTGCAGAATTTGTTCCACTCAGAAATTGGCATAGAAGTGTTTAGTTTAACGATCTTTAACTGAAAAATACCCATATCGCACCTTTGAGCCTTTGTACAGGGTCGAGGCTAATAATTCGAAAAATATAAATTGGAAAAAGTCGAACACTTGCAGAACTTGTTCCACTCAGAAATTAGCATAGGAGTATTCAGTCTATCGACCTTTAACTGAAAAATACCCATAGTCGCACCTTTGAGCCTTTGTACAGGGTCGAGGCTAATAATTCGAGAAAACATAAATTTGCCAAAGTCGAAACCTTGCAGAATTTGTTCCACTCAGAAATTGGCATAGAAGTGTTTAGTCTATCGATCTTTAACCGAAAAATACCCATAGTCGAACCTTTGAGCCTTTGTACAGGGTCGAGGCTAATAATTCGAGAAACTTAAATTGGCCAAAGTCGAACACTTGCAGAATTTGTTCCACTCAGAAATTAGCATAGGAGTACTCAGTCTATCGATCTTTAACCGAAAAATACCCATAGTCACACCTTTGAACCTTTGTACAGGGTCGAGGCTAATAATTCGAGGAACATAAATTGGCCAAAGTCGAACACTTGCAGAATTTGTTCCACATCGAAATTGGCATAGAAGTGTTTAGTCTATCGAACTTTAACCGAAAAATACCCATAGTCGCACCTTTGAGCCTTTGTACAGGGTCGAAGCTAATAATTCGAGAAAACATAAATTGGCCAAAGTCGAAACCTTGCAGAATTTGTTCCACTCAGAAATTATCATAGAAGTGTTTAGTCTATCGACCTTTAACCGAAAAAAAACCCATAGTCGCACCTTGGAGCCTTTGTACAGGGTCGAGGCTAATAATTCGAGAAAACATAAATTGGCCAAAGTCGAACACTTGCAGAATTTGTTCCACTCAGAAATTAGCATAGGGTACTCAGTCTATCGCTCTTTACCCGAAAAATACCCATAGTAAAACCTTTGAGCCTTTGTACAGGGTCGAGGCTAATAATTCGAGAAACATAAATTGGCCAAAGTCGAACACTTGCAGAATTTGTTCCACTCAGAAATTATCATAGAAGTGTTTAGTCTATCGACCTTTAACCGAAAAAAACCCATAGTCGCACCTTGGAGCCTTTGTACAGGGTCGAGGCTAATAATTCGAGAAAACATAAATTTGCCAAAGTCGAAACCTTGCAGAATTTGTTCCACTCAGAAATTGGCATAGAAGTGTTTAGTCTATCGATCTTTAACCGAAAAATACCCATAGTAAAACCTTTGAGCCTTTGTACAGGATCGAGGCTAATAATTCGAGAAACATAAATTGGCCAAAGTCGAACACTTGCAGAATTTGTTCCACTCAGAAATTAGCATAGGAGTACTCAGTCTATCGATCTTTAACCGAATAATACCCATAGTCGCACCTTTGAGCCTTTGTACAGGGTCGAGGCTAATAATTCGAGAAACATAAATTTGACAAAGTCGAAACCTTGCAGAATTTGTTCCACTCAGAAATTGGCATAGAAGTGTTTAGTCTATCGATCTTTAACCGAAAAATACCCATAGTCGAACCTTTGAGCCTTTGTACAGGGTCGAGGCTAATAATTCGAGAAACATAAATTGGCCAAAGTCGAAACCTTGCAGAATTTGTTCCCCTCAGAAATTGGCATAGAAGTGTTTAGTTTAACGATCTTTAACTGAAAAATACCCATATCGCACCTTTGAGCCTTTGTACAGGGTCGAGGCTAATAATTCGAAAAATATAAATTGGAAAAAGTCGAACACTTGCAGAACTTGTTCCACTCAGAAATTAGCATAGGAGTATTCAGTCTATCGACCTTTAACTGAAAAATACCCATAGTCGCACCTTTGAGCCTTTGTACAGGGTCGAGGCTAATAATTCGAGAAAACATAAATTGGCCAAAGTCGAACACTTGCAGAATTTGTTCCACATCGAAATTGGCATAGAAGTGTTTAGTCTATCGAACTTTAACCGAAAAATACCCATAGTCGCACCTTTGAACCTTTGTACAGGGTCGAGGCTAATAATTCGAGAAACATAAATTGGCCAAAGTCGAACACTTGCAGAATTTGTTCCACTCAGAAATTAGCATAGGAGTACTCAGCCTATCGATCTTTAACCGAATAATACCCATAGTCGCACCTTTGAGCCTTTGTACAGGGTCGAGGCTAATAATTCGAGAAACATAAATTTGCCAAAGTCGAAACCTTGCAGAATTTGTTCCACTCAGAAATTGGCATAGAAGTGTTTAGTCTATCGATCTTTAACCGAAAAATACCCATAGTCGAACCTTTGAGCCTTTGTACAGGGTCGAGGCTAATAATTCGAGAAACTTAAATTGGCCAAAGTCGAACACTTGCAGAATTTGTTCCACTCAGAAATTAGCATAGGAGTACTCAGTCTATCGATCTTTAACCGAAAAATACCCATAGTCACACCTTTGAACCTTTGTACAGGGTCGAGGCTAATAATTCGAGGAACATAAATTGGCCAAAGTCGAACACTTGCAGAATTTGTTCCACATCGAAATTGGCATAGAAGTGTTTAGTCTATCGAACTTTAACCGAAAAATACCCATAGTCGCACCTTTGAGCCTTTGTACAGGGTCGAAGCTAATAATTCGAGAAAACATAAATTGGCCAAAGTCGAAACCTTGCAGAATTTGTTCCACTCAGAAATTATCATAGAAGTGTTTAGTCTATCGACCTTTAACCGAAAAAAAACCCATAGTCGCACCTTGGAGCCTTTGTACAGGGTCGAGGCTAATAATTCGAGAAAACATAAATTGGCCAAAGTCGAACACTTGCAGAATTTGTTCCACTCAGAAATTAGCATAGGGTACTCAGTCTATCGCTCTTTACCCGAAAAATACCCATAGTAAAACCTTTGAGCCTTTGTACAGGGTCGAGGCTAATAATTCGAGAAACATAAATTGGCCAAAGTCGAACACTTGCAGAATTTGTTCCACTCAGAAATTATCATAGAAGTGTTTAGTCTATCGACCTTTAACCGAAAAAAACCCATAGTCGCACCTTGGAGCCTTTGTACAGGGTCGAGGCTAATAATTCGAGAAAACATAAATTTGCCAAAGTCGAAACCTTGCAGAATTTGTTCCACTCAGAAATTGGCATAGAAGTGTTTAGTCTATCGATCTTTAACCGAAAAATACCCATAGTAAAACCTTTGAGCCTTTGTACAGGATCGAGGCTAATAATTCGAGAAACATAAATTGGCCAAAGTCGAACACTTGCAGAATTTGTTCCACTCAGAAATTAGCATAGGAGTACTCAGTCTATCGATCTTTAACCGAATAATACCCATAGTCGCACCTTTGAGCCTTTGTACAGGGTCGAGGCTAATAATTCGAGAAACATAAATTTGACAAAGTCGAAACCTTGCAGAATTTGTTCCACTCAGAAATTGGCATAGAAGTGTTTAGTCTATCGATCTTTAACCGAAAAATACCCATAGTCGAACCTTTGAGCCTTTGTACAGGGTCGAGGCTAATAATTCGAGAAACATAAATTGGCCAAAGTCGAAACCTTGCAGAATTTGTTCCCCTCAGAAATTGGCATAGAAGTGTTTAGTTTAACGATCTTTAACTGAAAAATACCCATATCGCACCTTTGAGCCTTTGTACAGGGTCGAGGCTAATAATTCGAAAAATATAAATTGGAAAAAGTCGAACACTTGCAGAACTTGTTCCACTCAGAAATTAGCATAGGAGTATTCAGTCTATCGACCTTTAACTGAAAAATACCCATAGTCGCACCTTTGAGCCTTTGTACAGGGTCGAGGCTAATAATTCGAGAAAACATAAATTGGCCAAAGTCGAACACTTGCAGAATTTGTTCCACATCGAAATTGGCATAGAAGTGTTTAGTCTATCGAACTTTAACCGAAAAATACCCATAGTCGCACCTTTGAACCTTTGTACAGGGTCGAGGCTAATAATTCGAGAAACATAAATTGGCCAAAGTCGAACACTTGCAGAATTTGTTCCACTCAGAAATTAGCATAGGAGTACTCAGCCTATCGATCTTTAACCGAATAATACCCATAGTCGCACCTTTGAGCCTTTGTACAGGGTCGAGGCTAATAATTCGAGAAACATAAATTTGCCAAAGTCGAAACCTTGCAGAATTTGTTCCACTCAGAAATTGGCATAGAAGTGTTTAGTCTAACGATCTTTAACTGAAAAATACCCATAGTCGCACCTTTGAGCCTTTGTACAGGGTCGAGGCTAATAATTCGAGAAAACATAAATTTGCCAAAGTCGATACCTTGCAGAATTTGTTCCACTCAGAAATTGGCATAGAAGTGTTTAGTCCATCGAACTTTAACCGAAAAATATCCATAGTCGCACCTTTGAACCTTTGTACAGGGTCGAGGCTAATAATTCGAGAAACATAAATTGGCCAAAGTCGAACACTTGCAGAATTTGTTCCACATCGAAATTGACATAGAAGTGTTTAGTCTATCGAACTTTAACCGAAAAATACCCATAGTCGCACCTTTGAGCCTTTGTACAGGGTCGAAGCTAATAATTCGAGAAAACATAAATTGGCCAAAGTCGAAACCTTGCAGAATTTGTTCCACTCAGAAATTGGCATAGAAGTGTTTAGTTTAACGATCTTTAACTGAAAAATACCCATATCGCACCTTTGAGCCTTTGTACAGGGTCGAGGCTAATAATTCGAAAAATATAAATTGGAAAAAGTCGAACACTTGCAGAACTTGTTCCACTCAGAAATTAGCATAGGAGTATTCAGTCTATCGACCTTTAACTGAAAAATACCCATAGTCGCACCTTTGAGCCTTTGTACAGGGTCGAGGCTAATAATTCGAGAAAACATAAATTGGCCAAAGTCGAAACCTTGCAGAATTTGTTCCACTCAGAAATTGGCATAGAAGTGTTTAGTCTAACGATCTTTAACTGAAAAATACCCATAGTCGCACCTTTGAGCCTTTGTACAGGGTCGAGGCTAATAATTCGAGAAAACATAAATTTGCCAAAGTCGAAACCTTGCAGAATTTGTTCCACTCAGAAATTGGCATAGAAGTGTTTAGTCTATCGATCTTTAACCGAAAAATACCCAGTCGAACCTTTGAGCCTTTGTACAGGGTCGAGGCTAATAATTCGAGAAACATAAATTGGCCAAAGTCGAACACTTGCAGAATTTGTTCCACTCAGAAATTAGCATAGGAGTACTCAGTCTATCGATCTTTAACCGAAAAATACCCATAGTCGCACCTTTGAGCCTTTGTACAGGGTCGAAGCTAATAATTCGAGAAAACATAAATTGGCCAAAGTCGAAACCTTGCAGAATTTGTTCCACTCAGAAATTGGCATAGAAGTGTTTAGTTTAACGATCTTTAACTGAAAAATACCCATATCGCACCTTTGAGCCTTTGTACAGGGTCGAAGCTAATAATTCGAGAAAACCTAAATTGGCCAAAGTCGAAACCTTGCAGAATTTGTTCCACTCAGAAATTGGCATAGAAGTGTTTAGTTTAACGATCTTTAACTGAAAAATACCCATATCGCACCTTTGAGCCTTTGTACAGGGTCGAGGCTAATAATTCGAAAAATATAAATTGGAAAAAGTCGAACACTTGCAGAACTTGTTCCACTCAGAAATTGGCATAGAAGTGTTTAGTCTAACGACCTTTAACTGAAAAATACCCATAGTCGCACCTTTGAGCCTTTGTACAGGGTCGAGGCTAATAATTCGAGAAAACATAAATTGGCCAAAGTCGAAACCTTGCAGAATTTGTTCCACTCAGAAATTGGCATTGAAGTGTTTAGTCTAACGATCTTTAACTGAAAAATACCCATAGTCGCACCTTTGAGCCTTTGTACAGGGTCGAGGCTAATAATTCAAGAAGACATAAATTTGCCAAAGTCGAAACCTTGCAGAATTTGTTCCACTCAGAAATTAGCTTAGGAGTACTCAGTCTATCGATCTTTACCCGAAAAATACCCATAGTCGAACCTTTGAGCCTTTGTACAGGGTCGAGGCTAATAATTCGAGAAACATAAATTGGCCAAAGTCGAACACTTGCAGAATTTGTTCCACTCAGAAATTAGCATAGGAGTACTCAGTCTATCGATCTTTACCCGAAAAATACCCATAGTCGAACCTTTGAGCCTTTGTACAGGGTCGAGGCTAATAATTCGAGAAACATAAATTGGCCAAAGTCGAACACTTGCAGAATTTGTTCCACATCGAAATTGGCATAGAAGTGTTTAGTCTATCGAACTTTAACCGAAAAATACCCATAGTCGCACCTTTGAAGCTTTGTACAGGGTCGAGGCTAATAATTCGAGAAACATAAATTGGCCAAAGTCGAACACTTGCAGAATTTGTTCCACTCAGAAATTAGCATAGGAGTACTCAGTCTATCGATCTTTAACCGAATAATACCCATAGTCGCACCTTTGAGCCTTTGTACAGGGTCGAGGCTAATAATTCGAGAAACATAAATTTGACAAAGTCGAAACCTTGCAGAATTTGTTCCACTCAGAAATTGGCATAGAAGTGTTTAGTCTATCGATCTTTAACCGAAAAATACCCATAGTCGAACCTTTGAGCCTTTGTACAGGGTCGAGGCTAATAATTCGAGAAACATAAATTGGCCAAAGTCGAACACTTGCAGAATTTGTTCCACATCGAAATTGGCATAGAAGTGTTTAGTCTATCGAACTTTAACCGAAAAATACCCATAGTCGCACCTTTGAACCTTTGTACAGGGTCGAGGCTAATAATTCGAGAAACATAAATTGGCCAAAGTCGAACACTTGCAGAATTTGTTCCACTCAGAAATTAGCATAGGAGTACTCAGTCTATCGATCTTTAACCGAATAATACCCATAGTCGCACCATTGAGCCTTTGTACAGGGTCGAGGCTAATAATTCGAGAAACATAAATTTGGCAAAGTCGAATTGGCAAAGTCGAAACCTTGCAGAATTTGTTCCACTCAGAAATTGGCATAGAAGTGTTTAGTCTATCGATCTTTAACCGAATAATACCCATAGTCGCACCTTTGAGCCTTTGTACAGGGTCGAGGCTAATAATTCGAGAAACATAAATTTGACAAAGTCGAAACCTTGCAGAATTTGTTCCACTCAGAAATTGGCATAGAAGTGTTTAGTCTATCGATCTTTAACCGAAAAATACCCATAGTCGAACCTTTGAGCCTTTGTACAGGGTCGAGGCTAATAATTCGAGAAACATAAATTGGCCAAAGTCGAAACCTTGCAGAATTTGTTCCACTCAGAAATTGGCATAGAAGTGTTTAGTCTATCGAACTTTAACCGAAAAATACCCATAGTCGCACCTTTGAGCCTTTGTACAGGGTCGAAGCTAATAATTCGAGAAAACATAAATTGGCCAAAGTCGAAACCTTGCAGAGTTTGTTCCACTCAGAAATTATCATAGAAGTGTTTAGTCTATCGACCTTTAACCGAAAAAAACCCATAGTCGCACCTTGGAGCCTTTGTACAGGGTCGAGGCTAATAATTCGAGAAAACATAAATTTGCCAAAGTCGAAACCTTGCAGAATTTGTTCCACTCAGAAATTGGCATAGAAGTGTTTAGTCTATCGATCTTTAACCGTAAAATACCCATAGTAAAACCTTTGAGCCTTTGTACAGGGTCGAGGCTAATAATTCGAGAAACATAAATTGGCCAAAGTCGAACACTTGCAGAATTTGTTCAACTCAGAAATTAGCATAGGAGTACTCAGTCTATCGATCTTTAACCGAATAATACCCATAGTCGCACCTTTGAGCCTTTGTACAGGGTCGAGGCTAATAATTCGAGAAACAAAAATTTGACAAAGTCGAAACCTTGCAGAATTTGTTCCACTCAGAAATTGGCATAGAAGTGTTTAGTTTAACGATCTTTAACTGAAAAATACCCATATCGCACCTTTGAGCCTTTGTACAGGGTCGAGGCTAATAATTCGAAAAATATAAATTGGAAAAAGTCAAACACTTGCAGAACTTGTTCCACTCAGAAATTGGCATAGAAGTGTTTAGTCTATCGATCTTTAACCGAAAAATACCCATAGTCGAACCTTTGAGCCTTTGTACAGGGTCGAGGCTAATAATTCGAGAAACATAAATTGGCCAAAGTCGAAACCTTGCAGAATTTGTTCCCCTCAGAAATTGGCATAGAAGTGTTTAGTTTAACGATCTTTAACTGAAAAATACCCATATCGCACCTTTGAGCCTTTGTACAGGGTCGAGGCTAATAATTCGAAAAATATAAATTGGAAAAAGTCAAACACTTGCAGAACTTGTTCCACTCAGAAATTAGCATAGGAGTATTCAGTCTATCGACCTTTAACTGAAAAATACCCATAGTCGCACCTTTGAGCCTTTGTACAGGGTCGAGGCTAATAATTCGAGAAAACATAAATTGGCCAAAGTCGAAACCTTGCAGAATTTGTTCCACTCAGAAATTGGCATAGAAGTGTTTAGTCTAACGATCTTTAACTGAAAAATACCCATAGTCGCACCTTTGAGCCTTTGTACAGGGTCGAGGCTAATAATTCGAGAAAACATAAATTTGCCAAAGTCGAAACCTTGCAGAATTTGTTCCACTCAGAAATTGGCATAGAAGTGTTTAGTCTATCGATCTTTAACCGAATAATACCCATAGTCGCACCTTTGAGCCTTTGTACAGGGTCGAGGCTAATAATTCGAGAAACATAAATTTGACAAAGTCGAAACCTTGCAGAATTTGTTCCACTCAGAAATTGGCATAGAAGTGTTTAGTCTATCGATCTTTAACCGAAAAATACCCATAGTCGAACCTTTGAGCCTTTGTACAGGGTCGAGGCTAATAATTCGAGAAACATAAATTGGCCAAAGTCGAAACCTTGCAGAATTTGTTCCACTCAGAAATTGGCATAGAAGTGTTTAGTCTATCGAACTTTAACCGAAAAATACCCATAGTCGCACCTTTGAGCCTTTGTACAGGGTCGAAGCTAATAATTCGAGAAAACATAAATTGGCCAAAGTCGAAACCTTGCAGAGTTTGTTCCACTCAGAAATTATCATAGAAGTGTTTAGTCTATCGACCTTTAACCGAAAAAAACCCATAGTCGCACCTTGGAGCCTTTGTACAGGGTCGAGGCTAATAATTCGAGAAAACATAAATTTGCCAAAGTCGAAACCTTGCAGAATTTGTTCCACTCAGAAATTGGCATAGAAGTGTTTAGTCTATCGATCTTTAACCGTAAAATACCCATAGTAAAACCTTTGAGCCTTTGTACAGGGTCGAGGCTAATAATTCGAGAAACATAAATTGGCCAAAGTCGAACACTTGCAGAATTTGTTCAACTCAGAAATTAGCATAGGAGTACTCAGTCTATCGATCTTTAACCGAATAATACCCATAGTCGCACCTTTGAGCCTTTGTACAGGGTCGAGGCTAATAATTCGAGAAACAAAAATTTGACAAAGTCGAAACCTTGCAGAATTTGTTCCACTCAGAAATTGGCATAGAAGTGTTTAGTTTAACGATCTTTAACTGAAAAATACCCATATCGCACCTTTGAGCCTTTGTACAGGGTCGAGGCTAATAATTCGAAAAATATAAATTGGAAAAAGTCAAACACTTGCAGAACTTGTTCCACTCAGAAATTGGCATAGAAGTGTTTAGTCTATCGATCTTTAACCGAAAAATACCCATAGTCGAACCTTTGAGCCTTTGTACAGGGTCGAGGCTAATAATTCGAGAAACATAAATTGGCCAAAGTCGAAACCTTGCAGAATTTGTTCCCCTCAGAAATTGGCATAGAAGTGTTTAGTTTAACGATCTTTAACTGAAAAATACCCATATCGCACCTTTGAGCCTTTGTACAGGGTCGAGGCTAATAATTCGAAAAATATAAATTGGAAAAAGTCAAACACTTGCAGAACTTGTTCCACTCAGAAATTAGCATAGGAGTATTCAGTCTATCGACCTTTAACTGAAAAATACCCATAGTCGCACCTTTGAGCCTTTGTACAGGGTCGAGGCTAATAATTCGAGAAAACATAAATTGGCCAAAGTCGAAACCTTGCAGAATTTGTTCCACTCAGAAATTGGCATAGAAGTGTTTAGTCTAACGATCTTTAACTGAAAAATACCCATAGTCGCACCTTTGAGCCTTTGTACAGGGTCGAGGCTAATAATTCGAGAAAACATAAATTTGCCAAAGTCGAAACCTTGCAGAATTTGTTCCACTCAGAAATTGGCATAGAAGTGTTTAGTCTATCGATCTTTAACCGAAAAATACCCATAGTCGAACCTTTGAGCCTTTGTACAGGGTCGAGGCTAATAATTCGAGAAACATAAATTGGCCAAAGTCGAACACTTGCAGAATTTGTTCCACTCAGAAATTAGCATAGGAGTACTCAGTCTATCGATCTTTAACCGAAAAATACCCATAGTCGCACCTTTGAACCTTTGTACAGGGTCGAGGCTAATAATTCGAGGAACATAAATTGGCCAAAGTCGAACACTTGCAGAATTTGTTCCACATCGAAATTGGCATAGAAGTGTTTAGTCTATCGAACTTTAACCGAAAAATACCCATAGTCGCACCTTTGAGCCTTTGTACAGGGTCGAAGCTAATAATTCGAGAAAACATAAATTGGCCAAAGTCGAAACCTTGCAGAATTTGTTCAACTCAGAAATTAGCTTAGGAGTACTCAGTCTATCGATCTTTACCCGAAAAATACCCATAGTCGAACCTTTGAGCCTTTGTACAGGGTCGAGGCTAATAATTCGAGAAACATAAATTGGCCAAAGTCGAACACTTGCAGAATTTGTTCCACTCAGAAATTAGCATAGGAGTACTCAGTCTATCGATCTTTACCCGAAAAATACCCATAGTCGAACCTTTGAGCCTTTGTACAGGGTCGAGGCTAATAATTCGAGAAACATAAATTGGCCAAAGTCGAAACCTTGCAGAATTTGTTCCCCTCAGAAATTGGCATAGAAGTGTTTAGTTTAACGATCTTTAACTGAAAAATACCCATATCGCACCTTTGAGCCTTTGTACAGGGTCGAGGCTAATAATTCGAAAAATATAAATTGGAAAAAGTCGAACACTTGCAGAACTTGTTCCACTCAGAAATTAGCATAGGAGTATTCAGTCTATCGACCTTTAACTGAAAAATACCCATAGTCGCACCTTTGAGCCTTTGTACAGGGTCGAGGCTAATAATTCGAGAAACATAAATTTGACAAAGTCGAAACCTTGCAGAATTTGTTCCACTCAGAAATTGGCATAGAAGTGTTTAGTCTATCGATCTTTAACCGAAAAATACCCATAGTCGAACCTTTGAGCCTTTGTACAGGGTCGAGGCTAATAATTCGAGAAACATAAATTGGCCAAAGTCGAAACCTTGCAGAATTTGTTCCACTCAGAAATTGGCATAGAAGTGTTTAGTCTATCGAACTTTAACCGAAAAATACCCATAGTCGCACCTTTGAGCCTTTGTACAGGGTCGAAGCTAATAATTCGAGAAAACATAAATTGGCCAAAGTCGAAACCTTGCAGAGT
Source organism: Barypeithes pellucidus (assembly GCA_963991005.1). Lineage (NCBI taxonomy): Eukaryota > Metazoa > Arthropoda > Insecta > Coleoptera > Curculionidae > Barypeithes > Barypeithes pellucidus. The sequence goes on along the minus strand of CAXDRF010000022.1, from coordinate 123,163 downwards.
TTGTTCCACTCAGAAATTATCATAGAAGTGTTTAGTCTATCGACCTTTAACCGAAAAAAACCCATAGTCGCACCTTGGAGCCTTTGTACAGGGTCGAGGCTAATAATTCGAGAAAACATAAATTTGCCAAAGTCGAAACCTTGCAGAATTTGTTCCACTCAGAAATTGGCATAGAAGTGTTTAGTCTATCGATCTTTAACCGTAAAATACCCATAGTAAAACCTTTGAGCCTTTGTACAGGGTCGAGGCTAATAATTCGAGAAACATAAATTGGCCAAAGTCGAACACTTGCAGAATTTGTTCAACTCAGAAATTAGCATAGGAGTACTCAGTCTATCGATCTTTAACCGAATAATACCCATAGTCGCACCTTTGAGCCTTTGTACAGGGTCGAGGCTAATAATTCGAGAAACAAAAATTTGACAAAGTCGAAACCTTGCAGAATTTGTTCCACTCAGAAATTGGCATAGAAGTGTTTAGTTTAACGATCTTTAACTGAAAAATACCCATATCGCACCTTTGAGCCTTTGTACAGGGTCGAGGCTAATAATTCGAAAAATATAAATTGGAAAAAGTCAAACACTTGCAGAACTTGTTCCACTCAGAAATTGGCATAGAAGTGTTTAGTCTATCGATCTTTAACCGAAAAATACCCATAGTCGAACCTTTGAGCCTTTGTACAGGGTCGAGGCTAATAATTCGAGAAACATAAATTGGCCAAAGTCGAAACCTTGCAGAATTTGTTCCCCTCAGAAATTGGCATAGAAGTGTTTAGTTTAACGATCTTTAACTGAAAAATACCCATATCGCACCTTTGAGCCTTTGTACAGGGTCGAGGCTAATAATTCGAAAAATATAAATTGGAAAAAGTCAAACACTTGCAGAACTTGTTCCACTCAGAAATTAGCATAGGAGTATTCAGTCTATCGACCTTTAACTGAAAAATACCCATAGTCGCACCTTTGAGCCTTTGTACAGGGTCGAGGCTAATAATTCGAGAAAACATAAATTGGCCAAAGTCGAAACCTTGCAGAATTTGTTCCACTCAGAAATTGGCATAGAAGTGTTTAGTCTAACGATCTTTAACTGAAAAATACCCATAGTCGCACCTTTGAGCCTTTGTACAGGGTCGAGGCTAATAATTCGAGAAAACATAAATTTGCCAAAGTCGAAACCTTGCAGAATTTGTTCCACTCAGAAATTGGCATAGAAGTGTTTAGTCTATCGATCTTTAACCGAAAAATACCCATAGTCGAACCTTTGAGCCTTTGTACAGGGTCGAGGCTAATAATTCGAGAAACATAAATTGGCCAAAGTCGAACACTTGCAGAATTTGTTCCACTCAGAAATTAGCATAGGAGTACTCAGTCTATCGATCTTTAACCGAAAAATACCCATAGTCGCACCTTTGAACCTTTGTACAGGGTCGAGGCTAATAATTCGAGGAACATAAATTGGCCAAAGTCGAACACTTGCAGAATTTGTTCCACATCGAAATTGGCATAGAAGTGTTTAGTCTATCGAACTTTAACCGAAAAATACCCATAGTCGCACCTTTGAGCCTTTGTACAGGGTCGAAGCTAATAATTCGAGAAAACATAAATTGGCCAAAGTCGAAACCTTGCAGAATTTGTTCAACTCAGAAATTAGCTTAGGAGTACTCAGTCTATCGATCTTTACCCGAAAAATACCCATAGTCGAACCTTTGAGCCTTTGTACAGGGTCGAGGCTAATAATTCGAGAAACATAAATTGGCCAAAGTCGAACACTTGCAGAATTTGTTCCACTCAGAAATTAGCATAGGAGTACTCAGTCTATCGATCTTTACCCGAAAAATACCCATAGTCGAACCTTTGAGCCTTTGTACAGGGTCGAGGCTAATAATTCGAGAAACATAAATTGGCCAAAGTCGAAACCTTGCAGAATTTGTTCCCCTCAGAAATTGGCATAGAAGTGTTTAGTTTAACGATCTTTAACTGAAAAATACCCATATCGCACCTTTGAGCCTTTGTACAGGGTCGAGGCTAATAATTCGAAAAATATAAATTGGAAAAAGTCGAACACTTGCAGAACTTGTTCCACTCAGAAATTAGCATAGGAGTATTCAGTCTATCGACCTTTAACTGAAAAATACCCATAGTCGCACCTTTGAGCCTTTGTACAGGGTCGAGGCTAATAATTCGAGAAAACATAAATTGGCCAAAGTCGAACACTTGCAGAATTTGTTCCACATCGAAATTGGCATAGAAGTGTTTAGTCTATCGAACTTTAACCGAAAAATACCCATAGTCGCACCTTTGAACCTTTGTACAGGGTCGAGGCTAATAATTCGAGAAACATAAATTGGCCAAAGTCGAACACTTGCAGAATTTGTTCCACTCAGAAATTAGCATAGGAGTACTCAGCCTATCGATCTTTAACCGAATAATACCCATAGTCGCACCTTTGAGCCTTTGTACAGGGTCGAGGCTAATAATTCGAGAAACATAAATTTGCCAAAGTCGAAACCTTGCAGAATTTGTTCCACTCAGAAATTGGCATAGAAGTGTTTAGTCTAACGATCTTTAACTGAAAAATACCCATAGTCGCACCTTTGAGCCTTTGTACAGGGTCGAGGCTAATAATTCGAGAAAACATAAATTTGCCAAAGTCGATACCTTGCAGAATTTGTTCCACTCAGAAATTGGCATAGAAGTGTTTAGTCCATCGAACTTTAACCGAAAAATATCCATAGTCGCACCTTTGAACCTTTGTACAGGGTCGAGGCTAATAATTCGAGAAACATAAATTGGCCAAAGTCGAACACTTGCAGAATTTGTTCCACATCGAAATTGACATAGAAGTGTTTAGTCTATCGAACTTTAACCGAAAAATACCCATAGTCGCACCTTTGAGCCTTTGTACAGGGTCGAAGCTAATAATTCGAGAAAACATAAATTGGCCAAAGTCGAAACCTTGCAGAATTTGTTCCACTCAGAAATTGGCATAGAAGTGTTTAGTTTAACGATCTTTAACTGAAAAATACCCATATCGCACCTTTGAGCCTTTGTACAGGGTCGAGGCTAATAATTCGAAAAATATAAATTGGAAAAAGTCGAACACTTGCAGAACTTGTTCCACTCAGAAATTATCATAGAAGTGTTTAGTCTATCGACCTTTAACCGAAAAAAACCCATAGTAAAACCTTTGAGCCTTTGTACAGGGTCGAGGCTAATAATTCGAGAAACATAAATTGGCCAAAGTCGAACACTTGCAGAATTTGTTCCACTCAGAAATTAGCATAGGAGTACTCAGTCTATCGATCTTTAACCGAATAATACCCATAGTCGCACCTTTGAGCCTTTGTACAGGGTCGAGGCTAATAATTCGAGAAACATAAATTTGACAAAGTCGAAACCTTGCAGAATTTGTTCCACTCAGAAATTGGCATAGAAGTGTTTAGTCTATCGATCTTTAACCGAAAAATACCCATAGTCGAACCTTTGAGCCTTTGTACAGGGTCGAGGCTAATAATTCGAGAAACATAAATTGGCCAAAGTCGAACACTTGCAGAATTTGTTCCACTCAGAAATTAGCATAGGAGTACTCAGTCTATCGATCTTTAACCGAAAAATACCCATAGTCGCACCTTTGAACCTTTGTACAGGGTCGAGGCTAATAATTCGAGAAACATAAATTGGCCAAAGTCGAACACTTGCAGAATTTGTTCCACATCGAAATTGGCATAGAAGTGTTTAGTCTATCGAACTTTAACCGAAAAATACCCATAGTCGCACCTTTGAGCCTTTGTACAGGGTCGAAGCTAATAATTCGAGAAAACATAAATTGGCCAAAGTCGAAACCTTGCAGAATTTGTTCCACTCAGAAATTATCATAGAAGTGTTTAGTCTATCGACCTTTAACCGAAAAAAACCCATAGTCGCACCTTGGAGCCTTTGTACAGGGTCGAGGCTAATAATTCGAGAAAACATAAATTGGCCAAAGTCGAACACTTGCAGAATTTGTTCCACTCAGAAATTAGCATAGGAGTACTCAGTCTATCGATCTTTACCCGAAAAATACCCATAGTCGCTCCTTTGAACCTTTGTACAGGGTCGAGGCTAATAATTCGAGAAACATAAATTGGCCAAAGTCGAACACTTGCGGAATTTGTTCCACATCGAAATTGGCATAGAAGTGTTTAGTCTATCGAACTTTAACCGAAAAATACCCATAGTCTTGTACAGGGTCGAAGCTAATAATTCGAGAAAAACATAAATTGGCCAAAGTCGAAACCTTGCAGAATTTGTTCCACTCAGAAATTGGCATAGAAGTGTTTAGTTTAACGATCTTTAACTGAAAAATACCCATATCGCACCTTTGAGCCTTTGTACAGGGTCGAGGCTAATAATTCGAAAAATATAAATTGGAAAAAGTCGAACACTTGCAGAACTTGTTCCACTCAGAAATTAGCATAGGAGTATTCAGTCTATCGACCTTTAACTGAAAAATACCCATAGTCGCACCTTTGAGCCTTTGTACAGGGTCGAGGCTAATAATTCGAGAAAACATAAATTTGCCAAAGTCGAAACCTTGCAGAATTTGTTCCACTCAGAAATTGGCATAGAAGTGTTTAGTCTATCGATCTTTAACCGAAAAATACCCATAGTCGAACCTTTGAGCCTTTGTACAGGGTCGAGGCTAATAATTCGAGAAACTTAAATTGGCCAAAGTCGAACACTTGCAGAATTTGTTCCACTCAGAAATTAGCATAGGAGTACTCAGTCTATCGATCTTTAACCGAAAAATACCCATAGTCACACCTTTGAACCTTTGTACAGGGTCGAGGCTAATAATTCGAGGAACATAAATTGGCCAAAGTCGAACACTTGCAGAATTTGTTCCACATCGAAATTGGCATAGAAGTGTTTAGTCTATCGAACTTTAACCGAAAAATACCCATAGTCGCACCTTTGAGCCTTTGTACAGGGTCGAAGCTAATAATTCGAGAAAACATAAATTGGCCAAAGTCGAAACCTTGCAGAATTTGTTCCACTCAGAAATTATCATAGAAGTGTTTAGTCTATCGACCTTTAACCGAAAAAAAACCCATAGTCGCACCTTGGAGCCTTTGTACAGGGTCGAGGCTAATAATTCGAGAAAACATAAATTGGCCAAAGTCGAACACTTGCAGAATTTGTTCCACTCAGAAATTAGCATAGGGTACTCAGTCTATCGCTCTTTACCCGAAAAATACCCATAGTAAAACCTTTGAGCCTTTGTACAGGGTCGAGGCTAATAATTCGAGAAACATAAATTGGCCAAAGTCGAACACTTGCAGAATTTGTTCCACTCAGAAATTATCATAGAAGTGTTTAGTCTATCGACCTTTAACCGAAAAAAACCCATAGTCGCACCTTGGAGCCTTTGTACAGGGTCGAGGCTAATAATTCGAGAAAACATAAATTTGCCAAAGTCGAAACCTTGCAGAATTTGTTCCACTCAGAAATTGGCATAGAAGTGTTTAGTCTATCGATCTTTAACCGAAAAATACCCATAGTAAAACCTTTGAGCCTTTGTACAGGATCGAGGCTAATAATTCGAGAAACATAAATTGGCCAAAGTCGAACACTTGCAGAATTTGTTCCACTCAGAAATTAGCATAGGAGTACTCAGTCTATCGATCTTTAACCGAATAATACCCATAGTCGCACCTTTGAGCCTTTGTACAGGGTCGAGGCTAATAATTCGAGAAACATAAATTTGACAAAGTCGAAACCTTGCAGAATTTGTTCCACTCAGAAATTGGCATAGAAGTGTTTAGTCTATCGATCTTTAACCGAAAAATACCCATAGTCGAACCTTTGAGCCTTTGTACAGGGTCGAGGCTAATAATTCGAGAAACATAAATTGGCCAAAGTCGAAACCTTGCAGAATTTGTTCCCCTCAGAAATTGGCATAGAAGTGTTTAGTTTAACGATCTTTAACTGAAAAATACCCATATCGCACCTTTGAGCCTTTGTACAGGGTCGAGGCTAATAATTCGAAAAATATAAATTGGAAAAAGTCGAACACTTGCAGAACTTGTTCCACTCAGAAATTAGCATAGGAGTATTCAGTCTATCGACCTTTAACTGAAAAATACCCATAGTCGCACCTTTGAGCCTTTGTACAGGGTCGAGGCTAATAATTCGAGAAAACATAAATTGGCCAAAGTCGAACACTTGCAGAATTTGTTCCACATCGAAATTGGCATAGAAGTGTTTAGTCTATCGAACTTTAACCGAAAAATACCCATAGTCGCACCTTTGAACCTTTGTACAGGGTCGAGGCTAATAATTCGAGAAACATAAATTGGCCAAAGTCGAACACTTGCAGAATTTGTTCCACTCAGAAATTAGCATAGGAGTACTCAGCCTATCGATCTTTAACCGAATAATACCCATAGTCGCACCTTTGAGCCTTTGTACAGGGTCGAGGCTAATAATTCGAGAAACATAAATTTGCCAAAGTCGAAACCTTGCAGAATTTGTTCCACTCAGAATTGGCGATCTTTAACTGAAAAATACCCATAGTCGCACCTTTGAGCCTTTGTACAGGGTCGAGGCTAATAATTCGAGAAAACATAAATTTGCCAAAGTCGATACCTTGCAGAATTTGTTCCACTCAGAAATTGGCATAGAAGTGTTTAGTCCATCGAACTTTAACCGAAAAATATCCATAGTCGCACCTTTGAACCTTTGTACAGGGTCGAGGCTAATAATTCGAGAAACATAAATTGGCCAAAGTCGAACACTTGCAGAATTTGTTCCACATCGAAATTGACATAGAAGTGTTTAGTCTATCGAACTTTAACCGAAAAATACCCATAGTCGCACCTTTGAGCCTTTGTACAGGGTCGAAGCTAATAATTCGAGAAAACATAAATTGGCCAAAGTCGAAACCTTGCAGAATTTGTTCCACTCAGAAATTGGCATAGAAGTGTTTAGTTTAACGATCTTTAACTGAAAAATACCCATATCGCACCTTTGAGCCTTTGTACAGGGTCGAGGCTAATAATTCGAAAAATATAAATTGGAAAAAGTCGAACACTTGCAGAACTTGTTCCACTCAGAAATTAGCATAGGAGTATTCAGTCTATCGACCTTTAACTGAAAAATACCCATAGTCGCACCTTTGAGCCTTTGTACAGGGTCGAGGCTAATAATTCGAGAAAACATAAATTGGCCAAAGTCGAAACCTTGCAGAATTTGTTCCACTCAGAAATTGGCATAGAAGTGTTTAGTCTAACGATCTTTAACTGAAAAATACCCATAGTCGCACCTTTGAGCCTTTGTACAGGGTCGAGGCTAATAATTCGAGAAAACATAAATTTGCCAAAGTCGAAACCTTGCAGAATTTGTTCCACTCAGAAATTGGCATAGAAGTGTTTAGTCTATCGATCTTTAACCGAAAAATACCCAGTCGAACCTTTGAGCCTTTGTACAGGGTCGAGGCTAATAATTCGAGAAACATAAATTGGCCAAAGTCGAACACTTGCAGAATTTGTTCCACTCAGAAATTAGCATAGGAGTACTCAGTCTATCGATCTTTAACCGAAAAATACCCATAGTCGCACCTTTGAGCCTTTGTACAGGGTCGAAGCTAATAATTCGAGAAAACATAAATTGGCCAAAGTCGAAACCTTGCAGAATTTGTTCCACTCAGAAATTGGCATAGAAGTGTTTAGTTTAACGATCTTTAACTGAAAAATACCCATATCGCACCTTTGAGCCTTTGTACAGGGTCGAAGCTAATAATTCGAGAAAACCTAAATTGGCCAAAGTCGAAACCTTGCAGAATTTGTTCCACTCAGAAATTGGCATAGAAGTGTTTAGTTTAACGATCTTTAACTGAAAAATACCCATATCGCACCTTTGAGCCTTTGTACAGGGTCGAGGCTAATAATTCGAAAAATATAAATTGGAAAAAGTCGAACACTTGCAGAACTTGTTCCACTCAGAAATTGGCATAGAAGTGTTTAGTCTAACGACCTTTAACTGAAAAATACCCATAGTCGCACCTTTGAGCCTTTGTACAGGGTCGAGGCTAATAATTCGAGAAAACATAAATTGGCCAAAGTCGAAACCTTGCAGAATTTGTTCCACTCAGAAATTGGCATTGAAGTGTTTAGTCTAACGATCTTTAACTGAAAAATACCCATAGTCGCACCTTTGAGCCTTTGTACAGGGTCGAGGCTAATAATTCAAGAAGACATAAATTTGCCAAAGTCGAAACCTTGCAGAATTTGTTCCACTCAGAAATTAGCTTAGGAGTACTCAGTCTATCGATCTTTACCCGAAAAATACCCATAGTCGAACCTTTGAGCCTTTGTACAGGGTCGAGGCTAATAATTCGAGAAACATAAATTGGCCAAAGTCGAACACTTGCAGAATTTGTTCCACTCAGAAATTAGCATAGGAGTACTCAGTCTATCGATCTTTACCCGAAAAATACCCATAGTCGAACCTTTGAGCCTTTGTACAGGGTCGAGGCTAATAATTCGAGAAACATAAATTGGCCAAAGTCGAACACTTGCAGAATTTGTTCCACATCGAAATTGGCATAGAAGTGTTTAGTCTATCGAACTTTAACCGAAAAATACCCATAGTCGCACCTTTGAAGCTTTGTACAGGGTCGAGGCTAATAATTCGAGAAACATAAATTGGCCAAAGTCGAACACTTGCAGAATTTGTTCCACTCAGAAATTAGCATAGGAGTACTCAGTCTATCGATCTTTAACCGAATAATACCCATAGTCGCACCTTTGAGCCTTTGTACAGGGTCGAGGCTAATAATTCGAGAAACATAAATTTGACAAAGTCGAAACCTTGCAGAATTTGTTCCACTCAGAAATTGGCATAGAAGTGTTTAGTCTATCGATCTTTAACCGAAAAATACCCATAGTCGAACCTTTGAGCCTTTGTACAGGGTCGAGGCTAATAATTCGAGAAACATAAATTGGCCAAAGTCGAACACTTGCAGAATTTGTTCCACATCGAAATTGGCATAGAAGTGTTTAGTCTATCGAACTTTAACCGAAAAATACCCATAGTCGCACCTTTGAACCTTTGTACAGGGTCGAGGCTAATAATTCGAGAAACATAAATTGGCCAAAGTCGAACACTTGCAGAATTTGTTCCACTCAGAAATTAGCATAGGAGTACTCAGTCTATCGATCTTTAACCGAATAATACCCATAGTCGCACCATTGAGCCTTTGTACAGGGTCGAGGCTAATAATTCGAGAAACATAAATTTGGCAAAGTCGAATTGGCAAAGTCGAAACCTTGCAGAATTTGTTCCACTCAGAAATTGGCATAGAAGTGTTTAGTCTATCGATCTTTAACCGAATAATACCCATAGTCGCACCTTTGAGCCTTTGTACAGGGTCGAGGCTAATAATTCGAGAAACATAAATTTGACAAAGTCGAAACCTTGCAGAATTTGTTCCACTCAGAAATTGGCATAGAAGTGTTTAGTCTATCGATCTTTAACCGAAAAATACCCATAGTCGAACCTTTGAGCCTTTGTACAGGGTCGAGGCTAATAATTCGAGAAACATAAATTGGCCAAAGTCGAAACCTTGCAGAATTTGTTCCACTCAGAAATTGGCATAGAAGTGTTTAGTCTATCGAACTTTAACCGAAAAATACCCATAGTCGCACCTTTGAGCCTTTGTACAGGGTCGAAGCTAATAATTCGAGAAAACATAAATTGGCCAAAGTCGAAACCTTGCAGAGTTTGTTCCACTCAGAAATTATCATAGAAGTGTTTAGTCTATCGACCTTTAACCGAAAAAAACCCATAGTCGCACCTTGGAGCCTTTGTACAGGGTCGAGGCTAATAATTCGAGAAAACATAAATTTGCCAAAGTCGAAACCTTGCAGAATTTGTTCCACTCAGAAATTGGCATAGAAGTGTTTAGTCTATCGATCTTTAACCGTAAAATACCCATAGTAAAACCTTTGAGCCTTTGTACAGGGTCGAGGCTAATAATTCGAGAAACATAAATTGGCCAAAGTCGAACACTTGCAGAATTTGTTCAACTCAGAAATTAGCATAGGAGTACTCAGTCTATCGATCTTTAACCGAATAATACCCATAGTCGCACCTTTGAGCCTTTGTACAGGGTCGAGGCTAATAATTCGAGAAACAAAAATTTGACAAAGTCGAAACCTTGCAGAATTTGTTCCACTCAGAAATTGGCATAGAAGTGTTTAGTTTAACGATCTTTAACTGAAAAATACCCATATCGCACCTTTGAGCCTTTGTACAGGGTCGAGGCTAATAATTCGAAAAATATAAATTGGAAAAAGTCAAACACTTGCAGAACTTGTTCCACTCAGAAATTGGCATAGAAGTGTTTAGTCTATCGATCTTTAACCGAAAAATACCCATAGTCGAACCTTTGAGCCTTTGTACAGGGTCGAGGCTAATAATTCGAGAAACATAAATTGGCCAAAGTCGAAACCTTGCAGAATTTGTTCCCCTCAGAAATTGGCATAGAAGTGTTTAGTCTATCGAACTTTAACCGAAAAATACCCATAGTCGCACCTTTGAGCCTTTGTACAGGGTCGAAGCTAATAATTCGAGAAAACATAAATTGGCCAAAGTCGAAACCTTGCAGAGTTTGTTCCACTCAGAAATTATCATAGAAGTGTTTAGTCTATCGACCTTTAACCGAAAAAAACCCATAGTCGCACCTTGGAGCCTTTGTACAGGGTCGAGGCTAATAATTCGAGAAAACATAAATTTGCCAAAGTCGAAACCTTGCAGAATTTGTTCCACTCAGAAATTGGCATAGAAGTGTTTAGTCTATCGATCTTTAACCGTAAAATACCCATAGTCGCACCTTTGAACCTTTGTACAGGGTCGAGGCTAATAATTCGAGAAACATAAATTGGCCAAAGTCGAACACTTGCAGAATTTGTTCCACTCAGAAATTAGCATAGGAGTACTCAGCCTATCGATCTTTAACCGAATAATACCCATAGTCGCACCTTTGAGCCTTTGTACAGGGTCGAGGCTAATAATTCGAGAAACATAAATTTGCCAAAGTCGAAACCTTGCAGAATTTGTTCCACTCAGAAATTGGCATAGAAGTGTTTAGTCTAACGATCTTTAACTGAAAAATACCCATAGTCGCACCTTTGAGCCTTTGTACAGGGTCGAGGCTAATAATTCGAGAAAACATAAATTTGCCAAAGTCGATACCTTGCAGAATTTGTTCCACTCAGAAATTGGCATAGAAGTGTTTAGTCCATCGAACTTTAACCGAAAAATATCCATAGTCGCACCTTTGAACCTTTGTACAGGGTCGAGGCTAATAATTCGAGAAACATAAATTGGCCAAAGTCGAACACTTGCAGAATTTGTTCCACATCGAAATTGACATAGAAGTGTTTAGTCTATCGAACTTTAACCGAAAAATACCCATAGTCGCACCTTTGAGCCTTTGTACAGGGTCGAAGCTAATAATTCGAGAAAACATAAATTGGCCAAAGTCGAAACCTTGCAGAATTTGTTCCACTCAGAAATTGGCATAGAAGTGTTTAGTTTAACGATCTTTAACTGAAAAATACCCATATCGCACCTTTGAGCCTTTGTACAGGGTCGAGGCTAATAATTCGAAAAATATAAATTGGAAAAAGTCGAACACTTGCAGAACTTGTTCCACTCAGAAATTAGCATAGGAGTATTCAGTCTATCGACCTTTAACTGAAAAATACCCATAGTCGCACCTTTGAGCCTTTGTACAGGGTCGAGGCTAATAATTCGAGAAAACATAAATTGGCCAAAGTCGAAACCTTGCAGAATTTGTTCCACTCAGAAATTGGCATAGAAGTGTTTAGTCTAACGATCTTTAACTGAAAAATACCCATAGTCGCACCTTTGAGCCTTTGTACAGGGTCGAGGCTAATAATTCGAGAAAACATAAATTTGCCAAAGTCGAAACCTTGCAGAATTTGTTCCACTCAGAAATTGGCATAGAAGTGTTTAGTCTATCGATCTTTAACCGAAAAATACCCAGTCGAACCTTTGAGCCTTTGTACAGGGTCGAGGCTAATAATTCGAGAAACATAAATTGGCCAAAGTCGAACACTTGCAGAATTTGTTCCACTCAGAAATTAGCATAGGAGTACTCAGTCTATCGATCTTTAACCGAAAAATACCCATAGTCGCACCTTTGAGCCTTTGTACAGGGTCGAAGCTAATAATTCGAGAAAACATAAATTGGCCAAAGTCGAAACCTTGCAGAATTTGTTCCACTCAGAAATTGGCATAGAAGTGTTTAGTTTAACGATCTTTAACTGAAAAATACCCATATCGCACCTTTGAGCCTTTGTACAGGGTCGAAGCTAATAATTCGAGAAAACCTAAATTGGCCAAAGTCGAAACCTTGCAGAATTTGTTCCACTCAGAAATTGGCATAGAAGTGTTTAGTTTAACGATCTTTAACTGAAAAATACCCATATCGCACCTTTGAGCCTTTGTACAGGGTCGAGGCTAATAATTCGAAAAATATAAATTGGAAAAAGTCGAACACTTGCAGAACTTGTTCCACTCAGAAATTGGCATAGAAGTGTTTAGTCTAACGACCTTTAACTGAAAAATACCCATAGTCGCACCTTTGAGCCTTTGTACAGGGTCGAGGCTAATAATTCGAGAAAACATAAATTGGCCAAAGTCGAAACCTTGCAGAATTTGTTCCACTCAGAAATTGGCATTGAAGTGTTTAGTCTAACGATCTTTAACTGAAAAATACCCATAGTCGCACCTTTGAGCCTTTGTACAGGGTCGAGGCTAATAATTCAAGAAGACATAAATTTGCCAAAGTCGAAACCTTGCAGAATTTGTTCCACTCAGAAATTAGCTTAGGAGTACTCAGTCTATCGATCTTTACCCGAAAAATACCCATAGTCGAACCTTTGAGCCTTTGTACAGGGTCGAGGCTAATAATTCGAGAAACATAAATTGGCCAAAGTCGAACACTTGCAGAATTTGTTCCACTCAGAAATTAGCATAGGAGTACTCAGTCTATCGATCTTTACCCGAAAAATACCCATAGTCGAACCTTTGAGCCTTTGTACAGGGTCGAGGCTAATAATTCGAGAAACATAAATTGGCCAAAGTCGAACACTTGCAGAATTTGTTCCACATCGAAATTGGCATAGAAGTGTTTAGTCTATCGAACTTTAACCGAAAAATACCCATAGTCGCACCTTTGAAGCTTTGTACAGGGTCGAGGCTAATAATTCGAGAAACATAAATTGGCCAAAGTCGAACACTTGCAGAATTTGTTCCACTCAGAAATTAGCATAGGAGTACTCAGTCTATCGATCTTTAACCGAATAATACCCATAGTCGCACCTTTGAGCCTTTGTACAGGGTCGAGGCTAATAATTCGAGAAACATAAATTTGACAAAGTCGAAACCTTGCAGAATTTGTTCCACTCAGAAATTGGCATAGAAGTGTTTAGTCTATCGATCTTTAACCGAAAAATACCCATAGTCGAACCTTTGAGCCTTTGTACAGGGTCGAGGCTAATAATTCGAGAAACATAAATTGGCCAAAGTCGAACACTTGCAGAATTTGTTCCACATCGAAATTGGCATAGAAGTGTTTAGTCTATCGAACTTTAACCGAAAAATACCCATAGTCGCACCTTTGAACCTTTGTACAGGGTCGAGGCTAATAATTCGAGAAACATAAATTGGCCAAAGTCGAACACTTGCAGAATTTGTTCCACTCAGAAATTAGCATAGGAGTACTCAGTCTATCGATCTTTAACCGAATAATACCCATAGTCGCACCATTGAGCCTTTGTACAGGGTCGAGGCTAATAATTCGAGAAACATAAATTTGGCAAAGTCGAATTGGCAAAGTCGAAACCTTGCAGAATTTGTTCCACTCAGAAATTGGCATAGAAGTGTTTAGTCTATCGATCTTTAACCGAATAATACCCATAGTCGCACCTTTGAGCCTTTGTACAGGGTCGAGGCTAATAATTCGAGAAACATAAATTTGACAAAGTCGAAACCTTGCAGAATTTGTTCCACTCAGAAATTGGCATAGAAGTGTTTAGTCTATCGATCTTTAACCGAAAAATACCCATAGTCGAACCTTTGAGCCTTTGTACAGGGTCGAGGCTAATAATTCGAGAAACATAAATTGGCCAAAGTCGAAACCTTGCAGAATTTGTTCCACTCAGAAATTGGCATAGAAGTGTTTAGTCTATCGAACTTTAACCGAAAAATACCCATAGTCGCACCTTTGAGCCTTTGTACAGGGTCGAAGCTAATAATTCGAGAAAACATAAATTGGCCAAAGTCGAAACCTTGCAGAGTTTGTTCCACTCAGAAATTATCATAGAAGTGTTTAGTCTATCGACCTTTAACCGAAAAAAACCCATAGTCGCACCTTGGAGCCTTTGTACAGGGTCGAGGCTAATAATTCGAGAAAACATAAATTTGCCAAAGTCGAAACCTTGCAGAATTTGTTCCACTCAGAAATTGGCATAGAAGTGTTTAGTCTATCGATCTTTAACCGTAAAATACCCATAGTAAAACCTTTGAGCCTTTGTACAGGGTCGAGGCTAATAATTCGAGAAACATAAATTGGCCAAAGTCGAACACTTGCAGAATTTGTTCAACTCAGAAATTAGCATAGGAGTACTCAGTCTATCGATCTTTAACCGAATAATACCCATAGTCGCACCTTTGAGCCTTTGTACAGGGTCGAGGCTAATAATTCGAGAAACAAAAATTTGACAAAGTCGAAACCTTGCAGAATTTGTTCCACTCAGAAATTGGCATAGAAGTGTTTAGTTTAACGATCTTTAACTGAAAAATACCCATATCGCACCTTTGAGCCTTTGTACAGGGTCGAGGCTAATAATTCGAAAAATATAAATTGGAAAAAGTCAAACACTTGCAGAACTTGTTCCACTCAGAAATTGGCATAGAAGTGTTTAGTCTATCGATCTTTAACCGAAAAATACCCATAGTCGAACCTTTGAGCCTTTGTACAGGGTCGAGGCTAATAATTCGAGAAACATAAATTGGCCAAAGTCGAAACCTTGCAGAATTTGTTCCCCTCAGAAATTGGCATAGAAGTGTTTAGTCTATCGAACTTTAACCGAAAAATACCCATAGTCGCACCTTTGAGCCTTTGTACAGGGTCGAAGCTAATAATTCGAGAAAACATAAATTGGCCAAAGTCGAAACCTTGCAGAGTTTGTTCCACTCAGAAATTATCATAGAAGTGTTTAGTCTATCGACCTTTAACCGAAAAAAACCCATAGTCGCACCTTGGAGCCTTTGTACAGGGTCGAGGCTAATAATTCGAGAAAACATAAATTTGCCAAAGTCGAAACCTTGCAGAATTTGTTCCACTCAGAAATTGGCATAGAAGTGTTTAGTCTATCGATCTTTAACCGTAAAATACCCATAGTAAAACCTTTGAGCCTTTGTACAGGGTCGAGGCTAATAATTCGAGAAACATAAATTGGCCAAAGTCGAACACTTGCAGAATTTGTTCAACTCAGAAATTAGCATAGGAGTACTCAGTCTATCGATCTTTAACCGAATAATACCCATAGTCGCACCTTTGAGCCTTTGTACAGGGTCGAGGCTAATAATTCGAGAAACAAAAATTTGACAAAGTCGAAACCTTGCAGAATTTGTTCCACTCAGAAATTGGCATAGAAGTGTTTAGTTTAACGATCTTTAACTGAAAAATACCCATATCGCACCTTTGAGCCTTTGTACAGGGTCGAGGCTAATAATTCGAAAAATATAAATTGGAAAAAGTCAAACACTTGCAGAACTTGTTCCACTCAGAAATTGGCATAGAAGTGTTTAGTCTATCGATCTTTAACCGAAAAATACCCATAGTCGAACCTTTGAGCCTTTGTACAGGGTCGAGGCTAATAATTCGAGAAACATAAATTGGCCAAAGTCGAAACCTTGCAGAATTTGTTCCCCTCAGAAATTGGCATAGAAGTGTTTAGTTTAACGATCTTTAACTGAAAAATACCCATATCGCACCTTTGAGCCTTTGTACAGGGTCGAGGCTAATAATTCGAAAAATATAAATTGGAAAAAGTCAAACACTTGCAGAACTTGTTCCACTCAGAAATTAGCATAGGAGTATTCAGTCTATCGACCTTTAACTGAAAAATACCCATAGTCGCACCTTTGAGCCTTTGTACAGGGTCGAGGCTAATAATTCGAGAAAACATAAATTGGCCAAAGTCGAAACCTTGCAGAATTTGTTCCACTCAGAAATTGGCATAGAAGTGTTTAGTCTATCGATCTTTAACCGAAAAATACCCATAGTAAAACCTTTGAGCCTTTGTACAGGATCGAGGCTAATAATTCGAGAAACATAAATTGGCCAAAGTCGAACACTTGCAGAATTTGTTCCACTCAGAAATTAGCATAGGAGTACTCAGTCTATCGATCTTTAACCGAATAATACCCATAGTCGCACCTTTGAGCCTTTGTACAGGGTCGAGGCTAATAATTCGAGAAACATAAATTTGACAAAGTCGAAACCTTGCAGAATTTGTTCCACTCAGAAATTGGCATAGAAGTGTTTAGTCTATCGATCTTTAACCGAAAAATACCCATAGTCGAACCTTTGAGCCTTTGTACAGGGTCGAGGCTAATAATTCGAGAAACATAAATTGGCCAAAGTCGAAACCTTGCAGAATTTGTTCCCCTCAGAAATTGGCATAGAAGTGTTTAGTTTAACGATCTTTAACTGAAAAATACCCATATCGCACCTTTGAGCCTTTGTACAGGGTCGAGGCTAATAATTCGAAAAATATAAATTGGAAAAAGTCGAACACTTGCAGAACTTGTTCCACTCAGAAATTAGCATAGGAGTATTCAGTCTATCGACCTTTAACTGAAAAATACCCATAGTCGCACCTTTGAGCCTTTGTACAGGGTCGAGGCTAATAATTCGAGAAAACATAAATTGGCCAAAGTCGAACACTTGCAGAATTTGTTCCACATCGAAATTGGCATAGAAGTGTTTAGTCTATCGAACTTTAACCGAAAAATACCCATAGTCGCACCTTTGAACCTTTGTACAGGGTCGAGGCTAATAATTCGAGAAACATAAATTGGCCAAAGTCGAACACTTGCAGAATTTGTTCCACTCAGAAATTAGCATAGGAGTACTCAGCCTATCGATCTTTAACCGAATAATACCCATAGTCGCACCTTTGAGCCTTTGTACAGGGTCGAGGCTAATAATTCGAGAAACATAAATTTGCCAAAGTCGAAACCTTGCAGAATTTGTTCCACTCAGAAATTGGCATAGAAGTGTTTAGTCTAACGATCTTTAACTGAAAAATACCCATAGTCGCACCTTTGAGCCTTTGTACAGGGTCGAGGCTAATAATTCGAGAAAACATAAATTTGCCAAAGTCGATACCTTGCAGAATTTGTTCCACTCAGAAATTGGCATAGAAGTGTTTAGTCCATCGAACTTTAACCGAAAAATATCCATAGTCGCACCTTTGAACCTTTGTACAGGGTCGAGGCTAATAATTCGAGAAACATAAATTGGCCAAAGTCGAACACTTGCAGAATTTGTTCCACATCGAAATTGACATAGAAGTGTTTAGTCTATCGAACTTTAACCGAAAAATACCCATAGTCGCACCTTTGAGCCTTTGTACAGGGTCGAAGCTAATAATTCGAGAAAACATAAATTGGCCAAAGTCGAAACCTTGCAGAATTTGTTCCACTCAGAAATTGGCATAGAAGTGTTTAGTTTAACGATCTTTAACTGAAAAATACCCATATCGCACCTTTGAGCCTTTGTACAGGGTCGAGGCTAATAATTCGAAAAATATAAATTGGAAAAAGTCGAACACTTGCAGAACTTGTTCCACTCAGAAATTAGCATAGGAGTATTCAGTCTATCGACCTTTAACTGAAAAATACCCATAGTCGCACCTTTGAGCCTTTGTACAGGGTCGAGGCTAATAATTCGAGAAAACATAAATTGGCCAAAGTCGAAACCTTGCAGAATTTGTTCCACTCAGAAATTGGCATAGAAGTGTTTAGTCTAACGATCTTTAACTGAAAAATACCCATAGTCGCACCTTTGAGCCTTTGTACAGGGTCGAGGCTAATAATTCGAGAAAACATAAATTTGCCAAAGTCGAAACCTTGCAGAATTTGTTCCACTCAGAAATTGGCATAGAAGTGTTTAGTCTATCGATCTTTAACCGAAAAATACCCAGTCGAACCTTTGAGCCTTTGTACAGGGTCGAGGCTAATAATTCGAGAAACATAAATTGGCCAAAGTCGAACACTTGCAGAATTTGTTCCACTCAGAAATTAGCATAGGAGTACTCAGTCTATCGATCTTTAACCGAAAAATACCCATAGTCGCACCTTTGAGCCTTTGTACAGGGTCGAAGCTAATAATTCGAGAAAACATAAATTGGCCAAAGTCGAAACCTTGCAGAATTTGTTCCACTCAGAAATTGGCATAGAAGTGTTTAGTTTAACGATCTTTAACTGAAAAATACCCATATCGCACCTTTGAGCCTTTGTACAGGGTCGAAGCTAATAATTCGAGAAAACCTAAATTGGCCAAAGTCGAAACCTTGCAGAATTTGTTCCACTCAGAAATTGGCATAGAAGTGTTTAGTTTAACGATCTTTAACTGAAAAATACCCATATCGCACCTTTGAGCCTTTGTACAGGGTCGAGGCTAATAATTCGAAAAATATAAATTGGAAAAAGTCGAACACTTGCAGAACTTGTTCCACTCAGAAATTGGCATAGAAGTGTTTAGTCTAACGACCTTTAACTGAAAAATACCCATAGTCGCACCTTTGAGCCTTTGTACAGGGTCGAGGCTAATAATTCGAGAAAACATAAATTGGCCAAAGTCGAAACCTTGCAGAATTTGTTCCACTCAGAAATTGGCATTGAAGTGTTTAGTCTAACGATCTTTAACTGAAAAATACCCATAGTCGCACCTTTGAGCCTTTGTACAGGGTCGAGGCTAATAATTCAAGAAGACATAAATTTGCCAAAGTCGAAACCTTGCAGAATTTGTTCCACTCAGAAATTAGCTTAGGAGTACTCAGTCTATCGATCTTTACCCGAAAAATACCCATAGTCGAACCTTTGAGCCTTTGTACAGGGTCGAGGCTAATAATTCGAGAAACATAAATTGGCCAAAGTCGAACACTTGCAGAATTTGTTCCACTCAGAAATTAGCATAGGAGTACTCAGTCTATCGATCTTTACCCGAAAAATACCCATAGTCGAACCTTTGAGCCTTTGTACAGGGTCGAGGCTAATAATTCGAGAAACATAAATTGGCCAAAGTCGAACACTTGCAGAATTTGTTCCACATCGAAATTGGCATAGAAGTGTTTAGTCTATCGAACTTTAACCGAAAAATACCCATAGTCGCACCTTTGAAGCTTTGTACAGGGTCGAGGCTAATAATTCGAGAAACATAAATTGGCCAAAGTCGAACACTTGCAGAATTTGTTCCACTCAGAAATTAGCATAGGAGTACTCAGTCTATCGATCTTTAACCGAATAATACCCATAGTCGCACCTTTGAGCCTTTGTACAGGGTCGAGGCTAATAATTCGAGAAACATAAATTTGACAAAGTCGAAACCTTGCAGAATTTGTTCCACTCAGAAATTGGCATAGAAGTGTTTAGTCTATCGATCTTTAACCGAAAAATACCCATAGTCGAACCTTTGAGCCTTTGTACAGGGTCGAGGCTAATAATTCGAGAAACATAAATTGGCCAAAGTCGAACACTTGCAGAATTTGTTCCACATCGAAATTGGCATAGAAGTGTTTAGTCTATCGAACTTTAACCGAAAAATACCCATAGTCGCACCTTTGAACCTTTGTACAGGGTCGAGGCTAATAATTCGAGAAACATAAATTGGCCAAAGTCGAACACTTGCAGAATTTGTTCCACTCAGAAATTAGCATAGGAGTACTCAGTCTATCGATCTTTAACCGAATAATACCCATAGTCGCACCATTGAGCCTTTGTACAGGGTCGAGGCTAATAATTCGAGAAACATAAATTTGGCAAAGTCGAATTGGCAAAGTCGAAACCTTGCAGAATTTGTTCCACTCAGAAATTGGCATAGAAGTGTTTAGTCTATCGATCTTTAACCGAATAATACCCATAGTCGCACCTTTGAGCCTTTGTACAGGGTCGAGGCTAATAATTCGAGAAACATAAATTTGACAAAGTCGAAACCTTGCAGAATTTGTTCCACTCAGAAATTGGCATAGAAGTGTTTAGTCTATCGATCTTTAACCGAAAAATACCCATAGTCGAACCTTTGAGCCTTTGTACAGGGTCGAGGCTAATAATTCGAGAAACATAAATTGGCCAAAGTCGAAACCTTGCAGAATTTGTTCCACTCAGAAATTGGCATAGAAGTGTTTAGTCTATCGAACTTTAACCGAAAAATACCCATAGTCGCACCTTTGAGCCTTTGTACAGGGTCGAAGCTAATAATTCGAGAAAACATAAATTGGCCAAAGTCGAAACCTTGCAGAATTTGTTCCACTCAGAAATTGGCATAGAAGTGTTTAGTCTATCGACCTTTAACCGAAAAAAACCCATAGTCGCACCTTGGAGCCTTTGTACAGGGTCGAGGCTAATAATTCGAGAAAACATAAATTTGCCAAAGTCGAAACCTTGCAGAATTTGTTCCACTCAGAAATTGGCATAGAAGTGTTTAGTCTATCGATCTTTAACCGTAAAATACCCATAGTAAAACCTTTGAGCCTTTGTACAGGGTCGAGGCTAATAATTCGAGAAACATAAATTGGCCAAAGTCGAACACTTGCAGAATTTGTTCAACTCAGAAATTAGCATAGGAGTACTCAGTCTATCGATCTTTAACCGAATAATACCCATAGTCGCACCTTTGAGCCTTTGTACAGGGTCGAGGCTAATAATTCGAGAAACAAAAATTTGACAAAGTCGAAACCTTGCAGAATTTGTTCCACTCAGAAATTGGCATAGAAGTGTTTAGTTTAACGATCTTTAACTGAAAAATACCCATATCGCACCTTTGAGCCTTTGTACAGGGTCGAGGCTAATAATTCGAAAAATATAAATTGGAAAAAGTCAAACACTTGCAGAACTTGTTCCACTCAGAAATTGGCATAGAAGTGTTTAGTCTATCGATCTTTAACCGAAAAATACCCATAGTCGAACCTTTGAGCCTTTGTACAGGGTCGAGGCTAATAATTCGAGAAACATAAATTGGCCAAAGTCGAAACCTTGCAGAATTTGTTCCCCTCAGAAATTGGCATAGAAGTGTTTAGTTTAACGATCTTTAACTGAAAAATACCCATATCGCACCTTTGAGCCTTTGTACAGGGTCGAGGCTAATAATTCGAAAAATATAAATTGGAAAAAGTCAAACACTTGCAGAACTTGTTCCACTCAGAAATTAGCATAGGAGTATTCAGTCTATCGACCTTTAACTGAAAAATACCCATAGTCGCACCTTTGAGCCTTTGTACAGGGTCGAGGCTAATAATTCGAGAAAACATAAATTGGCCAAAGTCGAAACCTTGCAGAATTTGTTCCACTCAGAAATTGGCATAGAAGTGTTTAGTCTAACGATCTTTAACTGAAAAATACCCATAGTCGCACCTTTGAGCCTTTGTACAGGGTCGAGGCTAATAATTCGAGAAAACATAAATTTGCCAAAGTCGAAACCTTGCAGAATTTGTTCCACTCAGAAATTGGCATAGAAGTGTTTAGTCTATCGATCTTTAACCGAATAATACCCATAGTCGCACCTTTGAGCCTTTGTACAGGGTCGAGGCTAATAATTCGAGAAACATAAATTTGACAAAGTCGAAACCTTGCAGAATTTGTTCCACTCAGAAATTGGCATAGAAGTGTTTAGTCTATCGATCTTTAACCGAAAAATACCCATAGTCGAACCTTTGAGCCTTTGTACAGGGTCGAGGCTAATAATTCGAGAAACATAAATTGGCCAAAGTCGAAACCTTGCAGAATTTGTTCCACTCAGAAATTGGCATAGAAGTGTTTAGTCTATCGAACTTTAACCGAAAAATACCCATAGTCGCACCTTTGAGCCTTTGTACAGGGTCGAAGCTAATAATTCGAGAAAACATAAATTGGCCAAAGTCGAAACCTTGCAGAGTTTGTTCCACTCAGAAATTATCATAGAAGTGTTTAGTCTATCGACCTTTAACCGAAAAAAACCCATAGTCGCACCTTGGAGCCTTTGTACAGGGTCGAGGCTAATAATTCGAGAAAACATAAATTTGCCAAAGTCGAAACCTTGCAGAATTTGTTCCACTCAGAAATTGGCATAGAAGTGTTTAGTCTATCGATCTTTAACCGTAAAATACCCATAGTAAAACCTTTGAGCCTTTGTACAGGGTCGAGGCTAATAATTCGAGAAACATAAATTGGCCAAAGTCGAACACTTGCAGAATTTGTTCAACTCAGAAATTAGCATAGGAGTACTCAGTCTATCGATCTTTAACCGAATAATACCCATAGTCGCACCTTTGAGCCTTTGTACAGGGTCGAGGCTAATAATTCGAGAAACAAAAATTTGACAAAGTCGAAACCTTGCAGAATTTGTTCCACTCAGAAATTGGCATAGAAGTGTTTAGTTTAACGATCTTTAACTGAAAAATACCCATATCGCACCTTTGAGCCTTTGTACAGGGTCGAGGCTAATAATTCGAAAAATATAAATTGGAAAAAGTCAAACACTTGCAGAACTTGTTCCACTCAGAAATTGGCATAGAAGTGTTTAGTCTATCGATCTTTAACCGAAAAATACCCATAGTCGAACCTTTGAGCCTTTGTACAGGGTCGAGGCTAATAATTCGAGAAACATAAATTGGCCAAAGTCGAAACCTTGCAGAATTTGTTCCCCTCAGAAATTGGCATAGAAGTGTTTAGTTTAACGATCTTTAACTGAAAAATACCCATATCGCACCTTTGAGCCTTTGTACAGGGTCGAGGCTAATAATTCGAAAAATATAAATTGGAAAAAGTCAAACACTTGCAGAACTTGTTCCACTCAGAAATTAGCATAGGAGTATTCAGTCTATCGACCTTTAACTGAAAAATACCCATAGTCGCACCTTTGAGCCTTTGTACAGGGTCGAGGCTAATAATTCGAGAAAACATAAATTGGCCAAAGTCGAAACCTTGCAGAATTTGTTCCACTCAGAAATTGGCATAGAAGTGTTTAGTCTAACGATCTTTAACTGAAAAATACCCATAGTCGCACCTTTGAGCCTTTGTACAGGGTCGAGGCTAATAATTCGAGAAAACATAAATTTGCCAAAGTCGAAACCTTGCAGAATTTGTTCCACTCAGAAATTGGCATAGAAGTGTTTAGTCTATCGATCTTTAACCGAAAAATACCCATAGTCGAACCTTTGAGCCTTTGTACAGGGTCGAGGCTAATAATTCGAGAAACATAAATTGGCCAAAGTCGAACACTTGCAGAATTTGTTCCACTCAGAAATTAGCATAGGAGTACTCAGTCTATCGATCTTTAACCGAAAAATACCCATAGTCGCACCTTTGAACCTTTGTACAGGGTCGAGGCTAATAATTCGAGGAACATAAATTGGCCAAAGTCGAACACTTGCAGAATTTGTTCCACATCGAAATTGGCATAGAAGTGTTTAGTCTATCGAACTTTAACCGAAAAATACCCATAGTCGCACCTTTGAGCCTTTGTACAGGGTCGAAGCTAATAATTCGAGAAAACATAAATTGGCCAAAGTCGAAACCTTGCAGAATTTGTTCAACTCAGAAATTAGCTTAGGAGTACTCAGTCTATCGATCTTTACCCGAAAAATACCCATAGTCGAACCTTTGAGCCTTTGTACAGGGTCGAGGCTAATAATTCGAGAAACATAAATTGGCCAAAGTCGAACACTTGCAGAATTTGTTCCACTCAGAAATTAGCATAGGAGTACTCAGTCTATCGATCTTTACCCGAAAAATACCCATAGTCGAACCTTTGAGCCTTTGTACAGGGTCGAGGCTAATAATTCGAGAAACATAAATTGGCCAAAGTCGAACACTTGCAGAATTTGTTCCACATCGAAATTGGCATAGAAGTGTTTAGTCTATCGAACTTTAACCGAAAAATACCCATAGTCGCACCTTTGAACCTTTGTACAGGGTCGAGGCTAATAATTCGAGAAACATAAATTGGCCAAAGTCGAACACTTGCAGAATTTGTTCCACTCAGAAATTAGCATAGGAGTACTCAGCCTATCGATCTTTAACCGAATAATACCCATAGTCGCACCTTTGAGCCTTTGTACAGGGTCGAGGCTAATAATTCGAGAAACATAAATTTGCCAAAGTCGAAACCTTGCAGAATTTGTTCCACTCAGAAATTGGCATAGAAGTGTTTAGTCTAACGATCTTTAACTGAAAAATACCCATAGTCGCACCTTTGAGCCTTTGTACAGGGTCGAGGCTAATAATTCGAGAAAACATAAATTTGCCAAAGTCGATACCTTGCAGAATTTGTTCCACTCAGAAATTGGCATAGAAGTGTTTAGTCCATCGAACTTTAACCGAAAAATATCCATAGTCGCACCTTTGAACCTTTGTACAGGGTCGAGGCTAATAATTCGAGAAACATAAATTGGCCAAAGTCGAACACTTGCAGAATTTGTTCCACATCGAAATTGACATAGAAGTGTTTAGTCTATCGAACTTTAACCGAAAAATATCCATAGTCGCACCTTTGAGCCTTTGTACAGGGTCGAAGCTAATAATTCGAGAAAACATAAATTGGCCAAAGTCGAACACTTGCAGAATTTGTTCCACATCGAAATTGACATAGAAGTGTTTAGTCTATCGAACTTTAACCGAAAAATACCCATAGTCGCACCTTTGAGCCTTTGTACAGGGTCGAGGCTAATAATTCGAGAAACATAAATTGGCCAAAGTCGAACACTTGCAGAATTTGTTCCACATCGAAATTGACATAGAAGTGTTTAGTCTATCGATCTTTAACCGAATAATACCCATAGTCGCACCTTTGAGCCTTTTTACAGGGTCGAGGCTAATAATTCGAGAAACAAAAATTTGACAAAGTCGAAACCTTGCAGAATTTGTTCCACATCGAAATTGGCATAGAAGTGTTTAGTCTATCGATCTTTAACCGAATAATACCCATAGTCGCACCTTTGAGCCTTTGTACAGGGTCGAGGCTAATAATTCGAGAAACATAAATTTGACAAAGTCGAAACCTTGCAGAATTTGTTCCACTCAGAAATTGGCATAAAAGTGTTTAGTCTATCGATCTTTAACCGAAAAATACCCATAGTCGAAACTTTGAGCCTTTGTACAGGGTCGAGGCTAATAATTCGAGAAACATAAATTGGCCAAAGTCGAAACCTTGCAGAATTTGTTCCACTCAGAAATTGGCATAGAAGTGTTTAGTCTATCGAACTTTAACCGAAAAATACCCATAGTCGCACCTTTGAGCCTTTGTACAGGGTCGAAGCTAATAATTCGAGAAAACATAAATTGGCCAAAGTCGAAACCTTGCAGAGTTTGTTCCACTCAGAAATTATCATAGAAGTGTTTAGTCTATCGACCTTTAACCGAAAAAAACCCATAGTAAAACCTTTGAGCCTTTGTACAGGGTCGAGGCTAATAATTCGAGAAACATAAATTGGCCAAAGTCGAACACTTGCAGAATTTGTTCCACTCAGAAATTAGCATAGGAGTACTCAGTCTATCGATCTTTAACCGAATAATACCCATAGTCGCACCTTTGAGCCTTTGTACAGGGTCGAGGCTAATAATTCGAGAAACATAAATTTGACAAAGTCGAAACCTTGCAGAATTTGTTCCACTCAGAAATTGGCATAGAAGTGTTTAGTCTATCGATCTTTAACCGAAAAATACCCATAGTCGAACCTTTGAGCCTTTGTACAGGGTCGAGGCTAATAATTCGAGAAACATAAATTGGCCAAAGTCGAACACTTGCAGAATTTGTTCCACTCAGAAATTAGCATAGGAGTACTCAGTCTATCGATCTTTAACCGAAAAATACCCATAGTCGCACCTTTGAACCTTTGTACAGGGTCGAGGCTAATAATTCGAGAAACATAAATTGGCCAAAGTCGAACACTTGCAGAATTTGTTCCACATCGAAATTGGCATAGAAGTGTTTAGTCTATCGAACTTTAACCGAAAAATACCCATAGTCGCACCTTTGAGCCTTTGTACAGGGTCGAAGCTAATAATTCGAGAAAACATAAATTGGCCAAAGTCGAAACCTTGCAGAATTTGTTCCACTCAGAAATTATCATAGAAGTGTTTAGTCTATCGACCTTTAACCGAAAAAAACCCATAGTCGCACCTTGGAGCCTTTGTACAGGGTCGAGGCTAATAATTCGAGAAAACATAAATTGGCCAAAGTCGAACACTTGCAGAATTTGTTCCACTCAGAAATTAGCATAGGAGTACTCAGTCTATCGATCTTTACCCGAAAAATACCCATAGTCGCTCCTTTGAACCTTTGTACAGGGTCGAGGCTAATAATTCGAGAAACATAAATTGGCCAAAGTCGAACACTTGCGGAATTTGTTCCACATCGAAATTGGCATAGAAGTGTTTAGTCTATCGAAGTTTAACCGAAAAATACCCATAGTCTTGTACAGGGTCGAAGCTAATAATTCGAGAAAACATAAATTGGCCAAAGTCGAAACCTTGCAGAATTTGTTCCACTCAGAAATTGGCATAGAAGTGTTTAGTTTAACGATCTTTAACTGAAAAATACCCATATCGCACCTTTGAGCCTTTGTACAGGGTCGAGGCTAATAATTCGAAAAATATAAATTGGAAAAAGTCGAACACTTGCAGAACTTGTTCCACTCAGAAATTAGCATAGGAGTATTCAGTCTATCGACCTTTAACTGAAAAATACCCATAGTCGCACCTTTGAGCCTTTGTACAGGGTCGAGGCTAATAATTCGAGAAAACATAAATTGGCCAAAGTCGAAACCTTGCAGAATTTGTTCCACTCAGAAATTGGCATAGAAGTGTTTAGTCTAACGATCTTTAACTGAAAAATACCCATAGTCGCACCTTTGAGCCTTTGTACAGGGTCGAGGCTAATAATTCGAGAAAACATAAATTTGCCAAAGTCGAAACCTTGCAGAATTTGTTCCACTCAGAAATTGGCATAGAAGTGTTTAGTCTATCGATCTTTAACCGAAAAATACCCATAGTCGAACCTTTGAGCCTTTGTACAGGGTCGAGGCTAATAATTCGAGAAACTTAAATTGGCCAAAGTCGAACACTTGCAGAATTTGTTCCACTCAGAAATTAGCATAGGAGTACTCAGTCTATCGATCTTTAACCGAAAAATACCCATAGTCACACCTTTGAACCTTTGTACAGGGTCGAGGCTAATAATTCGAGGAACATAAATTGGCCAAAGTCGAACACTTGCAGAATTTGTTCCACATCGAAATTGGCATAGAAGTGTTTAGTCTATCGAACTTTAACCGAAAAATACCCATAGTCGCACCTTTGAGCCTTTGTAAAGGGTCGAAGCTAATAATTCGAGAAAACATAAATTGGCCAAAGTCGAAACCTTGCAGAATTTGTTCCACTCAGAAATTATCATAGAAGTGTTTAGTCTATCGACCTTTAACCGAAAAAAAACCCATAGTCGCACCTTGGAGCCTTTGTACAGGGTCGAGGCTAATAATTCGAGAAAACATAAATTGGCCAAAGTCGAACACTTGCAGAATTTGTTCCACTCAGAAATTAGCATAGGGTACTCAGTCTATCGCTCTTTACCCGAAAAATACCCATAGTCGAACCTTTGAGCCTTTGTACAGGGTCGAGGCTAATAATTCGAGAAACATAAATTGGCCAAAGTCGAACACTTGCAGAATTTGTTCCACTCAGAAATTATCATAGAAGTGTTTAGTCTATCGACCTTTAACCGAAAAAAACCCATAGTCGCACCTTGGAGCCTTTGTACAGGGTCGAGGCTAATAATTCGAGAAAACATAAATTTGCCAAAGTCGAAACCTTGCAGAATTTGTTCCACTCAGAAATTGGCATAGAAGTGTTTAGTCTATCGATCTTTAACCGAAAAATACCCATAGTAAAACCTTTGAGCCTTTGTACAGGATCGAGGCTAATAATTCGAGAAACATAAATTGGCCAAAGTCGAACACTTGCAGAATTTGTTCCACTCAGAAATTAGCATAGGAGTACTCAGTCTATCGATCTTTAACCGAATAATACCCATAGTCGCACCTTTGAGCCTTTGTACAGGGTCGAGGCTAATAATTCGAGAAACATAAATTTGACAAAGTCGAAACCTTGCAGAATTTGTTCCACTCAGAAATTGGCATAGAAGTGTTTAGTCTATCGATCTTTAACCGAAAAATACCCATAGTCGAACCTTTGAGCCTTTGTACAGGGTCGAGGCTAATAATTCGAGAAACATAAATTGGCCAAAGTCGAAACCTTGCAGAATTTGTTCCACTCAGAAATTGGCATAGAAGTGTTTAGTCTATCGAACTTTAACCGAAAAATACCCATAGTCGCACCTTTGAGCCTTTGTACAGGGTCGAAGCTAATAATTCGAGAAAACATAAATTGGCCAAAGTCGAAACCTTGCAGAGTTTGTTCCACTCAGAAATTATCATAGAAGTGTTTAGTCTATCGACCTTTAACCGAAAAAAACCCATAGTCGCACCTTGGAGCCTTTGTACAGGGTCGAGGCTAATAATTCGAGAAAACATAAATTTGCCAAAGTCGAAACCTTGCAGAATTTGTTCCACTCAGAAATTGGCATAGAAGTGTTTAGTCTATCGATCTTTAACCGTAAAATACCCATAGTAAAACCTTTGAGCCTTTGTACAGGGTCGAGGCTAATAATTCGAGAAACATAAATTGGCCAAAGTCGAACACTTGCAGAATTTGTTCCACTCAGAAATTAGCATAGGAGTACTCAGTCTATCGATCTTTAACCGAATAATACCCATAGTCGCACCTTTGAGCCTTTGTACAGGGTCGAGGCTAATAATTCGAGAAACAAAAATTTGACAAAGTCGAAACCTTGCAGAATTTGTTCCACTCAGAAATTGGCATAGAAGTGTTTAGTTTAACGATCTTTAACTGAAAAATACCCATATCGCACCTTTGAGCCTTTGTACAGGGTCGAGGCTAATAATTCGAAAAATATAAATTGGAAAAAGTCAAACACTTGCAGAACTTGTTCCACTCAGAAATTGGCATAGAAGTGTTTAGTCTATCGATCTTTAACCGAAAAATACCCATAGTCGAACCTTTGAGCCTTTGTACAGGGTCGAGGCTAATAATTCGAGAAACATAAATTGGCCAAAGTCGAAACCTTGCAGAATTTGTTCCCCTCAGAAATTGGCATAGAAGTGTTTAGTTTAACGATCTTTAACTGAAAAATACCCATATCGCACCTTTGAGCCTTTGTACAGGGTCGAGGCTAATAATTCGAAAAATATAAATTGGAAAAAGTCAAACACTTGCAGAACTTGTTCCACTCAGAAATTAGCATAGGAGTATTCAGTCTATCGACCTTTAACTGAAAAATACCCATAGTCGCACCTTTGAGCCTTTGTACAGGGTCGAGGCTAATAATTCGAGAAAACATAAATTGGCCAAAGTCGAAACCTTGCAGAATTTGTTCCACTCAGAAATTGGCATAGAAGTGTTTAGTCTAACGATCTTTAACTGAAAAATACCCATAGTCGCACCTTTGAGCCTTTGTACAGGGTCGAGGCTAATAATTCGAGAAAACATAAATTTGCCAAAGTCGAAACCTTGCAGAATTTGTTCCACTCAGAAATTGGCATAGAAGTGTTTAGTCTATCGATCTTTAACCGAAAAATACCCATAGTCGAACCTTTGAGCCTTTGTACAGGGTCGAGGCTAATAATTCGAGAAACATAAATTGGCCAAAGTCGAACACTTGCAGAATTTGTTCCACTCAGAAATTAGCATAGGAGTACTCAGTCTATCGATCTTTAACCGAAAAATACCCATAGTCGCACCATTGAACCTTTGTACAGGGTCGAGGCTAATAATTCGAGGAACATAAATTGGCCAAAGTCGAACACTTGCAGAATTTGTTCCACATCGAAATTGGCATAGAAGTGTTTAGTCTATCGAACTTTAACCGAAAAATACCCATAGTCGCACCTTTGAGCCTTTGTACAGGGTCGAAGCTAATAATTCGAGAAAACATAAATTGGCCAAAGTCGAAACCTTGCAGAATTTGTTCCACTCAGAAATTATCATAGAAGTGTTTAGTCTATCGACCTTTAACCGAAAAAAAACCCATAGTCGCACCTTG
This sequence comes from Barypeithes pellucidus, assembly GCA_963991005.1. NCBI lineage: Eukaryota > Metazoa > Arthropoda > Insecta > Coleoptera > Curculionidae > Barypeithes > Barypeithes pellucidus. Next base: position 92,710 of record CAXDRF010000022.1, on the reverse strand, counting down.
GAGCCTTTGTACAGGGTCGAGGCTAATAATTCGAGAAAACATAAATTGGCCAAAGTCGAACACTTGCAGAATTTGTTCCACTCAGAAATTAGCATAGGGTACTCAGTCTATCGCTCTTTACCCGAAAAATACCCATAGTCGAACCTTTGAGCCTTTGTACAGGGTCGAGGCTAATAATTCGAGAAACATAAATTGGCCAAAGTCGAACACTTGCAGAATTTGTTCCACTCAGAAATTATCATAGAAGTGTTTAGTCTATCGACCTTTAACCGAAAAAAACCCATAGTCGCACCTTGGAGCCTTTGTACAGGGTCGAGGCTAATAATTCGAGAAAACATAAATTTGCCAAAGTCGAAACCTTGCAGAATTTGTTCCACTCAGAAATTGGCATAGAAGTGTTTAGTCTATCGATCTTTAACCGAAAAATACCCATAGTAAAACCTTTGAGCCTTTGTACAGGATCGAGGCTAATAATTCGAGAAACATAAATTGGCCAAAGTCGAACACTTGCAGAATTTGTTCCACTCAGAAATTAGCATAGGAGTACTCAGTCTATCGATCTTTAACCGAATAATACCCATAGTCGCACCTTTGAGCCTTTGTACAGGGTCGAGGCTAATAATTCGAGAAACATAAATTTGACAAAGTCGAAACCTTGCAGAATTTGTTCCACTCAGAAATTGGCATAGAAGTGTTTAGTCTATCGATCTTTAACCGAAAAATACCCATAGTCGAACCTTTGAGCCTTTGTACAGGGTCGAGGCTAATAATTCGAGAAACATAAATTGGCCAAAGTCGAAACCTTGCAGAATTTGTTCCACTCAGAAATTGGCATAGAAGTGTTTAGTCTATCGAACTTTAACCGAAAAATACCCATAGTCGCACCTTTGAGCCTTTGTACAGGGTCGAAGCTAATAATTCGAGAAAACATAAATTGGCCAAAGTCGAAACCTTGCAGAGTTTGTTCCACTCAGAAATTATCATAGAAGTGTTTAGTCTATCGACCTTTAACCGAAAAAAACCCATAGTCGCACCTTGGAGCCTTTGTACAGGGTCGAGGCTAATAATTCGAGAAAACATAAATTTGCCAAAGTCGAAACCTTGCAGAATTTGTTCCACTCAGAAATTGGCATAGAAGTGTTTAGTCTATCGATCTTTAACCGTAAAATACCCATAGTAAAACCTTTGAGCCTTTGTACAGGGTCGAGGCTAATAATTCGAGAAACATAAATTGGCCAAAGTCGAACACTTGCAGAATTTGTTCCACTCAGAAATTAGCATAGGAGTACTCAGTCTATCGATCTTTAACCGAATAATACCCATAGTCGCACCTTTGAGCCTTTGTACAGGGTCGAGGCTAATAATTCGAGAAACAAAAATTTGACAAAGTCGAAACCTTGCAGAATTTGTTCCACTCAGAAATTGGCATAGAAGTGTTTAGTTTAACGATCTTTAACTGAAAAATACCCATATCGCACCTTTGAGCCTTTGTACAGGGTCGAGGCTAATAATTCGAAAAATATAAATTGGAAAAAGTCAAACACTTGCAGAACTTGTTCCACTCAGAAATTGGCATAGAAGTGTTTAGTCTATCGATCTTTAACCGAAAAATACCCATAGTCGAACCTTTGAGCCTTTGTACAGGGTCGAGGCTAATAATTCGAGAAACATAAATTGGCCAAAGTCGAAACCTTGCAGAATTTGTTCCCCTCAGAAATTGGCATAGAAGTGTTTAGTTTAACGATCTTTAACTGAAAAATACCCATATCGCACCTTTGAGCCTTTGTACAGGGTCGAGGCTAATAATTCGAAAAATATAAATTGGAAAAAGTCAAACACTTGCAGAACTTGTTCCACTCAGAAATTAGCATAGGAGTATTCAGTCTATCGACCTTTAACTGAAAAATACCCATAGTCGCACCTTTGAGCCTTTGTACAGGGTCGAGGCTAATAATTCGAGAAAACATAAATTGGCCAAAGTCGAAACCTTGCAGAATTTGTTCCACTCAGAAATTGGCATAGAAGTGTTTAGTCTAACGATCTTTAACTGAAAAATACCCATAGTCGCACCTTTGAGCCTTTGTACAGGGTCGAGGCTAATAATTCGAGAAAACATAAATTTGCCAAAGTCGAAACCTTGCAGAATTTGTTCCACTCAGAAATTGGCATAGAAGTGTTTAGTCTATCGATCTTTAACCGTAAAATACCCATAGTAAAACCTTTGAGCCTTTGTACAGGGTCGAGGCTAATAATTCGAGAAACATAAATTGGCCAAAGTCGAACACTTGCAGAATTTGTTCCACTCAGAAATTAGCATAGGAGTACTCAGTCTATCGATCTTTACCCGAAAAATACCCATAGTCGAACCTTTGAGCCTTTGTACAGGGTCGAGGCTAATAATTCGAGAAACATAAATTGGCCAAAGTCGAACACTTGCAGAATTTGTTCCACATCGAAATTGGCATAGAAGTGTTTAGTCTATCGAACTTTAACCGAAAAATACCCATAGTCGCACCTTTGAACCTTTGTACAGGGTCGAGGCTAATAATTCGAGAAACATAAATTGGCCAAAGTCGAACACTTGCAGAATTTGTTCCACTCAGAAATTAGCATAGGAGTACTCAGCCTATCGATCTTTAACCGAATAATACCCATAGTCGCACCTTTGAGCCTTTGTACAGGGTCGAGGCTAATAATTCGAGAAACATAAATTTGCCAAAGTCGAAACCTTGCAGAATTTGTTCCACTCAGAAATTGGCATAGAAGTGTTTAGTCTAACGATCTTTAACTGAAAAATACCCATAGTCGCACCTTTGAGCCTTTGTACAGGGTCGAGGCTAATAATTCGAGAAAACATAAATTTGCCAAAGTCGATACCTTGCAGAATTTGTTCCACTCAGAAATTGGCATAGAAGTGTTTAGTCCATCGAACTTTAACCGAAAAATATCCATAGTCGCACCTTTGAACCTTTGTACAGGGTCGAGGCTAATAATTCGAGAAACATAAATTGGCCAAAGTCGAACACTTGCAGAATTTGTTCCACATCGAAATTGACATAGAAGTGTTTAGTCTATCGAACTTTAACCGAAAAATACCCATAGTCGCACCTTTGAGCCTTTGTACAGGGTCGAAGCTAATAATTCGAGAAAACATAAATTGGCCAAAGTCGAACACTTGCAGAATTTGTTCCACATCGAAATTGACATAGAAGTGTTTAGTCTATCGAACTTTAACCGAAAAATACCCATAGTCGCACCTTTGAGCCTTTGTACAGGGTCGAGGCTAATAATTCGAGAAACATAAATTGGCCAAAGTCGAACACTTGCAGAATTTGTTCCACATCGAAATTGACATAGAAGTGTTTAGTCTATCGATCTTTAACCGAATAATACCCATAGTCGCACCTTTGAGCCTTTTTACAGGGTCGAGGCTAATAATTCGAGAAACAAAAATTTGACAAAGTCGAAACCTTGCAGAATTTGTTCCACATCGAAATTGGCATAGAAGTGTTTAGTCTATCGATCTTTAACCGAATAATACCCATAGTCGCACCTTTGAGCCTTTGTACAGGGTCGAGGCTAATAATTCGAGAAACATAAATTTGACAAAGTCGAAACCTTGCAGAATTTGTTCCACTCAGAAATTGGCATAAAAGTGTTTAGTCTATCGATCTTTAACCGAAAAATACCCATAGTCGAAACTTTGAGCCTTTGTACAGGGTCGAGGCTAATAATTCGAGAAACATAAATTGGCCAAAGTCGAAACCTTGCAGAATTTGTTCCACTCAGAAATTGGCATAGAAGTGTTTAGTCTATCGAACTTTAACCGAAAAATACCCATAGTCGCACCTTTGAGCCTTTGTACAGGGTCGAAGCTAATAATTCGAGAAAACATAAATTGGCCAAAGTCGAAACCTTGCAGAGTTTGTTCCACTCAGAAATTATCATAGAAGTGTTTAGTCTATCGACCTTTAACCGAAAAAAACCCATAGTAAAACCTTTGAGCCTTTGTACAGGGTCGAGGCTAATAATTCGAGAAACATAAATTGGCCAAAGTCGAACACTTGCAGAATTTGTTCCACTCAGAAATTAGCATAGGAGTACTCAGTCTATCGATCTTTAACCGAATAATACCCATAGTCGCACCTTTGAGCCTTTGTACAGGGTCGAGGCTAATAATTCGAGAAACATAAATTTGACAAAGTCGAAACCTTGCAGAATTTGTTCCACTCAGAAATTGGCATAGAAGTGTTTAGTCTATCGATCTTTAACCGAAAAATACCCATAGTCGAACCTTTGAGCCTTTGTACAGGGTCGAGGCTAATAATTCGAGAAACATAAATTGGCCAAAGTCGAACACTTGCAGAATTTGTTCCACTCAGAAATTAGCATAGGAGTACTCAGTCTATCGATCTTTAACCGAAAAATACCCATAGTCGCACCTTTGAACCTTTGTACAGGGTCGAGGCTAATAATTCGAGAAACATAAATTGGCCAAAGTCGAACACTTGCAGAATTTGTTCCACATCGAAATTGGCATAGAAGTGTTTAGTCTATCGAACTTTAACCGAAAAATACCCATAGTCGCACCTTTGAGCCTTTGTACAGGGTCGAAGCTAATAATTCGAGAAAACATAAATTGGCCAAAGTCGAAACCTTGCAGAATTTGTTCCACTCAGAAATTATCATAGAAGTGTTTAGTCTATCGACCTTTAACCGAAAAAAACCCATAGTCGCACCTTGGAGCCTTTGTACAGGGTCGAGGCTAATAATTCGAGAAAACATAAATTGGCCAAAGTCGAACACTTGCAGAATTTGTTCCACTCAGAAATTAGCATAGGAGTACTCAGTCTATCGATCTTTACCCGAAAAATACCCATAGTCGCTCCTTTGAACCTTTGTACAGGGTCGAGGCTAATAATTCGAGAAACATAAATTGGCCAAAGTCGAACACTTGCGGAATTTGTTCCACATCGAAATTGGCATAGAAGTGTTTAGTCTATCGAACTTTAACCGAAAAATACCCATAGTCTTGTACAGGGTCGAAGCTAATAATTCGAGAAAACATAAATTGGCCAAAGTCGAAACCTTGCAGAATTTGTTCCACTCAGAAATTGGCATAGAAGTGTTTAGTTTAACGATCTTTAACTGAAAAATACCCATATCGCACCTTTGAGCCTTTGTACAGGGTCGAGGCTAATAATTCGAAAAATATAAATTGGAAAAAGTCGAACAATTGCAGAACTTGTTCCACTCAGAAATTAGCATAGGAGTATTCAGTCTATCGACCTTTAACTGAAAAATACCCATAGTCGCACCTTTGAGCCTTTGTACAGGGTCGAGGCTAATAATTCGAGAAAACATAAATTGGCCAAAGTCGAAACCTTGCAGAATTTGTTCCACTCAGAAATTGGCATAGAAGTGTTTAGTCTAACGATCTTTAACTGAAAAATACCCATAGTCGCACCTTTGAGCCTTTGTACAGGGTCGAGGCTAATAATTCGAGAAAACATAAATTTGCCAAAGTCGAAACCTTGCAGAATTTGTTCCACTCAGAAATTATCATAGAAGTGTTTAGTCTATCGACCTTTAACCGAAAAAAACCCATAGTCGCACCTTGGAGCCTTTGTACAGGGTCGAGGCTAATAATTCGAGAAAACATAAATTTGCCAAAGTCGAAACCTTGCAGAATTTGTTCCACTCAGAAATTGGCATAGAAGTGTTTAGTCTATCGATCTTTAACCGAAAAATACCCATAGTAAAACCTTTGAGCCTTTGTACAGGATCGAGGCTAATAATTCGAGAAACATAAATTGGCCAAAGTCGAACACTTGCAGAATTTGTTCCACTCAGAAATTAGCATAGGAGTACTCAGTCTATCGATCTTTAACCGAATAATACCCATAGTCGCACCTTTGAGCCTTTGTACAGGGTCGAGGCTAATAATTCGAGAAACATAAATTTGACAAAGTCGAAACCTTGCAGAATTTGTTCCACTCAGAAATTGGCATAGAAGTGTTTAGTCTATCGATCTTTAACCGAAAAATACCCATAGTCGAACCTTTGAGCCTTTGTACAGGGTCGAGGCTAATAATTCGAGAAACATAAATTGGCCAAAGTCGAAACCTTGCAGAATTTGTTCCACTCAGAAATTGGCATAGAAGTGTTTAGTCTATCGAACTTTAACCGAAAAATACCCATAGTCGCACCTTTGAGCCTTTGTACAGGGTCGAAGCTAATAATTCGAGAAAACATAAATTGGCCAAAGTCGAAACCTTGCAGAGTTTGTTCCACTCAGAAATTATCATAGAAGTGTTTAGTCTATCGACCTTTAACCGAAAAAAACCCATAGTCGCACCTTGGAGCCTTTGTACAGGGTCGAGGCTAATAATTCGAGAAAACATAAATTTGCCAAAGTCGAAACCTTGCAGAATTTGTTCCACTCAGAAATTGGCATAGAAGTGTTTAGTCTATCGATCTTTAACCGTAAAATACCCATAGTAAAACCTTTGAGCCTTTGTACAGGGTCGAGGCTAATAATTCGAGAAACATAAATTGGCCAAAGTCGAACACTTGCAGAATTTGTTCCACTCAGAAATTAGCATAGGAGTACTCAGTCTATCGATCTTTAACCGAATAATACCCATAGTCGCACCTTTGAGCCTTTGTACAGGGTCGAGGCTAATAATTCGAGAAACAAAAATTTGACAAAGTCGAAACCTTGCAGAATTTGTTCCACTCAGAAATTGGCATAGAAGTGTTTAGTTTAACGATCTTTAACTGAAAAATACCCATATCGCACCTTTGAGCCTTTGTACAGGGTCGAGGCTAATAATTCGAAAAATATAAATTGGAAAAAGTCAAACACTTGCAGAACTTGTTCCACTCAGAAATTGGCATAGAAGTGTTTAGTCTATCGATCTTTAACCGAAAAATACCCATAGTCGAACCTTTGAGCCTTTGTACAGGGTCGAGGCTAATAATTCGAGAAACATAAATTGGCCAAAGTCGAAACCTTGCAGAATTTGTTCCCCTCAGAAATTGGCATAGAAGTGTTTAGTTTAACGATCTTTAACTGAAAAATACCCATATCGCACCTTTGAGCCTTTGTACAGGGTCGAGGCTAATAATTCGAAAAATATAAATTGGAAAAAGTCAAACACTTGCAGAACTTGTTCCACTCAGAAATTAGCATAGGAGTATTCAGTCTATCGACCTTTAACTGAAAAATACCCATAGTCGCACCTTTGAGCCTTTGTACAGGGTCGAGGCTAATAATTCGAGAAAACATAAATTGGCCAAAGTCGAAACCTTGCAGAATTTGTTCCACTCAGAAATTGGCATAGAAGTGTTTAGTCTAACGATCTTTAACTGAAAAATACCCATAGTCGCACCTTTGAGCCTTTGTACAGGGTCGAGGCTAATAATTCGAGAAAACATAAATTTGCCAAAGTCGAAACCTTGCAGAATTTGTTCCACTCAGAAATTGGCATAGAAGTGTTTAGTCTATCGATCTTTAACCGAAAAATACCCATAGTCGAACCTTTGAGCCTTTGTACAGGGTCGAGGCTAATAATTCGAGAAACATAAATTGGCCAAAGTCGAACACTTGCAGAATTTGTTCCACTCAGAAATTAGCATAGGAGTACTCAGTCTATCGATCTTTAACCGAAAAATACCCATAGTCGCACCTTTGAACCTTTGTACAGGGTCGAGGCTAATAATTCGAGGAACATAAATTGGCCAAAGTCGAACACTTGCAGAATTTGTTCCACATCGAAATTGGCATAGAAGTGTTTAGTCTATCGAACTTTAACCGAAAAATACCCATAGTCGCACCTTTGAGCCTTTGTACAGGGTCGAAGCTAATAATTCGAGAAAACATAAATTGGCCAAAGTCGAAACCTTGCAGAATTTGTTCCACTCAGAAATTATCATAGAAGTGTTTAGTCTATCGACCTTTAACCGAAAAAAAACCCATAGTCGCACCTTGGAGCCTTTGTACAGGGTCGAGGCTAATAATTCGAGAAAACATAAATTGGCCAAAGTCGAACACTTGCAGAATTTGTTCCACTCAGAAATTAGCATAGGGTACTCAGTCTATCGCTCTTTACCCGAAAAATACCCATAGTCGAACCTTTGAGCCTTTGTACAGGGTCGAGGCTAATAATTCGAGAAACATAAATTGGCCAAAGTCGAACACTTGCAGAATTTGTTCCACTCAGAAATTATCATAGAAGTGTTTAGTCTATCGACCTTTAACCGAAAAAAACCCATAGTCGCACCTTGGAGCCTTTGTACAGGGTCGAGGCTAATAATTCGAGAAAACATAAATTTGCCAAAGTCGAAACCTTGCAGAATTTGTTCCACTCAGAAATTGGCATAGAAGTGTTTAGTCTATCGATCTTTAACCGAAAAATACCCATAGTAAAACCTTTGAGCCTTTGTACAGGATCGAGGCTAATAATTCGAGAAACATAAATTGGCCAAAGTCGAACACTTGCAGAATTTGTTCCACTCAGAAATTAGCATAGGAGTACGCAGTCTATCGATCTTTAACCGAATAATACCCATAGTCGCACCTTTGAGCCTTTGTACAGGGTCGAGGCTAATAATTCGAGAAACATAAATTTGACAAAGTCGAAACCTTGCAGAATTTGTTCCACTCAGAAATTGGCATAGAAGTGTTTAGTCTATCGATCTTTAACCGAAAAATACCCATAGTCGAACCTTTGAGCCTTTGTACAGGGTCGAGGCTAATAATTCGAGAAACATAAATTGGCCAAAGTCGAAACCTTGCAGAATTTGTTCCACTCAGAAATTGGCATAGAAGTGTTTAGTCTATCGAACTTTAACCGAAAAATACCCATAGTCGCACCTTTGAGCCTTTGTACAGGGTCGAAGCTAATAATTCGAGAAAACATAAATTGGCCAAAGTCGAAACCTTGCAGAGTTTGTTCCACTCAGAAATTATCATAGAAGTGTTTAGTCTATCGACCTTTAACCGAAAAAAACCCATAGTCGCACCTTGGAGCCTTTGTACAGGGTCGAGGCTAATAATTCGAGAAAACATAAATTTGCCAAAGTCGAAACCTTGCAGAATTTGTTCCACTCAGAAATTGGCATAGAAGTGTTTAGTCTATCGATCTTTAACCGTAAAATACCCATAGTAAAACCTTTGAGCCTTTGTACAGGGTCGAGGCTAATAATTCGAGAAACATAAATTGGCCAAAGTCGAACACTTGCAGAATTTGTTCCACTCAGAAATTAGCATAGGAGTACTCAGTCTATCGATCTTTAACCGAATAATACCCATAGTCGCACCTTTGAGCCTTTGTACAGGGTCGAGGCTAATAATTCGAGAAACAAAAATTTGACAAAGTCGAAACCTTGCAGAATTTGTTCCACTCAGAAATTGGCATAGAAGTGTTTAGTTTAACGATCTTTAACTGAAAAATACCCATATCGCACCTTTGAGCCTTTGTACAGGGTCGAGGCTAATAATTCGAAAAATATAAATTGGAAAAAGTCAAACACTTGCAGAACTTGTTCCACTCAGAAATTGGCATAGAAGTGTTTAGTCTATCGATCTTTAACCGAAAAATACCCATAGTCGAACCTTTGAGCCTTTGTACAGGGTCGAGGCTAATAATTCGAGAAACATAAATTGGCCAAAGTCGAAACCTTGCAGAATTTGTTCCCCTCAGAAATTGGCATAGAAGTGTTTAGTTTAACGATCTTTAACTGAAAAATACCCATATCGCACCTTTGAGCCTTTGTACAGGGTCGAGGCTAATAATTCGAAAAATATAAATTGGAAAAAGTCAAACACTTGCAGAACTTGTTCCACTCAGAAATTAGCATAGGAGTATTCAGTCTATCGACCTTTAACTGAAAAATACCCATAGTCGCACCTTTGAGCCTTTGTACAGGGTCGAGGCTAATAATTCGAGAAAACATAAATTGGCCAAAGTCGAAACCTTGCAGAATTTGTTCCACTCAGAAATTGGCATAGAAGTGTTTAGTCTAACGATCTTTAACTGAAAAATACCCATAGTCGCACCTTTGAGCCTTTGTACAGGGTCGAGGCTAATAATTCGAGAAAACATAAATTTGCCAAAGTCGAAACCTTGCAGAATTTGTTCCACTCAGAAATTGGCATAGAAGTGTTTAGTCTATCGATCTTTAACCGTAAAATACCCATAGTAAAACCTTTGAGCCTTTGTACAGGGTCGAGGCTAATAATTCGAGAAACATAAATTGGCCAAAGTCGAACACTTGCAGAATTTGTTCCACTCAGAAATTAGCATAGGAGTACTCAGTCTATCGATCTTTACCCGAAAAATACCCATAGTCGAACCTTTGAGCCTTTGTACAGGGTCGAGGCTAATAATTCGAGAAACATAAATTGGCCAAAGTCGAACACTTGCAGAATTTGTTCCACATCGAAATTGGCATAGAAGTGTTTAGTCTATCGAACTTTAACCGAAAAATACCCATAGTCGCACCTTTGAACCTTTGTACAGGGTCGAGGCTAATAATTCGAGAAACATAAATTGGCCAAAGTCGAACACTTGCAGAATTTGTTCCACTCAGAAATTAGCATAGGAGTACTCAGCCTATCGATCTTTAACCGAATAATACCCATAGTCGCACCTTTGAGCCTTTGTACAGGGTCGAGGCTAATAATTCGAGAAACATAAATTTGCCAAAGTCGAAACCTTGCAGAATTTGTTCCACTCAGAAATTGGCATAGAAGTGTTTAGTCTAACGATCTTTAACTGAAAAATACCCATAGTCGCACCTTTGAGCCTTTGTACAGGGTCGAGGCTAATAATTCGAGAAAACATAAATTTGCCAAAGTCGATACCTTGCAGAATTTGTTCCACTCAGAAATTGGCATAGAAGTGTTTAGTCCATCGAACTTTAACCGAAAAATATCCATAGTCGCACCTTTGAACCTTTGTACAGGGTCGAGGCTAATAATTCGAGAAACATAAATTGGCCAAAGTCGAACACTTGCAGAATTTGTTCCACATCGAAATTGACATAGAAGTGTTTAGTCTATCGAACTTTAACCGAAAAATACCCATAGTCGCACCTTTGAGCCTTTGTACAGGGTCGAAGCTAATAATTCGAGAAAACATAAATTGGCCAAAGTCGAACACTTGCAGAATTTGTTCCACATCGAAATTGACATAGAAGTGTTTAGTCTATCGAACTTTAACCGAAAAATACCCATAGTCGCACCTTTGAGCCTTTGTACAGGGTCGAGGCTAATAATTCGAGAAACATAAATTGGCCAAAGTCGAACACTTGCAGAATTTGTTCCACATCGAAATTGACATAGAAGTGTTTAGTCTATCGATCTTTAACCGAATAATACCCATAGTCGCACCTTTGAGCCTTTTTACAGGGTCGAGGCTAATAATTCGAGAAACAAAAATTTGACAAAGTCGAAACCTTGCAGAATTTGTTCCACATCGAAATTGGCATAGAAGTGTTTAGTCTATCGATCTTTAACCGAATAATACCCATAGTCGCACCTTTGAGCCTTTGTACAGGGTCGAGGCTAATAATTCGAGAAACATAAATTTGACAAAGTCGAAACCTTGCAGAATTTGTTCCACTCAGAAATTGGCATAAAAGTGTTTAGTCTATCGATCTTTAACCGAAAAATACCCATAGTCGAAACTTTGAGCCTTTGTACAGGGTCGAGGCTAATAATTCGAGAAACATAAATTGGCCAAAGTCGAAACCTTGCAGAATTTGTTCCACTCAGAAATTGGCATAGAAGTGTTTAGTCTATCGAACTTTAACCGAAAAATACCCATAGTCGCACCTTTGAGCCTTTGTACAGGGTCGAAGCTAATAATTCGAGAAAACATAAATTGGCCAAAGTCGAAACCTTGCAGAGTTTGTTCCACTCAGAAATTATCATAGAAGTGTTTAGTCTATCGACCTTTAACCGAAAAAAACCCATAGTAAAACCTTTGAGCCTTTGTACAGGGTCGAGGCTAATAATTCGAGAAACATAAATTGGCCAAAGTCGAACACTTGCAGAATTTGTTCCACTCAGAAATTAGCATAGGAGTACTCAGTCTATCGATCTTTAACCGAATAATACCCATAGTCGCACCTTTGAGCCTTTGTACAGGGTCGAGGCTAATAATTCGAGAAACATAAATTTGACAAAGTCGAAACCTTGCAGAATTTGTTCCACTCAGAAATTGGCATAGAAGTGTTTAGTCTATCGATCTTTAACCGAAAAATACCCATAGTCGAACCTTTGAGCCTTTGTACAGGGTCGAGGCTAATAATTCGAGAAACATAAATTGGCCAAAGTCGAACACTTGCAGAATTTGTTCCACTCAGAAATTAGCATAGGAGTACTCAGTCTATCGATCTTTAACCGAAAAATACCCATAGTCGCACCTTTGAACCTTTGTACAGGGTCGAGGCTAATAATTCGAGAAACATAAATTGGCCAAAGTCGAACACTTGCAGAATTTGTTCCACATCGAAATTGGCATAGAAGTGTTTAGTCTATCGAACTTTAACCGAAAAATACCCATAGTCGCACCTTTGAGCCTTTGTACAGGGTCGAAGCTAATAATTCGAGAAAACATAAATTGGCCAAAGTCGAAACCTTGCAGAATTTGTTCCACTCAGAAATTATCATAGAAGTGTTTAGTCTATCGACCTTTAACCGAAAAAAACCCATAGTCGCACCTTGGAGCCTTTGTACAGGGTCGAGGCTAATAATTCGAGAAAACATAAATTGGCCAAAGTCGAACACTTGCAGAATTTGTTCCACTCAGAAATTAGCATAGGAGTACTCAGTCTATCGATCTTTACCCGAAAAATACCCATAGTCGCTCCTTTGAACCTTTGTACAGGGTCGAGGCTAATAATTCGAGAAACATAAATTGGCCAAAGTCGAACACTTGCGGAATTTGTTCCACATCGAAATTGGCATAGAAGTGTTTAGTCTATCGAACTTTAACCGAAAAATACCCATAGTCTTGTACAGGGTCGAAGCTAATAATTCGAGAAAACATAAATTGGCCAAAGTCGAAACCTTGCAGAATTTGTTCCACTCAGAAATTGGCATAGAAGTGTTTAGTTTAACGATCTTTAACTGAAAAATACCCATATCGCACCTTTGAGCCTTTGTACAGGGTCGAGGCTAATAATTCGAAAAATATAAATTGGAAAAAGTCGAACAATTGCAGAACTTGTTCCACTCAGAAATTAGCATAGGAGTATTCAGTCTATCGACCTTTAACTGAAAAATACCCATAGTCGCACCTTTGAGCCTTTGTACAGGGTCGAGGCTAATAATTCGAGAAAACATAAATTGGCCAAAGTCGATACCTTGCAGAATTTGTTCCACTCAGAAATTGGCATAGAAGTGTTTAGTCCATCGAACTTTAACCGAAAAATATCCATAGTCGCACCTTTGAACCTTTGTACAGGGTCGAGGCTAATAATTCGAGAAACATAAATTGGCCAAAGTCGAACACTTGCAGAATTTGTTCCACATCGAAATTGACATAGAAGTGTTTAGTCTATCGAACTTTAACCGAAAAATACCCATAGTCGCACCTTTGAGCCTTTGTACAGGGTCGAAGCTAATAATTCGAGAAAACATAAATTGGCCAAAGTCGAACACTTGCAGAATTTGTTCCACATCGAAATTGACATAGAAGTGTTTAGTCTATCGAACTTTAACCGAAAAATACCCATAGTCGCACCTTTGAGCCTTTGTACAGGGTCGAGGCTAATAATTCGAGAAACATAAATTGGCCAAAGTCGAACACTTGCAGAATTTGTTCCACATCGAAATTGACATAGAAGTGTTTAGTCTATCGATCTTTAACCGAATAATACCCATAGTCGCACCTTTGAGCCTTTTTACAGGGTCGAGGCTAATAATTCGAGAAACAAAAATTTGACAAAGTCGAAACCTTGCAGAATTTGTTCCACATCGAAATTGGCATAGAAGTGTTTAGTCTATCGATCTTTAACCGAATAATACCCATAGTCGCACCTTTGAGCCTTTGTACAGGGTCGAGGCTAATAATTCGAGAAACATAAATTTGACAAAGTCGAAACCTTGCAGAATTTGTTCCACTCAGAAATTGGCATAAAAGTGTTTAGTCTATCGATCTTTAACCGAAAAATACCCATAGTCGAAACTTTGAGCCTTTGTACAGGGTCGAGGCTAATAATTCGAGAAACATAAATTGGCCAAAGTCGAAACCTTGCAGAATTTGTTCCACTCAGAAATTGGCATAGAAGTGTTTAGTCTATCGAACTTTAACCGAAAAATACCCATAGTCGCACCTTTGAGCCTTTGTACAGGGTCGAAGCTAATAATTCGAGAAAACATAAATTGGCCAAAGTCGAAACCTTGCAGAGTTTGTTCCACTCAGAAATTATCATAGAAGTGTTTAGTCTATCGACCTTTAACCGAAAAAAACCCATAGTAAAACCTTTGAGCCTTTGTACAGGGTCGAGGCTAATAATTCGAGAAACATAAATTGGCCAAAGTCGAACACTTGCAGAATTTGTTCCACTCAGAAATTAGCATAGGAGTACTCAGTCTATCGATCTTTAACCGAATAATACCCATAGTCGCACCTTTGAGCCTTTGTACAGGGTCGAGGCTAATAATTCGAGAAACATAAATTTGACAAAGTCGAAACCTTGCAGAATTTGTTCCACTCAGAAATTGGCATAGAAGTGTTTAGTCTATCGATCTTTAACCGAAAAATACCCATAGTCGAACCTTTGAGCCTTTGTACAGGGTCGAGGCTAATAATTCGAGAAACATAAATTGGCCAAAGTCGAACACTTGCAGAATTTGTTCCACTCAGAAATTAGCATAGGAGTACTCAGTCTATCGATCTTTAACCGAAAAATACCCATAGTCGCACCTTTGAACCTTTGTACAGGGTCGAGGCTAATAATTCGAGAAACATAAATTGGCCAAAGTCGAACACTTGCAGAATTTGTTCCACATCGAAATTGGCATAGAAGTGTTTAGTCTATCGAACTTTAACCGAAAAATACCCATAGTCGCACCTTTGAGCCTTTGTACAGGGTCGAAGCTAATAATTCGAGAAAACATAAATTGGCCAAAGTCGAAACCTTGCAGAATTTGTTCCACTCAGAAATTATCATAGAAGTGTTTAGTCTATCGACCTTTAACCGAAAAAAACCCATAGTCGCACCTTGGAGCCTTTGTACAGGGTCGAGGCTAATAATTCGAGAAAACATAAATTGGCCAAAGTCGAACACTTGCAGAATTTGTTCCACTCAGAAATTAGCATAGGAGTACTCAGTCTATCGATCTTTACCCGAAAAATACCCATAGTCGCTCCTTTGAACCTTTGTACAGGGTCGAGGCTAATAATTCGAGAAACATAAATTGGCCAAAGTCGAACACTTGCGGAATTTGTTCCACATCGAAATTGGCATAGAAGTGTTTAGTCTATCGAACTTTAACCGAAAAATACCCATAGTCTTGTACAGGGTCGAAGCTAATAATTCGAGAAAACATAAATTGGCCAAAGTCGAAACCTTGCAGAATTTGTTCCACTCAGAAATTGGCATAGAAGTGTTTAGTTTAACGATCTTTAACTGAAAAATACCCATATCGCACCTTTGAGCCTTTGTACAGGGTCGAGGCTAATAATTCGAAAAATATAAATTGGAAAAAGTCGAACAATTGCAGAACTTGTTCCACTCAGAAATTAGCATAGGAGTATTCAGTCTATCGACCTTTAACTGAAAAATACCCATAGTCGCACCTTTGAGCCTTTGTACAGGGTCGAGGCTAATAATTCGAGAAAACATAAATTGGCCAAAGTCGAAACCTTGCAGAATTTGTTCCACTCAGAAATTGGCATAGAAGTGTTTAGTCTAACGATCTTTAACTGAAAAATACCCATAGTCGCACCTTTGAGCCTTTGTACAGGGTCGAGGCTAATAATTCGAGAAAACATAAATTTGCCAAAGTCGAAACCTTGCAGAATTTGTTCCACTCAGAAATTGGCATAGAAGTGTTTAGTCTATCGATCTTTAACCGAAAAATACCCATAGTCGAACCTTTGAGCCTTTGTACAGGGTCGAGGCTAATAATTCGAGAAACTTAAATTGGCCAAAGTCGAACACTTGCAGAATTTGTTCCACTCAGAAATTAGCATAGGAGTACTCAGTCTATCGATCTTTAACCGAAAAATACCCATAGTCACACCTTTGAACCTTTGTACAGGGTCGAGGCTAATAATTCGAGGAACATAAATTGGCCAAAGTCGAACACTTGCAGAATTTGTTCCACATAGAAATTGGCATAGAAGTGTTTAGTCTATCGAACTTTAACCGAAAAATACCCATAGTCGCACCTTTGAGCCTTTGTACAGGGTCGAAGCTAATAATTCGAGAAAACATAAATTGGCCAAAGTCGAAACCTTGCAGAATTTGTTCCACTCAGAAATTATCATAGAAGTGTTTAGTCTATCGACCTTTAACCGAAAAAAAACCCATAGTCGCACCTTGGAGCCTTTGTACAGGGTCGAGGCTAATAATTCGAGAAAACATAAATTGGCCAAAGTCGAACACTTGCAGAATTTGTTCCACTCAGAAATTAGCATAGGGTACTCAGTCTATCGCTCTTTACCCGAAAAATACCCATAGTCGAACCTTTGAGCCTTTGTACAGGGTCGAGGCTAATAATTCGAGAAACATAAATTGGCCAAAGTCGAACACTTGCAGAATTTGTTCCACTCAGAAATTATCATAGAAGTGTTTAGTCTATCGACCTTTAACCGAAAAAAACCCATAGTCGCACCTTGGAGCCTTTGTACAGGGTCGAGGCTAATAATTCGAGAAAACATAAATTTGCCAAAGTCGAAACCTTGCAGAATTTGTTCCACTCAGAAATTGGCATAGAAGTGTTTAGTCTATCGATCTTTAACCGAAAAATACCCATAGTAAAACCTTTGAGCCTTTGTACAGGATCGAGGCTAATAATTCGAGAAACATAAATTGGCCAAAGTCGAACACTTGCAGAATTTGTTCCACTCAGAAATTAGCATAGGAGTACTCAGTCTATCGATCTTTAACCGAATAATACCCATAGTCGCACCTTTGAGCCTTTGTACAGGGTCGAGGCTAATAATTCGAGAAACATAAATTTGACAAAGTCGAAACCTTGCAGAATTTGTTCCACTCAGAAATTGGCATAGAAGTGTTTAGTCTATCGATCTTTAACCGAAAAATACCCATAGTCGAACCTTTGAGCCTTTGTACAGGGTCGAGGCTAATAATTCGAGAAACATAAATTGGCCAAAGTCGAAACCTTGCAGAATTTGTTCCACTCAGAAATTGGCATAGAAGTGTTTAGTCTATCGAACTTTAACCGAAAAATACCCATAGTCGCACCTTTGAGCCTTTGTACAGGGTCGAAGCTAATAATTCGAGAAAACATAAATTGGCCAAAGTCGAAACCTTGCAGAGTTTGTTCCACTCAGAAATTATCATAGAAGTGTTTAGTCTATCGACCTTTAACCGAAAAAAACCCATAGTCGCACCTTGGAGCCTTTGTACAGGGTCGAGGCTAATAATTCGAGAAAACATAAATTTGCCAAAGTCGAAACCTTGCAGAATTTGTTCCACTCAGAAATTGGCATAGAAGTGTTTAGTCTATCGATCTTTAACCGTAAAATACCCATAGTAAAACCTTTGAGCCTTTGTACAGGGTCGAGGCTAATAATTCGAGAAACATAAATTGGCCAAAGTCGAACACTTGCAGAATTTGTTCCACTCAGAAATTAGCATAGGAGTACTCAGTCTATCGATCTTTAACCGAATAATACCCATACTCTCACCTTTGAGCCTTTGTACAGGGTCGAGGCTAATAATTCGAGAAACAAAAATTTGACAAAGTCGAAACCTTGCAGAATTTGTTCCACTCAGAAATTGGCATAGAAGTGTTTAGTTTAACGATCTTTAACTGAAAAATACCCATATCGCACCTTTGAGCCTTTGTACAGGGTCGAGGCTAATAATTCGAAAAATATAAATTGGAAAAAGTCAAACACTTGCAGAGCTTGTTCCACTCAGAAATTGGCATAGAAGTGTTTAGTCTATCGATCTTTAACCGAAAAATACCCATAGTCGAACCTTTGAGCCTTTGTACAGGGTCGAGGCTAATAATTCGAGAAACATAAATTGGCCAAAGTCGAAACCTTGCAGGATTTGTTCCCCTCAGAAATTGGCATAGAAGTGTTTAGTTTAACGATCTTTAACTGAAAAATACCCATATCGCACCTTTGAGCCTTTGTACAGGGTCGAGGCTAATAATTCGAAAAATATAAATTGGAAAAAGTCAAACACTTGCAGAACTTGTTCCACTCAGAAATTAGCATAGGAGTATTCAGTCTATCGACCTTTAACTGAAAAATACCCATAGTCGCACCTTTGAGCCTTTGTACAGGGTCGAGGCTAATAATTCGAGAAAACATAAATTGGCCAAAGTCGAAACCTTGCAGAATTTGTTCCACTCAGAAATTGGCATAGAAGTGTTTAGTCTAACGATCTTTAACTGAAAAATACCCATAGTCGCACCTTTGAGCCTTTGTACAGGGTCGAGGCTAATAATTCGAGAAAACATAAATTTGCCAAAGTCGAAACCTTGCAGAATTTGTTCCACTCAGAAATTGGCATAGAAGTGTTTAGTCTATCGATCTTTAACCGAAAAATACCCATAGTCGAACCTTTGAGCCTTTGTACAGGGTCGAGGCTAATAATTCGAGAAACATAAATTGGCCAAAGTCGAACACTTGCAGAATTTGTTCCACTCAGAAATTAGCATAGGAGTACTCAGTCTATCGATCTTTAACCGAAAAATACCCATAGTCGCACCTTTGAACCTTTGTACAGGGTCGAGGCTAATAATTCGAGGAACATAAATTGGCCAAAGTCGAACACTTGCAGAATTTGTTCCACATCGAAATTGGCATAGAAGTGTTTAGTCTATCGAACTTTAACCGAAAAATACCCATAGTCGCACCTTTGAGCCTTTGTACAGGGTCGAAGCTAATAATTCGAGAAAACATAAATTGGCCAAAGTCGAAACCTTGCAGAATTTGTTCAACTCAGAAATTAGCTTAGGAGTACTCAGTCTATCGATCTTTACCCGAAAAATACCCATAGTCGAACCTTTGAGCCTTTGTACAGGGTCGAGGCTAATAATTCGAGAAACATAAATTGGCCAAAGTCGAACACTTGCAGAATTTGTTCCACTCAGAAATTAGCATAGGAGTACTCAGTCTATCGATCTTTACCCGAAAAATACCCATAGTCGAACCTTTGAGCCTTTGTACAGGGTCGAGGCTAATAATTCGAGAAACATAAATTGGCCAAAGTCGAACACTTGCAGAATTTGTTCCACATCGAAATTGGCATAGAAGTGTTTAGTCTATCGAACTTTAACCGAAAAATACCCATAGTCGCACCTTTGAACCTTTGTACAGGGTCGAGGCTAATAATTCGAGAAACATAAATTGGCCAAAGTCGAACACTTGCAGAATTTGTTCCACTCAGAAATTAGCATAGGAGTACTCAGCCTATCGATCTTTAACCGAATAATACCCATAGTCGCACCTTTGAGCCTTTGTACAGGGTCGAGGCTAATAATTCGAGAAACATAAATTTGCCAAAGTCGAAACCTTGCAGAATTTGTTCCACTCAGAAATTGGCATAGAAGTGTTTAGTCTAACGATCTTTAACTGAAAAATACCCATAGTCGCACCTTTGAGCCTTTGTACAGGGTCGAGGCTAATAATTCGAGAAAACATAAATTTGCCAAAGTCGATACCTTGCAGAATTTGTTCCACTCAGAAATTGGCATAGAAGTGTTTAGTCCATCGAACTTTAACCGAAAAATATCCATAGTCGCACCTTTGAACCTTTGTACAGGGTCGAGGCTAATAATTCGAGAAACATAAATTGGCCAAAGTCGAACACTTGCAGAATTTGTTCCACATCGAAATTGACATAGAAGTGTTTAGTCTATCGAACTTTAACCGAAAAATACCCATAGTCGCACCTTTGAGCCTTTGTACAGGGTCGAAGCTAATAATTCGAGAAAACATAAATTGGCCAAAGTCGAACACTTGCAGAATTTGTTCCACATCGAAATTGACATAGAAGTGTTTAGTCTATCGAACTTTAACCGAAAAATACCCATAGTCGCACCTTTGAGCCTTTGTACAGGGTCGAGGCTAATAATTCGAGAAACATAAATTGGCCAAAGTCGAACACTTGCAGAATTTGTTCCACATCGAAATTGACATAGAAGTGTTTAGTCTATCGATCTTTAACCGAATAATACCCATAGTCGCACCTTTGAGCCTTTTTACAGGGTCGAGGCTAATAATTCGAGAAACAAAAATTTGACAAAGTCGAAACCTTGCAGAATTTGTTCCACATCGAAATTGGCATAGAAGTGTTTAGTCTATCGATCTTTAACCGAATAATACCCATAGTCGCACCTTTGAGCCTTTGTACAGGGTCGAGGCTAATAATTCGAGAAACATAAATTTGACAAAGTCGAAACCTTGCAGAATTTGTTCCACTCAGAAATTGGCATAAAAGTGTTTAGTCTATCGATCTTTAACCGAAAAATACCCATAGTCGAAACTTTGAGCCTTTGTACAGGGTCGAGGCTAATAATTCGAGAAACATAAATTGGCCAAAGTCGAAACCTTGCAGAATTTGTTCCACTCAGAAATTGGCATAGAAGTGTTTAGTCTATCGAACTTTAACCGAAAAATACCCATAGTCGCACCTTTGAGCCTTTGTACAGGGTCGAAGCTAATAATTCGAGAAAACATAAATTGGCCAAAGTCGAAACCTTGCAGAGTTTGTTCCACTCAGAAATTATCATAGAAGTGTTTAGTCTATCGACCTTTAACCGAAAAAAACCCATAGTAAAACCTTTGAGCCTTTGTACAGGGTCGAGGCTAATAATTCGAGAAACATAAATTGGCCAAAGTCGAACACTTGCAGAATTTGTTCCACTCAGAAATTAGCATAGGAGTACTCAGTCTATCGATCTTTAACCGAATAATACCCATAGTCGCACCTTTGAGCCTTTGTACAGGGTCGAGGCTAATAATTCGAGAAACATAAATTTGACAAAGTCGAAACCTTGCAGAATTTGTTCCACTCAGAAATTGGCATAGAAGTGTTTAGTCTATCGATCTTTAACCGAAAAATACCCATAGTCGAACCTTTGAGCATTTGTACAGGGTCGAGGCTAATAATTCGAGAAACATAAATTGGCCAAAGTCGAACACTTGCAGAATTTGTTCCACTCAGAAATTAGCATAGGAGTACTCAGTCTATCGATCTTTAACCGAAAAATACCCATAGTCGCACCTTTGAACCTTTGTACAGGGTCGAGGCTAATAATTCGAGAAACATAAATTGGCCAAAGTCGAACACTTGCAGAATTTGTTCCACATCGAAATTGGCATAGAAGTGTTTAGTCTATCGAACTTTAACCGAAAAATACCCATAGTCGCACCTTTGAGCCTTTGTACAGGGTCGAAGCTAATAATTCGAGAAAACATAAATTGGCCAAAGTCGAAACCTTGCAGAATTTGTTCCACTCAGAAATTATCATAGAAGTGTTTAGTCTATCGACCTTTAACCGAAAAAAACCCATAGTCGCACCTTGGAGCCTTTGTACAGGGTCGAGGCTAATAATTCGAGAAAACATAAATTGGCCAAAGTCGAACACTTGCAGAATTTGTTCCACTCAGAAATTAGCATAGGAGTACTCAGTCTATCGATCTTTACCCGAAAAATACCCATAGTCGCTCCTTTGAACCTTTGTACAGGGTCGAGGCTAATAATTCGAGAAACATAAATTGGCCAAAGTCGAACACTTGCGGAATTTGTTCCACATCGAAATTGGCATAGAAGTGTTTAGTCTATCGAACTTTAACCGAAAAATACCCATAGTCTTGTACAGGGTCGAAGCTAATAATTCGAGAAAACATAAATTGGCCAAAGTCGAAACCTTGCAGAATTTGTTCCACTCAGAAATTGGCATAGAAGTGTTTAGTTTAACGATCTTTAACTGAAAAATACCCATATCGCACCTTTGAGCCTTTGTACAGGGTCGAGGCTAATAATTCGAAAAATATAAATTGGAAAAAGTCGAACAATTGCAGAACTTGTTCCACTCAGAAATTAGCATAGGAGTATTCAGTCTATCGACCTTTAACTGAAAAATACCCATAGTCGCACCTTTGAGCCTTTGTACAGGGTCGAGGCTAATAATTCGAGAAAACATAAATTGGCCAAAGTCGAAACCTTGCAGAATTTGTTCCACTCAGAAATTGGCATAGAAGTGTTTAGTCTAACGATCTTTAACTGAAAAATACCCATAGTCGCACCTTTGAGCCTTTGTACAGGGTCGAGGCTAATAATTCGAGAAAACATAAATTTGCCAAAGTCGAAACCTTGCAGAATTTGTTCCACTCAGAAATTGGCATAGAAGTGTTTAGTCTATCGATCTTTAACCGAAAAATACCCATAGTCGAACCTTTGAGCCTTTGTACAGGGTCGAGGCTAATAATTCGAGAAACTTAAATTGGCCAAAGTCGAACACTTGCAGAATTTGTTCCACTCAGAAATTAGCATAGGAGTACTCAGTCTATCGATCTTTAACCGAAAAATACCCATAGTCACACCTTTGAACCTTTGTACAGGGTCGAGGCTAATAATTCGAGGAACATAAATTGGCCAAAGTCGAACACTTGCAGAATTTGTTCCACATAGAAATTGGCATAGAAGTGTTTAGTCTATCGAACTTTAACCGAAAAATACCCATAGTCGCACCTTTGAGCCTTTGTACAGGGTCGAAGCTAATAATTCGAGAAAACATAAATTGGCCAAAGTCGAAACCTTGCAGAATTTGTTCCACTCAGAAATTATCATAGAAGTGTTTAGTCTATCGACCTTTAACCGAAAAAAAACCCATAGTCGCACCTTGGAGCCTTTGTACAGGGTCGAGGCTAATAATTCGAGAAAACATAAATTGGCCAAAGTCGAACACTTGCAGAATTTGTTCCACTCAGAAATTAGCATAGGGTACTCAGTCTATCGCTCTTTACCCGAAAAATACCCATAGTCGAACCTTTGAGCCTTTGTACAGGGTCGAGGCTAATAATTCGAGAAACATAAATTGGCCAAAGTCGAACACTTGCAGAATTTGTTCCACTCAGAAATTATCATAGAAGTGTTTAGTCTATCGACCTTTAACCGAAAAAAACCCATAGTCGCACCTTGGAGCCTTTGTACAGGGTCGAGGCTAATAATTCGAGAAAACATAAATTTGCCAAAGTCGAAACCTTGCAGAATTTGTTCCACTCAGAAATTGGCATAGAAGTGTTTAGTCTATCGATCTTTAACCGAAAAATACCCATAGTAAAACCTTTGAGCCTTTGTACAGGATCGAGGCTAATAATTCGAGAAACATAAATTGGCCAAAGTCGAACACTTGCAGAATTTGTTCCACTCAGAAATTAGCATAGGAGTACTCAGTCTATCGATCTTTAACCGAATAATACCCATAGTCGCACCTTTGAGCCTTTGTACAGGGTCGAGGCTAATAATTCGAGAAACATAAATTTGACAAAGTCGAAACCTTGCAGAATTTGTTCCACTCAGAAATTGGCATAGAAGTGTTTAGTCTATCGATCTTTAACCGAAAAATACCCATAGTCGAACCTTTGAGCCTTTGTACAGGGTCGAGGCTAATAATTCGAGAAACATAACAATGGCCAATGCCAAAGTCGAAACCTTGCAGAATTTGTTCCCCTCAGAAATTGGCATAGAAGTGTTTAGTTTAACGATCTTTAACTGAAAAATACCCATATCGCACCTTTGAGCCTTTGTACAGGGTCGAGGCTAATAATTCGAAAAATATAAATTGGAAAAAGTCGAACACTTGCAGAACTTGTTCCACTCAGAAATTAGCATAGGAGTATTCAGTCTATCGACCTTTAACTGAAAAATACCCATAGTCGCACCTTTGAGCCTTTGTACAGGGTCGAGGCTAATAATTCGAGAAAACATAAATTGGCCAAAGTCGAACACTTGCAGAATTTGTTCCACATCGAAATTGGCATAGAAGTGTTTAGTCTATCGAACTTTAACCGAAAAATACCCATAGTCGCACCTTTGAACCTTTGTACAGGGTCGAGGCTAATAATTCGAGAAACATAAATTGGCCAAAGTCGAACACTTGCAGAATTTGTTCCACTCAGAAATTAGCATAGGAGTACTCAGCCTATCGATCTTTAACCGAATAATACCCATAGTCGCACCTTTGAGCCTTTGTACAGGGTCGAGGCTAATAATTCGAGAAACATAAATTTGCCAAAGTCGAAACCTTGCAGAATTTGTTCCACTCAGAAATTGGCATAGAAGTGTTTAGTCTAACGATCTTTAACTGAAAAATACCCATAGTCGCACCTTTGAGCCTTTGTACAGGGTCGAGGCTAATAATTCGAGAAAACATAAATTTGCCAAAGTCGATACCTTGCAGAATTTGTTCCACTCAGAAATTGGCATAGAAGTGTTTAGTCCATCGAACTTTAACCGAAAAATATCCATAGTCGCACCTTTGAACCTTTGTACAGGGTCGAGGCTAATAATTCGAGAAACATAAATTGGCCAAAGTCGAACACTTGCAGAATTTGTTCCACATCGAAATTGACATAGAAGTGTTTAGTCTATCGAACTTTAACCGAAAAATACCCATAGTCGCACCTTTGAGCCTTTGTACAGGGTCGAAGCTAATAATTCGAGAAAACATAAATTGGCCAAAGTCGAAACCTTGCAGAATTTGTTCCACTCAGAAATTGGCATAGAAGTGTTTAGTTTAACGATCTTTAACTGAAAAATACCCATATCGCACCTTTGAGCCTTTGTACAGGGTCGAGGCTAATAATTCGAAAAATATAAATTGGAAAAAGTCGAACACTTGCAGAACTTGTTCCACTCAGAAATTAGCATAGGAGTATTCAGTCTATCGACCTTTAACTGAAAAATACCCATAGTCGCACCTTTGAGCCTTTGTACAGGGTCGAGGCTAATAATTCGAGAAAACATAAATTGGCCAAAGTCGAAACCTTGCAGAATTTGTTCCACTCAGAAATTGGCATAGAAGTGTTTAGTCTAACGATCTTTAACTGAAAAATACCCATAGTCGCACCTTTGAGCCTTTGTACAGGGTCGAGGCTAATAATTCGAGAAAACATAAATTTGCCAAAGTCGAAACCTTGCAGAATTTGTTCCACTCAGAAATTGGCATAGAAGTGTTTAGTCTATCGATCTTTAACCGAAAAATACCCAGTCGAACCTTTGAGCCTTTGTACAGGGTCGAGGCTAATAATTCGAGAAACATAAATTGGCCAAAGTCGAACACTTGCAGAATTTGTTCCACTCAGAAATTAGCATAGGAGTACTCAGTCTATCGATCTTTAACCGAAAAATACCCATAGTCGCACCTTTGAGCCTTTGTACAGGGTCG
This sequence comes from Barypeithes pellucidus, assembly GCA_963991005.1. Taxonomy (NCBI): domain Eukaryota; kingdom Metazoa; phylum Arthropoda; class Insecta; order Coleoptera; family Curculionidae; genus Barypeithes; species Barypeithes pellucidus. The sequence goes on along the minus strand of CAXDRF010000022.1, from coordinate 67,089 downwards.
AAGCTAATAATTCGAGAAAACATAAATTGGCCAAAGTCGAAACCTTGCAGAATTTGTTCCACTCAGAAATTGGCATAGAAGTGTTTAGTTTAACGATCTTTAACTGAAAAATACCCATATCGCACCTTTGAGCCTTTGTACAGGGTCGAAGCTAATAATTCGAGAAAACATAAATTGGCCAAAGTCGAAACCTTGCAGAATTTGTTCCACTCAGAAATTGGCATAGAAGTGTTTAGTTTAACGATCTTTAACTGAAAAATACCCATATCGCACCTTTGAGCCTTTGTACAGGGTCGAGGCTAATAATTCGAAAAATATAAATTGGAAAAAGTCGAACACTTGCAGAACTTGTTCCACTCAGAAATTGGCATAGAAGTGTTTAGTCTAACGACCTTTAACTGAAAAATACCCATAGTCGCACCTTTGAGCCTTTGTACAGGGTCGAGGCTAATAATTCGAGAAAACATAAATTGGCCAAAGTCGAAACCTTGCAGAATTTGTTCCACTCAGAAATTGGCATAGAAGTGTTTAGTCTAACGATCTTTAACTGAAAAATACCCATAGTCGCACCTTTGAGCCTTTGTACAGGGTCGAGGCTAATAATTCAAGAAGACATAAATTTGCCAAAGTCGAAACCTTGCAGAATTTGTTCCACTCAGAAATTAGCTTAGGAGTACTCAGTCTATCGATCTTTACCCGAAAAATACCCATAGTCGAACCTTTGAGCCTTTGTACAGGGTCGAGGCTAATAATTCGAGAAACATAAATTGGCCAAAGTCGAACACTTGCAGAATTTGTTCCACTCAGAAATTAGCATAGGAGTACTCAGTCTATCGATCTTTACCCGAAAAATACCCATAGTCGAACCTTTGAGCCTTTGTACAGGGTCGAGGCTAATAATTCGAGAAACATAAATTGGCCAAAGTCGAACACTTGCAGAATTTGTTCCACATCGAAATTGGCATAGAAGTGTTTAGTCTATCGAACTTTAACCGAAAAATACCCATAGTCGCACCTTTGAAGCTTTGTACAGGGTCGAGGCTAATAATTCGAGAAACATAAATTGGCCAAAGTCGAACACTTGCAGAATTTGTTCCACTCAGAAATTAGCATAGGAGTCCTCAGTCTATCGATCTTTAACCGAATAATACCCATAGTCGCACCTTTGAGCCTTTGTACAGGGTCGAGGCTAATAATTCGAGAAACATAAATTTGACAAAGTCGAAACCTTGCAGAATTTGTTCCACTCAGAAATTGGCATAGAAGTGTTTAGTCTATCGATCTTTAACCGAAAAATACCCATAGTCGAACCTTTGAGCCTTTGTACAGGGTCGAGGCTAATAATTCGAGAAACATAAATTTGGCAAAGTCGAATTGGCAAAGTCGAAACCTTGCAGAATTTGTTCCACTCAGAAATTGGCATAGAAGTGTTTAGTCTATCGATCTTTAACCGAATAATACCCATAGTCGCACCTTTGAGCCTTTGTACAGGGTCGAGGCTAATAATTCGAGAAACATAAATTTGACAAAGTCGAAACCTTGCAGAATTTGTTCCACTCAGAAATTGGCATAGAAGTGTTTAGTCTATCGATCTTTAACCGAAAAATACCCATAGTCGCACCTTTGAGCCTTTGTACAGGGTCGAAGCTAATAATTCGAGAAAACATAAATTGGCCAAAGTCGAAACCTTGCAGAATTTGTTCCACTCAGAAATTGGCATAGAAGTGTTTAGTTTAACGATCTTTAACTGAAAAATACCCATATCGCACCTTTGAGCCTTTGTACAGGGTCGAAGCTAATAATTCGAGAAAACATAAATTGGCCAAAGTCGAAACCTTGCAGAATTTGTTCCACTCAGAAATTGGCATAGAAGTGTTTAGTTTAACGATCTTTAACTGAAAAATACCCATATCGCACCTTTGAGCCTTTGTACAGGGTCGAGGCTAATAATTCGAAAAATATAAATTGGAAAAAGTCGAACACTTGCAGAACTTGTTCCACTCAGAAATTGGCATAGAAGTGTTTAGTCTAACGACCTTTAACTGAAAAATACCCATAGTCGCACCTTTGAGCCTTTGTACAGGGTCGAGGCTAATAATTCGAGAAAACATAAATTGGCCAAAGTCGAAACCTTGCAGAATTTGTTCCACTCAGAAATTGGCATAGAAGTGTTTAGTCTAACGATCTTTAACTGAAAAATACCCATAGTCGCACCTTTGAGCCTTTGTACAGGGTCGAGGCTAATAATTCAAGAAGACATAAATTTGCCAAAGTCGAAACCTTGCAGAATTTGTTCCACTCAGAAATTAGCTTAGGAGTACTCAGTCTATCGATCTTTACCCGAAAAATACCCATAGTCGAACCTTTGAGCCTTTGTACAGGGTCGAGGCTAATAATTCGAGAAACATAAATTGGCCAAAGTCGAACACTTGCAGAATTTGTTCCACTCAGAAATTAGCATAGGAGTACTCAGTCTATCGATCTTTACCCGAAAAATACCCATAGTCGAACCTTTGAGCCTTTGTACAGGGTCGAGGCTAATAATTCGAGAAACATAAATTGGCCAAAGTCGAACACTTGCAGAATTTGTTCCACATCGAAATTGGCATAGAAGTGTTTAGTCTATCGAACTTTAACCGAAAAATACCCATAGTCGCACCTTTGAAGCTTTGTACAGGGTCGAGGCTAATAATTCGAGAAACATAAATTGGCCAAAGTCGAACACTTGCAGAATTTGTTCCACTCAGAAATTAGCATAGGAGTCCTCAGTCTATCGATCTTTAACCGAATAATACCCATAGTCGCACCTTTGAGCCTTTGTACAGGGTCGAGGCTAATAATTCGAGAAACATAAATTTGACAAAGTCGAAACCTTGCAGAATTTGTTCCACTCAGAAATTGGCATAGAAGTGTTTAGTCTATCGATCTTTAACCGAAAAATACCCATAGTCGAATCTTTGAGCCTTTGTACAGGGTCGAGGCTAATAATTCGAGAAACATAAATTTGGCAAAGTCGAATTGGCAAAGTCGAAACCTTGCAGAATTTGTTCCACTCAGAAATTGGCATAGAAGTGTTTAGTCTATCGATCTTTAACCGAATAATACCCATAGTCGCACCTTTGAGCCTTTGTACAGGGTCGAGGCTAATAATTCGAGAAACATAAATTTGACAAAGTCGAAACCTTGCAGAATTTGTTCCACTCAGAAATTGGCATAGAAGTGTTTAGTCTATCGATCTTTAACCGAAAAATACCCATAGTCGAACCTTTGAGCCTTTGTACAGGGTCGAGGCTAATAATTCGAGAAACATAAATTGGCCAAAGTCGAAACCTTGCAGAATTTGTTCCACTCAGAAATTGGCATAGAAGTGTTTAGTCTATCGAACTTTAACCGAAAAATACCCATAGTCGCACCTTTGAGCCTTTGTACAGGGTCGAAGCTAATAATTCGAGAAAACATAAATTGGCCAAAGTCGAAACCTTGCAGAGTTTGTTCCACTCAGAAATTATCATAGAAGTGTTTAGTCTATCGACCTTTAACCGAAAAAAACCCATAGTCGCACCTTGGAGCCTTTGTACAGGGTCGAGGCTAATAATTCGAGAAAACATAAATTTGCCAAAGTCGAAACCTTGCAGAATTTGTTCCACTCAGAAATTGGCATAGAAGTGTTTAGTCTATCGATCTTTAACCGTAAAATACCCATAGTAAAACCTTTGAGCCTTTGTACAGGGTCGAGGCTAATAATTCGAGAAACATAAATTGGCCAAAGTCGAACACTTGCAGAATTTGTTCCACTCAGAAATTAGCATAGGAGTACTCAGTCTATCGATCTTTAACCGAATAATACCCATAGTCGCACCTTTGAGCCTTTGTACAGGGTCGAGGCTAATAATTCGAGAAACAAAAATTTGACAAAGTCGAAACCTTGCAGAATTTGTTCCACTCAGAAATTGGCATAGAAGTGTTTAGTTTAACGATCTTTAACTGAAAAATACCCATATCGCACCTTTGAGCCTTTGTACAGGGTCGAGGCTAATAATTCGAAAAATATAAATTGGAAAAAGTCAAACACTTGCAGAACTTGTTCCACTCAGAAATTGGCATAGAAGTGTTTAGTCTATCGATCTTTAACCGAAAAATACCCATAGTCGAACCTTTGAGCCTTTGTACAGGGTCGAGGCTAATAATTCGAGAAACATAAATTGGCCAAAGTCGAAACCTTGCAGAATTTGTTCCCCTCAGAAATTGGCATAGAAGTGTTTAGTTTAACGATCTTTAACTGAAAAATACCCATATCGCACCTTTGAGCCTTTGTACAGGGTCGAGGCTAATAATTCGAAAAATATAAATTGGAAAAAGTCAAACACTTGCAGAACTTGTTCCACTCAGAAATTAGCATAGGAGTATTCAGTCTATCGACCTTTAACTGAAAAATACCCATAGTCGCACCTTTGAGCCTTTGTACAGGGTCGAGGCTAATAATTCGAGAAAACATAAATTGGCCAAAGTCGAAACCTTGCAGAATTTGTTCCACTCAGAAATTGGCATAGAAGTGTTTAGTCTAACGATCTTTAACTGAAAAATACCCATAGTCGCACCTTTGAGCCTTTGTACAGGGTCGAGGCTAATAATTCGAGAAAACATAAATTTGCCAAAGTCGAAACCTTGCAGAATTTGTTCCACTCAGAAATTGGCATAGAAGTGTTTAGTCTATCGATCTTTAACCGAAAAATACCCATAGTCGAACCTTTGAGCCTTTGTACAGGGTCGAGGCTAATAATTCGAGAAACATAAATTGGCCAAAGTCGAACACTTGCAGAATTTGTTCCACTCAGAAATTAGCATAGGAGTACTCAGTCTATCGATCTTTAACCGAAAAATACCCATAGTCGCACCTTTGAACCTTTGTACAGGGTCGAGGCTAATAATTCGAGGAACATAAATTGGCCAAAGTCGAACACTTGCAGAATTTGTTCCACATCGAAATTGGCATAGAAGTGTTTAGTCTATCGAACTTTAACCGAAAAATACCCATAGTCGCACCTTTGAGCCTTTGTACAGGGTCGAAGCTAATAATTCGAGAAAACATAAATTGGCCAAAGTCGAAACCTTGCAGAATTTGTTCAACTCAGAAATTAGCTTAGGAGTACTCAGTCTATCGATCTTTACCCGAAAAATACCCATAGTCGAACCTTTGAGCCTTTGTACAGGGTCGAGGCTAATAATTCGAGAAACATAAATTGGCCAAAGTCGAACACTTGCAGAATTTGTTCCACTCAGAAATTAGCATAGGAGTACTCAGTCTATCGATCTTTACCCGAAAAATACCCATAGTCGAACCTTTGAGCCTTTGTACAGGGTCGAGGCTAATAATTCGAGAAACATAAATTGGCCAAAGTCGAACACTTGCAGAATTTGTTCCACATCGAAATTGGCATAGAAGTGTTTAGTCTATCGAACTTTAACCGAAAAATACCCATAGTCGCACCTTTGAACCTTTGTACAGGGTCGAGGCTAATAATTCGAGAAACATAAATTGGCCAAAGTCGAACACTTGCAGAATTTGTTCCACTCAGAAATTAGCATAGGAGTACTCAGCCTATCGATCTTTAACCGAATAATACCCATAGTCGCACCTTTGAGCCTTTGTACAGGGTCGAGGCTAATAATTCGAGAAACATAAATTTGCCAAAGTCGAAACCTTGCAGAATTTGTTCCACTCAGAAATTGGCATAGAAGTGTTTAGTCTAACGATCTTTAACTGAAAAATACCCATAGTCGCACCTTTGAGCCTTTGTACAGGGTCGAGGCTAATAATTCGAGAAAACATAAATTTGCCAAAGTCGATACCTTGCAGAATTTGTTCCACTCAGAAATTGGCATAGAAGTGTTTAGTCCATCGAACTTTAACCGAAAAATATCCATAGTCGCACCTTTGAACCTTTGTACAGGGTCGAGGCTAATAATTCGAGAAACATAAATTGGCCAAAGTCGAACACTTGCAGAATTTGTTCCACATCGAAATTGACATAGAAGTGTTTAGTCTATCGAACTTTAACCGAAAAATACCCATAGTCGCACCTTTGAGCCTTTGTACAGGGTCGAAGCTAATAATTCGAGAAAACATAAATTGGCCAAAGTCGAAACCTTGCAGAATTTGTTCCACTCAGAAATTGGCATAGAAGTGTTTAGTTTAACGATCTTTAACTGAAAAATACCCATATCGCACCTTTGAGCCTTTGTACAGGGTCGAGGCTAATAATTCGAAAAATATAAATTGGAAAAAGTCGAACACTTGCAGAACTTGTTCCACTCAGAAATTAGCATAGGAGTATTCAGTCTATCGACCTTTAACTGAAAAATACCCATAGTCGCACCTTTGAGCCTTTGTACAGGGTCGAGGCTAATAATTCGAGAAAACATAAATTGGCCAAAGTCGAAACCTTGCAGAATTTGTTCCACTCAGAAATTGGCATAGAAGTGTTTAGTCTAACGATCTTTAACTGAAAAATACCCATAGTCGCACCTTTGAGCCTTTGTACAGGGTCGAGGCTAATAATTCGAGAAAACATAAATTTGCCAAAGTCGAAACCTTGCAGAATTTGTTCCACTCAGAAATTGGCATAGAAGTGTTTAGTCTATCGATCTTTAACCGAAAAATACCCAGTCGAACCTTTGAGCCTTTGTACAGGGTCGAGGCTAATAATTCGAGAAACATAAATTGGCCAAAGTCGAACACTTGCAGAATTTGTTCCACTCAGAAATTAGCATAGGAGTACTCAGTCTATCGATCTTTAACCGAAAAATACCCATAGTCGCACCTTTGAGCCTTTGTACAGGGTCGAAGCTAATAATTCGAGAAAACATAAATTGGCCAAAGTCGAAACCTTGCAGAATTTGTTCCACTCAGAAATTGGCATAGAAGTGTTTAGTTTAACGATCTTTAACTGAAAAATACCCATATCGCACCTTTGAGCCTTTGTACAGGGTCGAGGCTAATAATTCGAAAAATATAAATTGGAAAAAGTCGAACACTTGCAGAACTTGTTCCACTCAGAAATTGGCATAGAAGTGTTTAGTCTAACGACCTTTAACTGAAAAATACCCATAGTCGCACCTTTGAGCCTTTGTACAGGGTCGAGGCTAATAATTCGAGAAAACATAAATTGGCCAAAGTCGAAACCTTGCAGAATTTGTTCCACTCAGAAATTGGCATAGAAGTGTTTAGTCTAACGATCTTTAACTGAAAAATACCCATAGTCGCACCTTTGAGCCTTTGTACAGGGTCGAGGCTAATAATTCAAGAAGACATAAATTTGCCAAAGTAGAAACCTTGCAGAATTTGTTCCACTCAGAAATTAGCTTAGGAGTACTCAGTCTATCGATCTTTACCCGAAAAATACCCATAGTCGAACCTTTGAGCCTTTGTACAGGGTCGAGGCTAATAATTCGAGAAACATAAATTGGCCAAAGTCGAACACTTGCAGAATTTGTTCCACTCAGAAATTAGCATAGGAGTACTCAGTCTATCGATCTTTAACCGAATAATACCCATAGTCGCACCTTTGAGCCTTTGTACAGGGTCGAGGCTAATAATTCGAGAAACATAAATTTGACAAAGTCGAAACCTTGCAGAATTTGTTCCACTCAGAAATTGGCATAAAAGTGTTTAGTCTATCGATCTTTAACCGAAAAATACCCATAGTCGAACCTTTGAGCCTTTGTACAGGGTCGAGGCTAATAATTCGAGAAACATAAATTGGCCAAAGTCGAACACTTGCAGAATTTGTTCCACATCGAAATTGGCATAGAAGTGTTTAGTCTATCGAACTTTAACCGAAAAATACCCATAGTCGCACCTTTGAACCTTTGTACAGGGTCGAGGCTAATAATTCGAGAAACATAAATTGGCCAAAGTCGAACACTTGCAGAATTTGTTCCACTCAGAAATTAGCATAGGAGTACTCAGTCTATCGATCTTTAACCGAATAATACCCATAGTCGCACCTTTGAGCCTTTGTACAGGGTCGAGGCTAATAATTCGAGAAACATAAATTTGACAAAGTCGAAACCTTGCAGAATTTGTTCCACTCAGAAATTGGCATAGAAAGAAGTGTTTAGTCTATCGATCTTTAACCGAAAAATACCCATAGTCGAACCTTTGAGCCTTTGTACAGGGTCGAGGCTAATAATTCGAGAAACATAAATTGGCCAAAGTCGAACACTTGCAGAATTTGTTCCACATCGAAATTGGCATAGAAGTGTTTAGTCTATCGAACTTTAACCGAAAAATACCCATAGTCGCACCTTTGAGCCTTTGTACAGGGTCGAGGCTAATAATTCGAGAAACATAAATTTGACAAAGTCGAAACCTTGCAGAATTTGTTCCACTCAGAAATTGGCATAGAAGTGTTTAGTCTATCGATCTTTAACCGAAAAATACCCATAGTCGAACCTTTGAGCCTTTGTACAGGGTCGAGGCTAATAATTCGAGAAACATAAATTGGCCAAAGTCGAACACTTGCAGAATTTGTTCCACATCGAAATTGGCATAGAAGTGTTTAGTCTATCGAACTTTAACCGAAAAATACCCATAGTCGCACCTTTGAACCTTTGTACAGGGTCGAGGCTAATAATTCGAGAAACATAAATTGGCCAAAGTCGAACACTTGCAGAATTTGTTCCACTCAGAAATTAGCATAGGAGTACTCAGTCTATCGATCTTTAACCGAATAATACCCATAGTCGCACCTTTGAGCCTTTGTACAGGGTCGAGGCTAATAATTCGAGAAACATAAATTTGGCAAAGTCGAAACCTTGCAGAATTTGTTCCACTCAGAAATTGGCATAGAAGTGTTTAGTCTATCGATCTTTAACCGAATAATACCCATAGTCGCACCTTTGAGCCTTTGTACAGGGTCGAGGCTAATAATTCGAGAAACATAAATTTGACAAAGTCGAAACCTTGCAGAATTTGTTCCACTCAGAAATTGGCATAGAAGTGTTTATTTAGTCTATCGATCTGTAACCGAAAAATACCCATAGTCGAACCTTTGAGCCTTTGTACAGGGTCGAGGCTAATAATTCGAGAAACATAAATTGGCCAAAGTCGAAACCTTGCAGAATTTGTTCCACTCAGAAATTGGCATAGAAGTGTTTAGTCTATCGAACTTTAACCGAAAAATACCCATAGTCGCACCTTTGAGCCTTTGTACAGGGTCGAAGCTAATAATTCGAGAAAACATAAATTGGCCAAAGTCGAAACCTTGCAGAGTTTGTTCCACTCAGAAATTATCATAGAAGTGTTTAGTCTATCGACCTTTAACCGAAAAAAACCCATAGTCGCACCTTGGAGCCTTTGTACAGGGTCGAGGCTAATAACACTGGGAAACAAATTTCAACTTTTTTTTTGTTTCCTGAACAAAACCTATTTTTTTGGATTCAACTGTACCCAAGTAACTAAAAAATACCTATTAAAGATTTTAGTTGGCTCGCAAAAAAAAAAATCTCAATTATTTGTTACAAAATTTTAATTCATAGGCATATACAATGGACATACAAAATACAGATAACAATATATTGTTGGTTCAACAAAAGCAACTAAATAGCACATTTTTATCATTGAATCCAAAGTTTAGACACTCATTTTGCGCTTCTTAGCTTGCCTTTTGAAAGCAGCCTCTGGGGCATCTCTCGTAATAGTCCAGCAGTAGTCGGCTAACATCTCACAGTTCCATTTTCCCTGATATCTTCTTTCCATGTTCGAAATATCCTGGTGGAACCTCTCATCGTGTTCGTCACTTACAGCACCACAATTTTCCGGAAAGTAATCCAGATGAGAATCCAGGAAATGAATTTTCAACGACATATTACACCCTAGGTTTTGGTAACACAAAAGAAGTTGGGCAACCAGGTCTTTATAATTTTCTGCTTTTATGTTTCCCAAGAAATTTTTTGCAACCATTTTAAAGGCATCCCAAGCGTCTTTTTCCTTGCCTTCAAGTATGGAATCGAATTGCGCATCTCCGAAAAGTTTCCTAATCTGGGGACCCACAAATATTCCCTCTTTAATTTTAGCGTCACTGATTCTAGGGAACTTTTCTTTTAAATAACTAAAAGCACGGCCTTCTTTGTCCATTGCCTTCACAAAATTTTTCATAAGTCCCAATTTTATATGAAGTGGCGGTAGTAAAATCTTTTCTGGGGCAACTAATGGCGCGCTGGTCACATTTTTCTTTCCTGGCTCAAAAGACTCTCTCGGTGGCCAAATTTTCTTTCTGTAGTGATCCGATCGTGCTCGACTGTCCCATTCGCAGAGGAAGCAGCAGTATTTGGTATAACCTAGCTGCATTCCAAGCAAGATCGCCACAACTTTTAAATCCCCACAAATTTGCCATTTATATCTTTCATATTGTATGGTCTCAAGTAACAATTTCAAATTGCTATATGTTTCTTTCATATGGACTGCATGACCAATTGGGACTGAAGGCAATTTGTTTCCATTATGGAGTAACACAGCTTTAAGACTTACTTTTGAGGAATCAATGAAAAGTCTCCAGTCTTTTGGATCATAGTCCAGATTTAAAGCTGCCATTAATCCCTCAATGTCCCTACAGGCTACCAAATTGTTATCCATGTTAAAAAATGGTGTTAGGTTTTTCTGACGGCTTCGGTACACAGAAACTTTTACTTCATCTTCAAGTAAATTCCATTGTTGCAATCGAGAGGCCAATAGTTCTGCTTTTGTCTTGGGCAGTTCCAAATCCCTTATAAGGTCACTTAATTCACTTTGACTTATTTTGTGAGGCTTTTTACTTGGAAGTTCACAGACAAAATCGGAGTCTTGCGAGGTTGATGGGCCGGCGACATTTTCCGGTACACTACCGTTTGAATCCTCTTGATCATCATCAGAATGAAGGGTATATTCCTGAGGTGGATTAGGTATAGGCAACTCGTCACTATGAGGCACCGGGCGTATGGCGGATTGTAAATTTGGATACTGTATCGCAGACCTTTTTTTCTCTGAAAAGCCTTTTTTGATGGGAGGTGTCAAACAAAAGTAACAGTCAGTAACGTGGTCTTTCGGTTCTCGCCAGATCATAGGAACAGCGAAGGGCATCTTACGGTTTTTTCCACTTAGCCAGCCGCGAATGTTGGACGCACATTTGTAGCAGCAGATATGGGGAGCCCAATTTTTATCCTGGTCTCCAACTTTGCAGCCAAAATACAAGTGGTAAGCCTTTTTTATTAAAGGGCTAAGCGTACGTTTTTGTTTCACAAAAGTCATTTCACCACATATATAACAAAAATGATCCGGCTTATTTACACAAACTCGCGACATGTTGCTCAAAACTCTCTAATTTCTCAAATACGAACAGCTCTCGATCAACTGGTGGTTGAAATACAACTAACTAACAATTTAGGATTTATATTATATGTATTTAAACCCCTTATAAAGTACACCTGTTATAATAAATCCAGGTATTTCTCATTTAATGGTGAAATTTTCCCATATATTAAGGGCAGGTAGGTAAATTATCATAATTGGGATGGATCTATAAAACCGGAGCCAACTGAGCCTTTTGCAAGACAGATTGTTAATTAGTATAATAAAATAAGTAAGATTTTGCTATTTTGGTCTCGGAAACATTTTTGCTGTTCCCCAGTGTAATTCGAGAAAACATAAATTTGCCAAAGTCGAAACCTTGCAGAATTTGTTCCACTCAGAAATTGGCATAGAAGTGTTTAGTCTATCGATCTTTAACCGTAAAATACCCATAGTAAAACCTTTGAGCCTTTGTACAGGGTCGAGGCTAATAATTCGAGAAACATAAATTGGCCAAAGTCGAACACTTGCAGAATTTGTTCCACTCAGAAATTAGCATAGGAGTACTCAGTCTATCGATCTTTAACCGAATAATACCCATAGTCGCACCTTTGAGCCTTTGTACAGGGTCGAGGCTAATAATTCGAGAAACAAAAATTTGACAAAGTCGAAACCTTGCAGAATTTGTTCCACTCAGAAATTGGCATAGAAGTGTTTAGTTTAACGATCTTTAACTGAAAAATACCCATATCGCACCTTTGAGCCTTTGTACAGGGTCGAGGCTAATAATTCGAAAAATATAAATTGGAAAAAGTCAAACACTTGCAGAACTTGTTCCACTCAGAAATTGGCATAGAAGTGTTTAGTCTATCGATCTTTAACCGAAAAATACCCATAGTCGAACCTTTGAGCCTTTGTACAGGGTCGAGGCTAATAATTCGAGAAACATAAATTGGCCAAAGTCGAAACCTTGCAGAATTTGTTCCCCTCAGAAATTGGCATAGAAGTGTTTAGTTTAACGATCTTTAACTGAAAAATACCCATATCGCACCTTTGAGCCTTTGTACAGGGTCGAGGCTAATAATTCGAAAAATATAAATTGGAAAAAGTCAAACACTTGCAGAACTTGTTCCACTCAGAAATTGGCATAGAAGTGTTTAGTCTATCGATCTTTAACCGAAAAATACCCATAGTCGAACCTTTGAGCCTTTGTACAGGGTCGAGGCTAATAATTCGAGAAACATAAATTGGCCAAAGTCGAAACCTTGCAGAATTTGTTCCCCTCAGAAATTGGCATAGAAGTGTTTAGTTTAACGATCTTTAACTGAAAAATACCCATATCGCACCTTTGAGCCTTTGTACAGGGTCGAGGCTAATAATTCGAAAAATATAAATTGGAAAAAGTCAAACACTTGCAGAACTTGTTCCACTCAGAAATTAGCATAGGAGTATTCAGTCTATCGACCTTTAACTGAAAAATACCCATAGTCGCACCTTTGAGCCTTTGTACAGGGTCGAGGCTAATAATTCGAGAAAACATAAATTGGCCAAAGTCGAAACCTTGCAGAATTTGTTCCACTCAGAAATTGGCATAGAAGTGTTTAGTCTAACGATCTTTAACTGAAAAATACCCATAGTCGCACCTTTGAGCCTTTGTACAGGGTCGAGGCTAATAATTCGAGAAAACATAAATTTGCCAAAGTCGAAACCTTGCAGAATTTGTTCCACTCAGAAATTGGCATAGAAGTGTTTAGTCTATCGATCTTTAACCGAAAAATACCCATAGTCGAACCTTTGAGCCTTTGTACAGGGTCGAGGCTAATAATTCGAGAAACATAAATTGGCCAAAGTCGAACACTTGCAGAATTTGTTCCACTCAGAAATTAGCATAGGAGTACTCAGTCTATCGATCTTTAACCGAAAAATACCCATAGTCGCACCTTTGAACCTTTGTACAGGGTCGAGGCTAATAATTCGAGGAACATAAATTGGCAAAAGTCGAACACTTGCAGAATTTGTTCCACATCGAAATTGGCATAGAAGTGTTTAGTCTATCGAACTTTAACCGAAAAATACCCATAGTCGCACCTTTGAGCCTTTGTACAGGGTCGAAGCTAATAATTCGAGAAAACATAAATTGGCCAAAGTCGAAACCTTGCAGAATTTGTTCAACTCAGAAATTAGCTTAGGAGTACTCAGTCTATCGATCTTTACCCGAAAAATACCCATAGTCGAACCTTTGAGCCTTTGTACAGGGTCGAGGCTAATAATTCGAGAAACATAAATTGGCCAAAGTCGAACACTTGCAGAATTTGTTCCACATCGAAATTGACATAGAAGTGTTTAGCCTATCGAACTTTAACCGAAAAATACCCATAGTCGCACCTTTGAGCCTTTGTACAGGGTCGAAGCTAATAATTCGAGAAAACATAAATTGGCCAAAGTCGAAACCTTGCAGAATTTGTTCCACTCAGAAATTGGCATAGAAGTGTTTAGTCTAACGATCTTTAACTGAAAAATACCCATAGTCGCACCTTTGAGCCTTTGTACAGGGTCGAGGCTAATAATTCGAGAAAACATAAATTTGCCAAAGTCGATACCTTGCAGAATTTGTTCCACTCAGAAATTGGCATAGAAGTGTTTAGTCCATCGAACTTTAACCGAAAAATATCCATAGTCGCACCTTTGAACCTTTGTACAGGGTCGAGGCTAATAATTCGAGAAACATAAATTGGCCAAAGTCGAACACTTGCAGAATTTGTTCCACATCGAAATTGACATAGAAGTGTTTAGTCTATCGAACTTTAACCGAAAAATACCCATAGTCGCACCTTTGAGCCTTTGTACAGGGTCGAAGCTAATAATTCGAGAAAACATAAATTGGCCAAAGTCGAAACCTTGCAGAATTTGTTCCACTCAGAAATTGGCATAGAAGTGTTTAGTTTAACGATCTTTAACTGAAAAATACCCATATCGCACCTTTGAGCCTTTGTACAGGGTCGAGGCTAATAATTCGAAAAATATAAATTGGAAAAAGTCGAACACTTGCAGAACTTGTTCCACTCAGAAATTAGCATAGGAGTATTCAGTCTATCGACCTTTAACTGAAAAATACCCATAGTCGCACCTTTGAGCCTTTGTACAGGGTCGAGGCTAATAATTCGAGAAAACATAAATTGGCCAAAGTCGAAACCTTGCAGAATTTGTTCCACTCAGAAATTGGCATAGAAGTGTTTAGTCTAACGATCTTTAACTGAAAAATACCCATAGTCGCACCTTTGAGCCTTTGTACAGGGTCGAGGCTAATAATTCGAGAAAACATAAATTTGCCAAAGTCGAAACCTTGCAGAATTTGTTCCACTCAGAAATTGGCATAGAAGTGTTTAGTCTATCGATCTTTAACCGAAAAATACCCAGTCGAACCTTTGAGCCTTTGTACAGGGTCGAGGCTAATAATTCGAGAAACATAAATTGGCCAAAGTCGAACACTTGCAGAATTTGTTCCACTCAGAAATTAGCATAGGAGTACTCAGTCTATCGATCTTTAACCGAAAAATACCCATAGTCGCACCTTTGAGCCTTTGTACAGGGTCGAAGCTAATAATTCGAGAAAACATAAATTGGCCAAAGTCGAAACCTTGCAGAATTTGTTCCACTCAGAAATTGGCATAGAAGTGTTTAGTTTAACGATCTTTAACTGAAAAATACCCATATCGCACCTTTGAGCCTTTGTACAGGGTCGAGGCTAATAATTCGAAAAATATAAATTGGAAAAAGTCGAACACTTGCAGAACTTGTTCCACTCAGAAATTGGCATAGAAGTGTTTAGTCTAACGACCTTTAACTGAAAAATACCCATAGTCGCACCTTTGAGCCTTTGTACAGGGTCGAGGCTAATAATTCGAGAAACATAAATTGGCCAAAGTCGAAACCTTGCAGAATTTGTTCCACTCAGAAATTGGCATAGAAGTGTTTAGTCTAACGATCTTTAACTGAAAAATACCCATAGTCGCACCTTTGAGCCTTTGTACAGGGTCGAGGCTAATAATTCAAGAAGACATAAATTTGCCAAAGTAGAAACCTTGCAGAATTTGTTCCACTCAGAAATTAGCTTAGGAGTACTCAGTCTATCGATCTTTACCCGAAAAATACTCATAGTCGAACCTTTGAGCCTTTGTACAGGGTCGAGGCTAATAATTCGAGAAACATAAATTGGCCAAAGTCGAACACTTGCAGAATTTGTTCCACTCAGAAATTAGCATAGGAGTACTCAGTCTATCGATCTTTACCCGAAAAATACCCATAGTCGAACCTTTGAGCCTTTGTACAGGGTCGAGGCTAATAATTCGAGAAACATAAATTGGCCAAAGTCGAACACTTGCAGAATTTGTTCCACATCGAAATTGGCATAGAAGTGTTTAGTCTATCGAACTTTAACCGAAAAATACCCATAGTCGCACCTTTGAACCTTTGTACAGGGTCGAGGCTAATAATTCGAGAAACATAAATTGGCCAAAGTCGAACACTTGCAGAATTTGTTCCACTCAGAAATTAGCATAGGAGTACTCAGTCTATCGATCTTTAACCGAATAATACCCATAGTCGCACCTTTGAGCCTTTGTACAGGGTCGAGGCTAATAATTCGAGAAACATAAATTTGACAAAGTCGAAACCTTGCAGAATTTGTTCCACTCAGAAATTGGCATAGAAGTGTTTAGTCTATCGATCTTTAACCGAAAAATACCCATAGTCGAACCTTTGAGCCTTTGTACAGGGTCGAGGCTAATAATTCGAGAAACATAAATTGGCCAAAGTCGAACACTTGCAGAATTTGTTCCACATCGAAATTGGCATAGAAGTGTTTAGTCTATCGAACTTTAACCGAAAAATACCCATAGTCGCACCTTTGAACCTTTGTACAGGGTCGAGGCTAATAATTCGAGAAACATAAATTGGCCAAAGTCGAACACTTGCAGAATTTGTTCCACTCAGAAATTAGCATAGGAGTACTCAGTCTATCGATCTTTAACCGAATAATACCCATAGTCGAACCTTTGAGCCTTTGTACAGGGTCGAGGCTAATAATTCGAGAAACATAAATTGGCCAAAGTCGAACACTTGCAGAATTTGTTCCACATCGAAATTGGCATAGAAGTGTTTAGTCTATCGAACTTTAACCGAAAAATACCCATAGTCGCACCTTTGAACCTTTGTACAGGGTCGAGGCTAATAATTCGAGAAACATAAATTGGCCAAAGTCGAACACTTGCAGAATTTGTTCCACTCAGAAATTAGCATAGGAGTACTCAGCCTATCGATCTTTAACCGAATAATACCCATAGTCGCACCTTTGAGCCTTTGTACAGGGTCGAGGCTAATAATTCGAGAAACATAAATTTGCCAAAGTCGAAACCTTGCAGAATTTGTTCCACTCAGAAATTGGCATAGAAGTGTTTAGTCTAACGATCTTTAACTGAAAAATACCCATAGTCGCACCTTTGAGCCTTTGTACAGGGTCGAGGCTAATAATTCGAGAAAACATAAATTTGCCAAAGTCGATACCTTGCAGAATTTGTTCCACTCAGAAATTGGCATAGAAGTGTTTAGTCCATCGAACTTTAACCGAAAAATATCCATAGTCGCACCTTTGAACCTTTGTACAGGGTCGAGGCTAATAATTCGAGGAACATAAATTGGCAAAAGTCGAACACTTGCAGAATTTGTTCCACATCGAAATTGGCATAGAAGTGTTTAGTCTATCGAACTTTAACCGAAAAATACCCATAGTCGCACCTTTGAGCCTTTGTACAGGGTCGAAGCTAATAATTCGAGAAAACATAAATTGGCCAAAGTCGAAACCTTGCAGAATTTGTTCAACTCAGAAATTAGCTTAGGAGTACTCAGTCTATCGATCTTTACCCGAAAAATACCCATAGTCGAACCTTTGAGCCTTTGTACAGGGTCGAGGCTAATAATTCGAGAAACATAAATTGGCCAAAGTCGAACACTTGCAGAATTTGTTCCACTCAGAAATTAGCATAGGAGTACTCAGTCTATCGATCTTTACCCGAAAAATACCCATAGTCGAACCTTTGAGCCTTTGTACAGGGTCGAGGCTAATAATTCGAGAAACATAAATTGGCCAAAGTCGAACACTTGCAGAATTTGTTCCACATCGAAATTGGCATAGAAGTGTTTAGTCTATCGAACTTTAACCGAAAAATACCCATAGTCGCACCTTTGAACCTTTGTACAGGGTCGAGGCTAATAATTCGAGAAACATAAATTGGCCAAAGTCGAACACTTGCAGAATTTGTTCCACTCAGAAATTAGCATAGGAGTACTCAGCCTATCGATCTTTAACCGAATAATACCCATAGTCGCACCTTTGAGCCTTTGTACAGGGTCGAGGCTAATAATTCGAGAAACATAAATTTGCCAAAGTCGAAACCTTGCAGAATTTGTTCCACTCAGAAATTGGCATAGAAGTGTTTAGTCTAACGATCTTTAACTGAAAAATACCCATAGTCGCACCTTTGAGCCTTTGTACAGGGTCGAGGCTAATAATTCGAGAAAACATAAATTTGCCAAAGTCGATACCTTGCAGAATTTGTTCCACTCAGAAATTGGCATAGAAGTGTTTAGTCCATCGAACTTTAACCGAAAAATATCCATAGTCGCACCTTTGAACCTTTGTACAGGGTCGAGGCTAATAATTCGAGAAACATAAATTGGCCAAAGTCGAACACTTGCAGAATTTGTTCCACATCGAAATTGACATAGAAGTGTTTAGTCTATCGAACTTTAACCGAAAAATACCCATAGTCGCACCTTTGAGCCTTTGTACAGGGTCGAAGCTAATAATTCGAGAAAACATAAATTGGCCAAAGTCGAAACCTTGCAGAATTTGTTCCACTCAGAAATTGGCATAGAAGTGTTTAGTTTAACGATCTTTAACTGAAAAATACCCATATCGCACCTTTGAGCCTTTGTACAGGGTCGAGGCTAATAATTCGAAAAATATAAATTGGAAAAAGTCGAACACTTGCAGAACTTGTTCCACTCAGAAATTAGCATAGGAGTATTCAGTCTATCGACCTTTAACTGAAAAATACCCATAGTCGCACCTTTGAGCCTTTGTACAGGGTCGAGGCTAATAATTCGAGAAAACATAAATTGGCCAAAGTCGAAACCTTGCAGAATTTGTTCCACTCAGAAATTGGCATAGAAGTGTTTAGTCTAACGATCTTTAACTGAAAAATACCCATAGTCGCACCTTTGAGCCTTTGTACAGGGTCGAGGCTAATAATTCGAGAAAACATAAATTTGCCAAAGTCGAAACCTTGCAGAATTTGTTCCACTCAGAAATTGGCATAGAAGTGTTTAGTCTATCGATCTTTAACCGAAAAATACCCAGTCGAACCTTTGAGCCTTTGTACAGGGTCGAGGCTAATAATTCGAGAAACATAAATTGGCCAAAGTCGAACACTTGCAGAATTTGTTCCACTCAGAAATTAGCATAGGAGTACTCAGTCTATCGATCTTTAACCGAAAAATACCCATAGTCGCACCTTTGAGCCTTTGTACAGGGTCGAAGCTAATAATTCGAGAAAACATAAATTGGCCAAAGTCGAAACCTTGCAGAATTTGTTCCACTCAGAAATTGGCATAGAAGTGTTTAGTTTAACGATCTTTAACTGAAAAATACCCATATCGCACCTTTGAGCCTTTGTACAGGGTCGAGGCTAATAATTCGAAAAATATAAATTGGAAAAAGTCGAACACTTGCAGAACTTGTTCCACTCAGAAATTGGCATAGAAGTGTTTAGTCTAACGACCTTTAACTGAAAAATACCCATAGTCGCACCTTTGAGCCTTTGTACAGGGTCGAGGCTAATAATTCGAGAAACATAAATTGGCCAAAGTCGAAACCTTGCAGAATTTGTTCCACTCAGAAATTGGCATAGAAGTGTTTAGTCTAACGATCTTTAACTGAAAAATACCCATAGTCGCACCTTTGAGCCTTTGTACAGGGTCGAGGCTAATAATTCAAGAAGACATAAATTTGCCAAAGTAGAAACCTTGCAGAATTTGTTCCACTCAGAAATTAGCTTAGGAGTACTCAGTCTATCGATCTTTACCCGAAAAATACCCATAGTCGAACCTTTGAGCCTTTGTACAGGGTCGAGGCTAATAATTCGAGAAACATAAATTGGCCAAAGTCGAACACTTGCAGAATTTGTTCCACATCGAAATTGGCATAGAAGTGTTTAGTCTATCGAACTTTAACCGAAAAATACCCATAGTCGCACCTTTGAACCTTTGTACAGGGTCGAGGCTAATAATTCGAGAAACATAAATTGGCCCAAGTCGAACACTTGCAGAATTTGTTCCACTCAGAAATTAGCATAGGAGTACTCAGTCTATCGATCTTTAACCGAATAATACCCATAGTCGCACCTTTGAGCCTTTGTACAGGGTCGAGGCTAATAATTCGAGAAACATAAATTTGACAAAGTCGAAACCTTGCAGAATTTGTTCCACTCAGAAATTGGCATAGAAGTGTTTAGTCTATCGATCTTTAACCGAAAAATACCCATAGTCGCACCTTTGAGCCTTTGTACAGGGTCGAGGCTAATATTTCGAGAAACAAAAATTTGACAAAGTCGAAACCTTGCAGAATTTGTTCCACATCGAAATTGGCATAGAAGTGTTTAGTCTATCGATCTTTAACCGAATAATACCCATAGTCGCACCTTTGAGCCTTTGTACAGGGTCGAAGCTAATAATTCGAGAAACATAAATTTGACAAAGTCGAAACCTTGCAGAATTTGTTCCACTCAGAAATTGGCATAGAAGTGTTTAGTCTATCGATCTTTAACCGAAAAATACCCATAGTCGAAACTTTGAGCCTTTGTACAGGGTCGAGGCTAATAATTCGAGAAACATAAATTGGCCAAAGTCGAAACCTTGCAGAATTTGTTCCACTCAGAAATTGGCATAGAAGTGTTTAGTCTATCGAACTTTAACCGAAAAATACCCATAGTCGCACCTTTGAGCCTTTGTACAGGGTCGAAGCTAATAATTCGAGAAAACATAAATTGGCCAAAGTCGAAACCTTGCAGAGTTTGTTCCACTCAGAAATTATCATAGAAGTGTTTAGTCTATCGACCTTTAACCGAAAAAAACCCATAGTCGCACCTTGGAGCCTTTGTACAGGGTCGAGGCTAATAATTCGAGAAAACATAAATTTGCCAAAGTCGAAACCTTGCAGAATTTGTTCCACTCAGAAATTGGCATAGAAGTGTTTAGTCTATCGATCTTTAACCGTAAAATACCCATAGTAAAACCTTTGAGCCTTTGTACAGGGTCGAGGCTAATAATTCGAGAAACATAAATTGGCCAAAGTCGAACACTTGCAGAATTTGTTCCACTCAGAAATTAGCATAGGAGTACTCAGTCTATCGATCTTTAACCGAATAATACCCATAGTCGCACCTTTGAGCCTTTGTACAGGGTCGAGGCTAATATTTCGAGAAACAAAAATTTGACAAAGTCGAAACCTTGCAGAATTTGTTCCACATCGAAATTGGCATAGAAGTGTTTAGTCTATCGATCTTTAACCGAATAATACCCATAATCGCACCTTTGAGCCTTTGTACAGGGTCGAGGCTAATAATTCGAGAAACATAAATTTGACAAAGTCGAAACCTTGCAGAATTTGTTCCACTCAGAAATTGGCATAGAAGTGTTTAGTCTATCGATCTTTAACCGAAAAATACCCATAGTCGAAACTTTGAGCCTTTGTACAGGGTCGAGGCTAATAATTCGAGAAACATAAATTGGCCAAAGTCGAAACCTTGCAGAATTTGTTCCACTCAGAAATTGGCATAGAAGTGTTTAGTCTATCGAACTTTAACCGAAAAATACCCATAGTCGCACCTTTGAGCCTTTGTACAGGGTCGAAGCTAATAATTCGAGAAAACATATATTGGCCAAAGTCGAAACCTTGCAGAGTTTGTTCCACTCAGAAATTATCATAGAAGTGTTTAGTCTATCGACCTTTAACCGAAAAAAACCCATAGTAAAACCTTTGAGCCTTTGTACAGGGTCGAGGCTAATAATTCGAGAAACATAAATTGGCCAAAGTCGAACACTTGCAGAATTTGTTCCACTCAGAAATTAGCATAGGAGTACTCAGTCTATCGATCTTTAACCGAATAATACCCATAGTCGCACCTTTGAGCCTTTGTACAGGGTCGAGGCTAATAATTCGAGAAACATAAATTTGACAAAGTCGAAACCTTGCAGAATTTGTTCCACTCAGAAATTGGCATAGAAGTGTTTAGTCTATCGATCTTTAACCGAAAAATACCCATAGTCGAACCTTTGAGCCTTTGTACAGGGTCGAGGCTAATAATTCGAGAAACATAAATTGGCCAAAGTCGAACACTTGCAGAATTTGTTCCACTCAGAAATTAGCATAGGAGTACTCAGTCTATCGATCTTTAACCGAAAAATACCCATAGTCGCACCTTTGAACCTTTGTACAGGGTCGAGGCTAATAATTCGAGAAACATAAATTGGCCAAAGTCGAACACTTGCAGAATTTGTTCCACATCGAAATTGGCATAGAAGTGTTTAGTCTATCGAACTTTAACCGAAAAATACCCATAGTCGCACCTTTGAGCCTTTGTACAGGGTCGAAGCTAATAATTCGAGAAAACATAAATTGGCCAAAGTCGAAACCTTGCAGAATTTGTTCCACTCAGAAATTATCATAGAAGTGTTTAGTCTATCGACCTTTAACCGAAAAAAACCCATAGTCGCACCTTGGAGCCTTTGTACAGGGTCGAGGCTAATAATTCGAGAAAACATAAATTGGCCAAAGTCGAACACTTGCAGAATTTGTTCCACTCAGAAATTAGCATAGGAGTACTCAGTCTATCGATCTTTACCCGAAAAATACCCATAGTCGCTCCTTTGAACCTTTGTACAGGGTCGAGGCTAATAATTCGAGAAACATAAATTGGCCAAAGTCGAACACTTGCAGAATTTGTTCCACATCGAAATTGGCATAGAAGTGTTTAGTCTATCGAACTTTAACCGAAAAATACCCATAGTCTTGTACAGGGTCGAAGCTAATAATTCGAGAAAACATAAATTGGCCAAAGTCGAAACCTTGCAGAATTTGTTCCACTCAGAAATTGGCATAGAAGTGTTTAGTTTAACGATCTTTAACTGAAAAATACCCATATCGCACCTTTGAGCCTTTGTACAGGGTCGAGGCTAATAATTCGAAAAATATAAATTGGAAAAAGTCGAACACTTGCAGAACTTGTTCCACTCAGAAATTAGCATAGGAGTATTCAGTCTATCGACCTTTAACTGAAAAATACCCATAGTCGCACCTTTGAGCCTTTGTACAGGGTCGAGGCTAATAATTCGAGAAAACATAAATTGGCCAAAGTCGAAACCTTGCAGAATTTGTTCCACTCAGAAATTGGCATAGAAGTGTTTAGTCTAACGATCTTTAACTGAAAAATACCCATAGTCGCACCTTTGAGCCTTTGTACAGGGTCGAGGCTAATAATTCGAGAAAACATAAATTTGCCAAAGTCGAAACCTTGCAGAATTTGTTCCACTCAGAAATTGGCATAGAAGTGTTTAGTCTATAGATCTTTAACCGAAAAATACCCATAGTCGAACCTTTGAGCCTTTGTACAGGGTCGAGGCTAATAATTCGAGAAACTTAAATTGGCCAAAGTCGAACACTTGCAGAATTTGTTCCACTCAGAAATTAGCATAGGAGTACTCAGTCTATCGATCTTTAACCGAAAAATACCCATAGTCACACCTTTGAACCTTTGTACAGGGTCGAGGCTAATAATTCGAGGAACATAAATTGGCCAAAGTCGAACACTTGCAGAATTTGTTCCACATCGAAATTGGCATAGAAGTGTTTAGTCTATCGAACTTTAACCGAAAAATACCCATAGTCGCACCTTTGAGCCTTTGTACAGGGTCGAAGCTAATAATTCGAGAAAACATAAATTGGCCAAAGTCGAAACCTTGCAGAATTTGTTCCACTCAGAAATTATCATAGAAGTGTTTAGTCTATCGACCTTTAACCGAAAAAAAACCCATAGTCGCACCTTGGAGCCTTTGTACAGGGTCGAGGCTAATAATTCGAGAAAACATAAATTGGCCAAAGTCGAACACTTGCAGAATTTGTTCCACTCAGAAATTAGCATAGGGTACTCAGTCTATCGCTCTTTACCCGAAAAATACCCATAGTCGAACCTTTGAGCCTTTGTACAGGGTCGAGGCTAATAATTCGAGAAACATAAATTGGCCAAAGTCGAACACTTGCAGAATTTGTTCCACTCAGAAATTGGCATAGAAGTGTTTAGTCTATCGATCTTTAACCGAAAAATACCCATAGTCGAACCTTTGAGCCTTTGTACAGGGTCGAGGCTAATAATTCGAGAAACATAAATTGGCCAAAGTCGAAACCTTGCAGAATTTGTTCCCCTCAGAAATTGGCATAGAAGTGTTTAGTCTATCGACCTTTAACCGAAAAAAACCCATAGTCGCACCTTGGAGCCTTTGTACAGGGTCGAGGCTAATAATTCGAGAAAACATAAATTTGCCAAAGTCGAAACCTTGCAGAATTTGTTCCACTCAGAAATTGGCATAGAAGTGTTTAGTCTATCGATCTTTAACCGAAAAATACCCATAGTAAAACCTTTGAGCCTTTGTACAGGATCGAGGCTAATAATTCGAGAAACATAAATTGGCCAAAGTCGAACACTTGCAGAATTTGTTCCACTCAGAAATTAGCATAGGAGTACTCAGTCTATCGATCTTTAACCGAATAATACCCATAGTCGCACCTTTGAGCCTTTGTACAGGGTCGAGGCTAATAATTCGAGAAACATAAATTTGACAAAGTCGAAACCTTGCAGAATTTGTTCCACTCAGAAATTGGCATAGAAGTGTTTAGTCTATCGATCTTTAACCGAAAAATACCCATAGTCGAACCTTTGAGCCTTTGTACAGGGTCGAGGCTAATAATTCGAGAAACATAAATTGGCCAAAGTCGAAACCTTGCAGAATTTGTTCCCCTCAGAAATTGGCATAGAAGTGTTTAGTTTAACGATCTTTAACTGAAAAATACCCATATCGCACCTTTGAGCCTTTGTACAGGGTCGAGGCTAATAATTCGAAAAATATAAATTGGAAAAAGTCGAACACTTGCAGAACTTGTTCCACTCAGAAATTAGCATAGGAGTATTCAGTCTATCGACCTTTAACTGAAAAATACCCATAGTCGCACCTTTGAGCCTTTGTACAGGGTCGAGGCTAATAATTCGAGAAAACATAAATTGGCCAAAGTCGAAACCTTGCAGAATTTGGTCCACTCAGAAATTGGCATAGAAGTGTTTATTCTAACGATCTTTAACTGAAAAATACCCATAGTCGCACCTTTGAGCCTTTGTACAGGGTCGAGGCTAATAATTCGAGAAAACATAAATTTGCCAAAGTCGAAACCTTGCAGAATTTGTTCCACTCAGAAATTGGCATAGAAGTGTTTAGTCTATCGATCTTTAACCGAAAAATACCCATAGTCGAACCTTTGAGCCTTTGTACAGGGTCGAGGCTAATAATTCGAGAAACATAAATTGGCCAAAGTCGAACACTTGCAGAATTTGTTCCACTCAGAAATTAGCAAAGGAGTACTCAGTCTATCGATCTTTAACCGAAAAATACCCATAGTCGCACCTTTGAACCTTTGTACAGGGTCGAGGCTAATAATTCGAGAAACATAAATTGGCCAAAGTCGAACACTTGCAGAATTTGTTCCACATCGAAATTGGCATAGAAGTGTTTAGTCTATCGAACTTTAACCGAAAAATACCCATAGTCGCACCTTTGAACCTTTGTACAGGGTCGAGGCTAATAATTCGAGAAACATAAATTGGCCAAAGTCGAACACTTGCAGAATTTGTTCCACTCAGAAATTAGCATAGGAGTACTCAGTCTATCGATCTTTAACCGAATAATACCCATAGTCGCACCTTTGAGCCTTTGTACAGGGTCGAGGCTAATAATTCGAGAAACATAAATTTGGCAAAGTCGAAACCTTGCAGAATTTGTTCCACTCAGAAATTGGCATAGAAGTGTTTAGTCTATCGATCTTTAACCGAATAATACCCATAGTCGCACCTTTGAGCCTTTGTACAGGGTCGAGGCTAATAATTCGAGAAACATAAATTTGACAAAGTCGAAACCTTGCAGAATTTGTTCCACTCAGAAATTGGCATAGAAGTGTTTAGTCTATCGATCTTTAACCGAAAAATACCCATAGTCGAACCTTTGAGCCTTTGTACAGGGTCGAGGCTAATAATTCGAGAAACATAAATTGGCCAAAGTCGAACACTTGCAGAATTTGTTCCACTCAGAAATTAGCATAGGAGTACTCAGTCTATCGATCTTTACCCGAAAAATACCCATAGTCGAACCTTTGAGCCTTTGTACAGGGTCGAGGCTAATAATTCGAGAAACATAAATTGGCCAAAGTCGAACACTTGCAGAATTTGTTCCACATCGAAATTGGCATAGAAGTGTTTAGTCTATCGACCTTTAACCGAAAAAAACCCATAGTCGCACCTTGGAGCCTTTGTACAGGGTCGAGGCTAATAATTCGAGAAAACATAAATTTGCCAAAGTCGAAACCTTGCAGAATTTGTTCCACTCAGAAATTGGCATAGAAGTGTTTAGTCTATCGATCTTTAACCGTAAAATACCCATAGTAAAACCTTTGAGCCTTTGTACAGGGTCGAGGCTAATAATTCGAGAAACATAAATTGGCCAAAGTCGAACACTTGCAGAATTTGTTCCACTCAGAAATTAGCATAGGAGTACTCAGTCTATCGATCTTTAACCGAATAATACCCATAGTCGCACCTTTGAGCCTTTGTACAGGGTCGAGGCTAATATTTCGAGAAACAAAAATTTGACAAAGTCGAAACCTTGCAGAATTTGTTCCACATCGAAATTGGCATAGAAGTGTTTAGTCTATCGATCTTTAACCGAATAATACCCATAGTCGCACCTTTGAGCCTTTGTACAGGGTCGAGGCTAATAATTCGAGAAACATAAATTTGACAAAGTCGAAACCTTGCAGAATTTGTTCCACTCAGAAATTGGCATAGAAGTGTTTAGTCTATCGATCTTTAACCGAAAAATACCCATAGTCGAAACTTTGAGCCTTTGTACAGGGTCGAGGCTAATAATTCGAGAAACATAAATTGGCCAAAGTCGAAACCTTGCAGAATTTGTTCCACTCAGAAATTGGCATAGAAGTGTTTAGTCTATCGAACTTTAACCGAAAAATACCCATAGTCGCACCTTTGAGCCTTTGTACAGGGTCGAAGCTAATAATTCGAGAAAACATAAATTGGCCAAAGTCGAAACCTTGCAGAGTTTGTTCCACTCAGAAATTATCATAGAAGTGTTTAGTCTATCGACCTTTAACCGAAAAAAACCCATAGTCGCACCTTGGAGCCTTTGTACAGGGTCGAGGCTAATAATTCGAGAAAACATAAATTTGCCAAAGTCGAAACCTTGCAGAATTTGTTCCACTCAGAAATTGGCATAGAAGTGTTTAGTCTATCGATCTTTAACCGTAAAATACCCATAGTAAAACCTTTGAGCCTTTGTACAGGGTCGAGGCTAATAATTCGAGAAACATAAATTGGCCAAAGTCGAACACTTGCAGAATTTGTTCCACTCAGAAATTAGCATAGGAGTACTCAGTCTATCGATCTTTAACCGAATAATACCCATAGTCGCACCTTTGAGCCTTTGTACAGGGTCGAGGCTAATATTTCGAGAAACAAAAATTTGACAAAGTCGAAACCTTGCAGAATTTGTTCCACATCGAAATTGGCATAGAAGTGTTTAGTCTATCGATCTTTAACCGAATAATACCCATAGTCGCACCTTTGAGCCTTTGTACAGGGTCGAGGCTAATAATTCGAGAAACATAAATTTGACAAAGTCGAAACCTTGCAGAATTTGTTCCACTCAGAAATTGGCATAGAAGTGTTTAGTCTATCGATCTTTAACCGAAAAATACCCATAGTCGAAACTTTGAGCCTTTGTACAGGGTCGAGGCTAATAATTCGAGAAACATAAATTGGCCAAAGTCGAAACCTTGCAGAATTTGTTCCACTCAGAAATTGGCATAGAAGTGTTTAGTCTATCGAACTTTAACCGAAAAATACCCATAGTCGCACCTTTGAGCCTTTGTACAGGGTCGAAGCTAATAATTCGAGAAAACATATATTGGCCAAAGTCGAAACCTTGCAGAGTTTGTTCCACTCAGAAATTATCATAGAAGTGTTTAGTCTATCGACCTTTAACCGAAAAAAACCCATAGTAAAACCTTTGAGCCTTTGTACAGGGTCGAGGCTAATAATTCGAGAAACATAAATTGGCCAAAGTCGAACACTTGCAGAATTTGTTCCACTCAGAAATTAGCATAGGAGTACTCAGTCTATCGATCTTTAACCGAATAATACCCATAGTCGCACCTTTGAGCCTTTGTACAGGGTCGAGGCTAATAATTCGAGAAACATAAATTTGACAAAGTCGAAACCTTGCAGAATTTGTTCCACTCAGAAATTGGCATAGAAGTGTTTAGTCTATCGATCTTTAACCGAAAAATACCCATAGTCGAACCTTTGAGCCTTTGTACAGGGTCGAGGCTAATAATTCGAGAAACATAAATTGGCCAAAGTCGAACACTTGCAGAATTTGTTCCACTCAGAAATTAGCATAGGAGTACTCAGTCTATCGATCTTTAACCGAAAAATACCCATAGTCGCACCTTTGAACCTTTGTACAGGGTCGAGGCTAATAATTCGAGAAACATAAATTGGCCAAAGTCGAACACTTGCAGAATTTGTTCCACATCGAAATTGGCATAGAAGTGTTTAGTCTATCGAACTTTAACCGAAAAATACCCATAGTCGCACCTTTGAGCCTTTGTACAGGGTCGAAGCTAATAATTCGAGAAAACATAAATTGGCCAAAGTCGAAACCTTGCAGAATTTGTTCCACTCAGAAATTATCATAGAAGTGTTTAGTCTATCGACCTTTAACCGAAAAAAACCCATAGTCGCACCTTGGAGCCTTTGTACAGGGTCGAGGCTAATAATTCGAGAAAACATAAATTGGCCAAAGTCGAACACTTGCAGAATTTGTTCCACTCAGAAATTAGCATAGGAGTACTCAGTCTATCGATCTTTACCCGAAAAATACCCATAGTCGCTCCTTTGAACCTTTGTACAGGGTCGAGGCTAATAATTCGAGAAACATAAATTGGCCAAAGTCGAACACTTGCAGAATTTGTTCCACATCGAAATTGGCATAGAAGTGTTTAGTCTATCGAACTTTAACCGAAAAATACCCATAGTCTTGTACAGGGTCGAAGCTAATAATTCGAGAAAACATAAATTGGCCAAAGTCGAAACCTTGCAGAATTTGTTCCACTCAGAAATTGGCATAGAAGTGTTTAGTTTAACGATCTTTAACTGAAAAATACCCATATCGCACCTTTGAGCCTTTGTACAGGGTCGAGGCTAATAATTCGAAAAATATAAATTGGAAAAAGTCGAACACTTGCAGAACTTGTTCCACTCAGAAATTAGCATAGGAGTATTCAGTCTATCGACCTTTAACTGAAAAATACCCATAGTCGCACCTTTGAGCCTTTGTACAGGGTCGAGGCTAATAATTCGAGAAAACATAAATTGGCCAAAGTCGAAACCTTGCAGAATTTGTTCCACTCAGAAATTGGCATAGAAGTGTTTAGTCTAACGATCTTTAACTGAAAAATACCCATAGTCGCACCTTTGAGCCTTTGTACAGGGTCGAGGCTAATAATTCGAGAAAACATAAATTTGCCAAAGTCGAAACCTTGCAGAATTTGTTCCACTCAGAAATTGGCATAGAAGTGTTTAGTCTATAGATCTTTAACCGAAAAATACCCATAGTCGAACCTTTGAGCCTTTGTACAGGGTCGAGGCTAATAATTCGAGAAACTTAAATTGGCCAAAGTCGAACACTTGCAGAATTTGTTCCACTCAGAAATTAGCATAGGAGTACTCAGTCTATCGATCTTTAACCGAAAAATACCCATAGTCACACCTTTGAACCTTTGTACAGGGTCGAGGCTAATAATTCGAGGAACATAAATTGGCCAAAGTCGAACACTTGCAGAATTTGTTCCACATCGAAATTGGCATAGAAGTGTTTAGTCTATCGAACTTTAACCGAAAAATACCCATAGTCGCACCTTTGAGCCTTTGTACAGGGTCGAAGCTAATAATTCGAGAAAACATAAATTGGCCAAAGTCGAAACCTTGCAGAATTTGTTCCACTCAGAAATTATCATAGAAGTGTTTAGTCTATCGACCTTTAACCGAAAAAAAACCCATAGTCGCACCTTGGAGCCTTTGTACAGGGTCGAGGCTAATAATTCGAGAAAACATAAATTGGCCAAAGTCGAACACTTGCAGAATTTGTTCCACTCAGAAATTAGCATAGGGTACTCAGTCTATCGCTCTTTACCCGAAAAATACCCATAGTCGAACCTTTGAGCCTTTGTACAGGGTCGTGGCTAATAATTCGAGAAACATAAATTGGCCAAAGTCGAACACTTGCAGAATTTGTTCCACTCAGAAATTATCATAGAAGTGTTTAGTCTATCGACCTTTAACCGAAAAAAACCCATAGTCGCACCTTGGAGCCTTTGTACAGGGTCGAGGCTAATAATTCGAGAAAACATAAATTTGCCAAAGTCGAAACCTTGCAGAATTTGTTCCACTCAGAAATTGGCATAGAAGTGTTTAGTCTATCGATCTTTAACCGAAAAATACCCATAGTAAAACCTTTGAGCCTTTGTACAGGATCGAGGCTAATAATTCGAGAAACATAAATTGGCCAAAGTCGAACACTTGCAGAATTTGTTCCACTCAGAAATTAGCATAGGAGTACTCAGTCTATCGATCTTTAACCGAATAATACCCATAGTCGCACCTTTGAGCCTTTGTACAGGGTCGAGGCTAATAATTCGAGAAACATAAATTTGACAAAGTCGAAACCTTGCAGAATTTGTTCCACTCAGAAATTGGCATAGAAGTGTTTAGTCTATCGATCTTTAACCGAAAAATACCCATAGTCGAACCTTTGAGCCTTTGTACAGGGTCGAGGCTAATAATTCGAGAAACATAAATTGGCCAAAGTCGAAACCTTGCAGAATTTGTTCCCCTCAGAAATTGGCATAGAAGTGTTTAGTTTAACGATCTTTAACTGAAAAATACCCATATCGCACCTTTGAGCCTTTGTACAGGGTCGAGGCTAATAATTCGAAAAATATAAATTGGAAAAAGTCGAACACTTGCAGAACTTGTTCCACTCAGAAATTAGCATAGGAGTATTCAGTCTATCGACCTTTAACTGAAAAATACCCATAGTCGCACCTTTGAGCCTTTGTACAGGGTCGAGGCTAATAATTCGAGAAAACATAAATTGGCCAAAGTCGAAACCTTGCAGAATTTGGTCCACTCAGAAATTGGCATAGAAGTGTTTATTCTAACGATCTTTAACTGAAAAATACCCATAGTCGCACCTTTGAGCCTTTGTACAGGGTCGAGGCTAATAATTCGAGAAAACATAAATTTGCCAAAGTCGAAACCTTGCAGAATTTGTTCCACTCAGAAATTGGCATAGAAGTGTTTAGTCTATCGATCTTTAACCGAAAAATACCCATAGTCGAACCTTTGAGCCTTTGTACAGGGTCGAGGCTAATAATTCGAGAAACATAAATTGGCCAAAGTCGAACACTTGCAGAATTTGTTCCACTCAGAAATTAGCAAAGGAGTACTCAGTCTATCGATCTTTAACCGAAAAATACCCATAGTCGCACCTTTGAACCTTTGTACAGGGTCGAGGCTAATAATTCGAGGAACATAAATTGGCCAAAGTCGAACACTTGCAGAATTTGTTCCACATCGAAATTGGCATAGAAGTGTTTAGTCTATCGAACTTTAACCGAAAAATACCCATAGTCGCACCTTTGAGCCTTTGTACAGGGTCGAAGCTAATAATTCGAGAAAACATAAATTGGCCAAAGTCGAAACCTTGCAGAATTTGTTCCACTCAGAAATTAGCTTAGGAGTACTCAGTCTATCGATCTTTACCCGAAAAATACCCATAGTCGAACCTTTGAGCCTTTGTACAGGGTCGAGGCTAATAATTCGAGAAACATAAATTGGCCAAAGTCGAACACTTGCAGAATTTGTTCCACTCAGAAATTAGCATAGGAGTACTCAGTCTATCGATCTTTACCCGAAAAATACCCATTGCAGAATTTGTTCCACTCAGAAATTAGCATAGGAGTACTCAGTCTATCGATCTTTACCCGAAAAATACCCATAGTCGAACCTTTAAGCCTTTGTACAGGGTCGAGGCTAATAATTCGAGAAACATAAATTGGCCAAAGTCGAACACTTGCAGAATTTGTTCCACATCGAAATTGGCATAGAAGTGTTTAGTCTATCGAACTTTAACCGAAAAATACCCATAGTCGCACCTTTGAACCTTTGTACAGGGTCGAGGCTAATAATTCGAGAAACATAAATTGGCCAAAGTCGAACACTTGCAGAATTTGTTCCACTCAGAAATTAGCATAGGAGTACTCAGTCTATCTATCTTTAACCGAATAATACCCATAGTCGCACCTTTGAGCCTTTGTACAGGGTCGAGGCTAATAATTCGAGAAACATAAATTTGCCAAAGTCGATACCTTGCAGAATTTGTTCCACTCAGAAATTGGCATAGAAGTGTTTAGTCCATCGAACTTTAACCGAAAAATATCCATAGTCGCACCTTTGAACCTTTGTACAGGGTCGAGGCTAATAATTCGAGAAACATAAATTGGCCAAAGTCGAACACTTGCAGAATTTGTTCCACATCGAAATTGACATAGAAGTGTTTAGTCTATCGAACTTTAACCGAAAAATACCCATAGTCGCACCTTTGAGCCTTTGTACAGGGTCGAAGCTAATAATTCGAGAAAACATAAATTGGCCAAAGTCGAAACCTTGCAGAATTTGTTCCACTCAGAAATTGGCATAGAAGTGTTTAGTTTAACGATCTTTAACTGAAAAATACCCATATCGCACCTTTGAGCCTTTGTACAGGGTCGAGGCTAATAATTCGAAAAATATAAATTGGAAAAAGTCGAACACTTGCAGAACTTGTTCCACTCAGAAATTAGCATAGGAGTATTCAGTCTATCGACCTTTAACTGAAAAATACCCATAGTCGCACCTTTGAGCCTTTGTACAGGGTCGAGGCTAATAATTCGAGAAAACATAAATTGGCCAAAGTCGAAACCTTGCAGAATTTGTTCCACTCAGAAATTGGCATAGAAGTGTTTAGTCTAACGATCTTTAACTGAAAAATACCCATAGTCGCACCTTTGAGCCTTTGTACAGGGTCGAGGCTAATAATTCGAGAAAACATAAATTTGCCAAAGTCGAAACCTTGCAGAATTTGTTCCACTCAGAAATTGGCATAGAAGTGTTTAGTCTATCGATCTTTAACCCAAAAATACCCAGTCGAACCTTTGAGCCTTTGTACAGGGTCGAGGCTAATAATTCGAGAAACATAAATTGGCCAAAGTCGAACACTTGCAGAATTTGTTCCACTCAGAAATTAGCATAGGAGTACTCAGTCTATCGATCTTTAACCGAATAATACCCATAGTCGCACCTTTGAGCCTTTGTACAGGGTCGAGGCTAATAATTCGAGAAACATAAATTTGCCAAAGTCGAAACCTTGCAGAATTTGTTCCACTCAGAAATTGGCATAGAAGTGTTTAGTCCATCGAACTTTAACCGAAAAATATCCATAGTCGCACCTTTGAACCTTTGTACAGGGTCGAGGCTAATAATTCGAGAAACATAAATTGGCCAAAGTCGAACACTTGCAGAATTTGTTCCACATCGAAATTCGCATAGAAGTGTTTAGTCTATCGAACTTTAACCGAAAAATACCCATAGTCGCACCTTTGAGCCTTTGTACAGGGTCGAAGCTAATAATTCGAGAAAACATAAATTGGCCAAAGTCGAAACCTTGCAGAGTTTGTTCCACTCAGAAATTATCATAGAAGTGTTTAGTCTATCGACCTTTAACCGAAAAAAACCCATAGTCGCACCTTGGAGCCTTTGTACAGGGTCGAGGCTAATAATTCGAGAAAACATAAATTTGCCAAAGTCGAAACCTTGCAGAATTTGTTCCACTCAGAAATTGGCATAGAAGTGTTTAGTCCATCGAACTTTAACCGAAAAATATCCATAGTCGCACCTTTGAACCTTTGTACAGGGTCGAGGCTAATAATTCGAGAAACATAAATTGGCCAAAGTCGAACACTTGCAGAATTTGTTCCACATCGAAATTGACATAGAAGTGTTTAGTCTATCGAACTTTAACCGAAAAATACCCATAGTCGCACCTTTGAGCCTTTGTACAGGGTCGAAGCTAATAATTCGAGAAAACATAAATTGGCCAAAGTCGAAACCTTGCAGAATTTGTTCCACTCAGAAATTGGCATAGAAGTGTTTAGTCCATCGAACTTTAACCGAAAAATACCCATAGTCGCACCTTTGAGCCTTTGTACGGGGTCGAAGCTAATAATTCGAGAAAACATAAATTGGCCAAAGTCGAACACTTGCAGAATTTGTTCCACATCGAAATTATCATAGAAGTGTTTAGTCTATCGACCTTTAACCGAAAAATACCCATAGTCGCACCTTTGAGCCTTTGTACGGGGTCGAAGCTAATAATTCGAGAAAACATAAATTGGCCAAAGTCGAACACTTGCAGAATTTGTTCCACATCGAAATTGACATAGAAGTGTTTAGTCTATCGAACTTTAACCGAAAAATACCCATAGTCGCACCTTTGAGCCTTTGTACAGGGTCGAAGCTAATAATTCGAGAAAACATAAATTGGCCAAAGTCGAAACCTTGCAGAATTTGTTCCACTCAGAAATTGGCATAGAAGTGTTTAGTCCATCGAACTTTAACCGAAAAATACCCATAGTCGCACCTTTGAGCCTTTGTACAGGGTCGAGGCTAATAATTCGAGAAACATAAATTGGCCAAAGTCGAACACTTGCAGAATTTGTTCCACATCGAAATTATCATAGAAGTGTTTAGTCTATCGACCTTTAACCGAAAAAGCCCATAGTCGCACCTTGGAGCCTTTGTACAGGGTCGAGGCTAATAATTCGAGAAAACATAAATTTGCCAAAGTCGAAACCTTGCAGAATTTGTTCCACTCAGAAATTGGCATAGAAGTGTTTAGTCCATCGAACTTTAACCGAAAAATACCCATAGTCGCACCTTTGAGCCTTTGTACGGGGTCGAAGCTAATAATTCGAGAAAACATAAATTGGCCAAAGTCGAAACCTTGCAGAATTTGTTCCACTCAGAAATTGGCATAGAAGTGTTTAGTCTAACGATCTTTAACTGAAAAATACCCATAGTCGCACCTTTGAGCCTTTGTACAGGGTCGAGGCTAATAATTCGAGAAAACATAAATTTGCCAAAGTCGAAACCTTGCAGAATTTGTTCCACTCAGAAATTAGCATAGGAGTATTCAGTCTATCGACCTTTAACTGAAAAATACCCATAGTCGCACCTTTGAGCCTTTGTACAGGGTCGAGGCTAATAATTCGAGAAAACATAAATTGGCCAAAGTCGAAACCTTGCAGAATTTGTTCCACTCAGAAATTGGCATAGAAGTGTTTAGTCTAACGATCTTTAACTGAAAAATACCCATAGTCGCACCTTTGAGCCTTTGTACAGGGTCGAGGCTAATAATTCGAGAAAACATAAATTTGCCAAAGTCGAAACCTTGCAGAATTTGTTCCACTCAGAAATTGGCATAGAAGTGTTTAGTCTATCGATCTTTAACCCAAAAATACCCAGTCGAACCTTTGAGCCTTTGTACAGGGTCGAGGCTAATAATTCGAGAAACATAAATTGGCCAAAGTCGAACACTTGCAGAATTTGTTCCACTCAGAAATTAGCATAGGAGTACTCAGTCTATCGATCTTTAACCGAATAATACCCATAGTCGCACCTTTGAGCCTTTGTACAGGGTCGAGGCTAATAATTCGAGAAACATAAATTTGCCAAAGTCGAAACCTTGCAGAATTTGTTCCACTCAGAAATTGGCATAGAAGTGTTTAGTCCATCGAACTTTAACCGAAAAATATCCATAGTCGCACCTTTGAACCTTTGTACAGGGTCGAGGCTAATAATTCGAGAAACATAAATTGGCCAAAGTCGAACACTTGCAGAATTTGTTCCACATCGAAATTCGCATAGAAGTGTTTAGTCTATCGAACTTTAACCGAAAAATACCCATAGTCGCACCTTTGAGCCTTTGTACAGGGTCGAAGCTAATAATTCGAGAAAACATAAATTGGCCAAAGTCGAAACCTTGCAGAGTTTGTTCCACTCAGAAATTATCATAGAAGTGTTTAGTCTATCGACCTTTAACCGAAAAAAACCCATAGTCGCACCTTGGAGCCTTTGTACAGGGTCGAGGCTAATAATTCGAGAAAACATAAATTTGCCAAAGTCGAAACCTTGCAGAATTTGTTCCACTCAGAAATTGGCATAGAAGTGTTTAGTCCATCGAACTTTAACCGAAAAATATCCATAGTCGCACCTTTGAACCTTTGTACAGGGTCGAGGCTAATAATTCGAGAAACATAAATTGGCCAAAGTCGAACACTTGCAGAATTTGTTCCACATCGAAATTGACATAGAAGTGTTTAGTCTATCGAACTTTAACCGAAAAATACCCATAGTCGCACCTTTGAGCCTTTGTACAGGGTCGAAGCTAATAATTCGAGAAAACATAAATTGGCCAAAGTCGAAACCTTGCAGAATTTGTTCCACTCAGAAATTGGCATAGAAGTGTTTAGTCTAACGAACTTTAACCGAAAAATACCCATAGTCGAACCTTTGAGCCTTTGTACAGGGTCGAGGCTAATAATTCGAGAAACATAAATTGGCCAAAGTCGAACACTTGCAGAATTTGTTCCACATCGAAATTATCATAGAAGTGTTTAGTCTATCGACCTTTAACCGAAAAAACCCATAGTCGCACCTTGGAGCCTTTGTACAGGGTCGAGGCTAATAATTCGAGAAAACATAAATTTGCCAAAGTCGAAATCTTGCAGAATTTGTTCCACTCAGAAATTGGCATAGAAGTGTTTAGTCCATCGAACTTTAACCGAAAAATACCCATAGTCGCACCTTTGAGCCTTTGTACGGGGTCGAAGCTAATAATTCGAGAAAACATAAATTGGCCAAAGTCGAAACCTTGCAGAATTTGTTCCACTCAGAAATTGGCATAGAAGTGTTTAGTCTAACGAACTTTAACCGAAAAATACCCATAGTCGAACCTTTGAGCCTTTGTACAGGGTCGAGGCTAATAATTCGAGAAACATAAATTGGCCAAAGTCGAACACTTGCAGAATTTGTTCCACATCGAAATTGGCATAGAAGTGTTTAGTCTATCGAACTTTAACCGAAAAATATCCATAGTCGCACCTTTGAGCCTTTGTACAGGGTCGAAGCTAATAATTCGGGAAAACATAAATTGGCCAAAGTCGAAACCTTGCAGAATTTGTTCCACTCAGAAATTATCATAGAAGTGTTTAGTCTATCGACCTTTAACCGAAAAAAACCCATAGTCGCACCTTGGAGCCTTTGTACAGGGTCGAGGCTAATAATTCGAGAAAACATAAATTTGCCAAAGTCGAAACCTTGCAGAATTTGTTCCACTCAGAAATTGGCATAGAAGTGTTTAGTCTATCGATCTTTAACCGAAAAATACCCATAGTCGAACCTTTGAGCCTTTGTACAGGGTCGAGGCTAATAATTCGAGAAACAAAAATTGGCCAAAGTCGAACACTTGCAGAATTTGTTCCACTCAGAAATTAGCATAGGAGTACTCAGTCTATCGATCTTTAACCGAATAATACCCATAGTCGCACCTTTGAGCCTTTGTACAGGGTCGAGACTAATAATTCGAGAAACATAAATTGGCCAAAGTCGAACACTTGCAGAATTTGTTCCACTCAGAAATTAGCATAGGAGTACTCAGTCTATCGAACTTTAACCGAAAAATACCCATAGTCGCACCTTTGAGCCTTTGTACAGGGTCGAAGCTAATAATTCGAGAAAACATAAATTGGCCAAAGTCGAAACCTTGCAGAATTTGTTCCACTCAGAAATTAGCATAGGAGTACTCAGTCTATCGATCTTTACCCGAAAAATACCCATAGTCGAACCTTTGAGCCTTTGTACAGGGTCGAGGCTAATAATTCGAGAAACATAAATTGGCCAAAGTCGAACACTTGCAGAATTTGTTCCACATCGAAATTCGCATGGAAGTGTTTAGTCTATCGATCTTTAACCGAAAAATACCCATAGTCGAACCTTTGAGCCTTTGTACAGGGTCGAGGCTAATAATTCGAGAAAACATAAATTTGCCAAAGTCGATACCTTGCAGAATTTGTTCCACTCAGAAATTGGCATAGAAGTGTTTAGTCCATCGAACTTTAACCGAAAAATATCCATAGTCGCACCTTTGAACCTTTGTACAGGGTCGAGGCTAATAATTCGAGAAACATAAATTGGCCAAAGTCGAACACTTGCAGAATTTGTTCCACATCGAAATTGACATAGAAGTGTTTAGTCTATCGAACTTTAACCGAAAAATACCCATAGTCGAACCTTTGAGCCTTTGTACAGGGTCGAGGCTAATAATTCGAGAAACATAAATTGGCCAAAGTCGAACACTTGCAGAATTTGTTCCACATCGAAATTGGCATAGAAGTGTTTAGTCTATCGAACTTTAACCGAAAAATATCCATAGTCGCACCTTTGAGCCTTTGTACAGGGTCGAAGCTAATAATTCGGGAAAACATAAATTGGCCAAAGTCGAAACCTTGCAGAATTTGTTCCACTCAGAAATTATCATAGAAGTGTTTAGTCTATCGACCTTTAACCGAAAAAAACCCATAGTCGCACCTTGGAGCCTTTGTACAGGGTCGAGGCTAATAATTCGAGAAAACATAAATTTGCCAAAGTCGAAACCTTGCAGAATTTGTTCCACTCAGAAATTGGCATAGAAGTGTTTAGTCTATCGATCTTTAACCGAAAAATACCCATAGTCGAACCTTTGAGCCTTTGTACAGGGTCGAGGCTAATAATTCGAGAAACAAAAATTGGCCAAAGTCGAACACTTGCAGAATTTGTTCCACTCAGAAATTAGCATAGGAGTACTCAGTCTATCGATCTTTAACCGAATAATACCCATAGTCGCACCTTTGAGCCTTTGTACAGGGTCGAGGCTAATAATTCGAGAAACATAAATTGGCCAAAGTCGAACACTTGCAGAATTTGTTCCACTCAGAAATTAGCATAGGAGTACTCAGTCTATCGAACTTTAACCGAAAAATACCCATAGTCGCACCTTTGAGCCTTTGTACAGGGTCGAAGCTAATAATTCGAGAAAACATAAATTGGCCAAAGTCGAAACCTTGCAGAATTTGTTCCACTCAGAAATTGGCATAGAAGTGTTTAGTCTATCGATCTTTAACCGAAAAATACCCATAGTCGCACCTTTGAGCCTTTGTACAGGGTCGAGGCTAATAATTCGAGAAAACATAAATTGGCCAAAGTCGAAACCTTGCAGAATTTGTTCCACTCAGAAATTGGCATAGAAGTGTTTAGTCTATCGATCTTTAACCGAAAAATACCCATAGTCGCACCTTTGAGCCTTTGTACAGGGTCGAGGCTAATAATTCGAGAAACATAAATTTGCCAAAGTCGATACCTTGCAGAATTTGTTCCACTCAGAAATTGGCATAGAAGTGTTTAGTCCATCGAACTTTAACCGAAAAATATCCATAGTCGCACCTTTGAACCTTTGTACAGGGTCGAGGCTAATAATTCGAGAAACATAAATTGGCCAAAGTCGAACACTTGCAGAATTTGTTCCACATCGAAATTGACATAGAAGTGTTTAGTCTATCGAACTTTAACCGAAAAATACCCATAGTCGCACCTTTGAGCCTTTGTACAGGGTCGAAGCTAATAATTCGAGAAAACATAAATTGGCCAAAGTCGAAACCTTGCAGAATTTGTTCCACTCAGAAATTGGCATAGAAGTGTTTAGTTTAACGATCTTTAACTGAAAAATACCCATATCGCACCTTTGAGCCTTTGTACAGGGTCGAGGCTAATAATTCGAAAAATATAAATTGGAAAAAGTCGAACACTTGCAGAACTTGTTCCACTCAGAAATTAGCATAGGAGTATTCAGTCTATCGACCTTTAACTGAAAAATACCCATAGTCGCACCTTTGAGCCTTTGTACAGGGTCGAGGCTAATAATTCGAGAAAACATAAATTGGCCAAAGTCGAAACCTTGCAGAATTTGTTCCACTCAGAAATTGGCATAGAAGTGTTTAGTCTAACGATCTTTAACTGAAAAATACCCATAGTCGCACCTTTGAGCCTTTGTACAGGGTCGAGGCTAATAATTCGAGAAAACATAAATTTGCCAAAGTCGAAACCTTGCAGAATTTGTTCCACTCAGAAATTGGCATAGAAGTGTTTAGTCTATCGATCTTTAACCCAAAAATACCCAGTCGAACCTTTGAGCCTTTGTACAGGGTCGAGGCTAATAATTCGAGAAACATAAATTTGCCAAAGTCGAAACCTTGCAGAATTTGTTCCACTCAGAAATTGGCATAGAAGTGTTTAGTCCATCGAACTTTAACCGAAAAATATCCATAGTCGCACCTTTGAACCTTTGTACAGGGTCGAGGCTAATAATTCGAGAAACATAAATTGGCCAAAGTCGAACACTTGCAGAATTTGTTCCACATCGAAATTCGCATAGAAGTGTTTAGTCTATCGAACTTTAACCGAAAAATACCCATAGTCGCACCTTTGAGCCTTTGTACAGGGTCGAAGCTAATAATTCGAGAAAACATAAATTGGCCAAAGTCGAAACCTTGCAGAGTTTGTTCCACTCAGAAATTATCATAGAAGTGTTTAGTCTATCGACCTTTAACCGAAAAAAACCCATAGTCGCACCTTGGAGCCTTTGTACAGGGTCGAGGCTAATAATTCGAGAAAACATAAATTTGCCAAAGTCGAAACCTTGCAGAATTTGTTCCACTCAGAAATTGGCATAGAAGTGTTTAGTCCATCGAACTTTAACCGAAAAATATCCATAGTCGCACCTTTGAACCTTTGTACAGGGTCGAGGCTAATAATTCGAGAAACATAAATTGGCCAAAGTCGAACACTTGCAGAATTTGTTCCACATCGAAATTGACATAGAAGTGTTTAGTCTATCGAACTTTAACCGAAAAATACCCATAGTCGCACCTTTGAGCCTTTGTACAGGGTCGAAGCTAATAATTCGAGAAAACATAAATTGGCCAAAGTCGAAACCTTGCAGAATTTGTTCCACTCAGAAATTGGCATAGAAGTGTTTAGTCTAACGAACTTTAACCGAAAAATACCCATAGTCGAACCTTTGAGCCTTTGTACAGGGTCGAGGCTAATAATTCGAGAAACATAAATTGGCCAAAGTCGAACACTTGCAGAATTTGTTCCACATCGAAATTATCATAGAAGTGTTTAGTCTATCGACCTTTAACCGAAAAAGCCCATAGTCGCACCTTGGAGCCTTTGTACAGGGTCGAGGCTAATAATTCGAGAAAACATAAATTTGCCAAAGTCGAAACCTTGCAGAATTTGTTCCACTCAGAAATTGGCATAGAAGTGTTTAGTCCATCGAACTTTAACCGAAAAATACCCATAGTCGCACCTTTGAGCCTTTGTACGGGGTCGAAGCTAATAATTCGAGAAAACATAAATTGGCCAAAGTCGAAACCTTGCAGAATTTGTTCCACTCAGAAATTGGCATAGAAGTGTTTAGTCTAACGATCTTTAACTGAAAAATACCCATAGTCGCACCTTTGAGCCTTTGTACAGGGTCGAGGCTAATAATTCGAGAAAACATAAATTTGCCAAAGTCGAAACCTTGCAGAATTTGTTCCACTCAGAAATTAGCATAGGAGTATTCAGTCTATCGACCTTTAACTGAAAAATACCCATAGTCGCACCTTTGAGCCTTTGTACAGGGTCGAGGCTAATAATTCGAGAAAACATAAATTGGCCAAAGTCGAAACCTTGCAGAATTTGTTCCACTCAGAAATTGGCATAGAAGTGTTTAGTCTAACGATCTTTAACTGAAAAATACCCATAGTCGCACCTTTGAGCCTTTGTACAGGGTCGAGGCTAATAATTCGAGAAAACATAAATTTGCCAAAGTCGAAACCTTGCAGAATTTGTTCCACTCAGAAATTGGCATAGAAGTGTTTAGTCTATCGATCTTTAACCCAAAAATACCCAGTCGAACCTTTGAGCCTTTGTACAGGGTCGAGGCTAATAATTCGAGAAACATAAATTGGCCAAAGTCGAACACTTGCAGAATTTGTTCCACTCAGAAATTAGCATAGGAGTACTCAGTCTATCGATCTTTAACCGAATAATACCCATAGTCGCACCTTTGAGCCTTTGTACAGGGTCGAGGCTAATAATTCGAGAAACATAAATTTGCCAAAGTCGAAACCTTGCAGAATTTGTTCCACTCAGAAATTGGCATAGAAGTGTTTAGTCCATCGAACTTTAACCGAAAAATATCCATAGTCGCACCTTTGAACCTTTGTACAGGGTCGAGGCTAATAATTCGAGAAACATAAATTGGCCAAAGTCGAACACTTGCAGAATTTGTTCCACATCGAAATTCGCATAGAAGTGTTTAGTCTATTGAACTTTAACCGAAAAATACCCATAGTCGCACCTTTGAGCCTTTGTACAGGGTCGAAGCTAATAATTCGAGAAAACATAAATTGGCCAAAGTCGAAACCTTGCAGAGTTTGTTCCACTCAGAAATTATCATAGAAGTGTTTAGTCTATCGACCTTTAACCGAAAAAAACCCATAGTCGCACCTTGGAGCCTTTGTACAGGGTCGAGGCTAATAATTCGAGAAAACATAAATTTGCCAAAGTCGAAACCTTGCAGAATTTGTTCCACTCAGAAATTGGCATAGAAGTGTTTAGTCCATCGAACTTTAACCGAAAAATATCCATAGTCGCACCTTTGAACCTTTGTACAGGGTCGAGGCTAATAATTCGAGAAACATAAATTGGCCAAAGTCGAACACTTGCAGAATTTGTTCCACATCGAAATTGACATAGAAGTGTTTAGTCTATCGAACTTTAACCGAAAAATACCCATAGTCGCACCTTTGAGCCTTTGTACAGGGTCGAAGCTAATAATTCGAGAAAACATAAATTGGCCAAAGTCGAAACCTTGCAGAATTTGTTCCACTCAGAAATTGGCATAGAAGTGTTTAGTCTAACGAACTTTAACCGAAAAATACCCATAGTCGAACCTTTGAGTCTTTGTACAGGGTCGAGGCTAATAATTCGAGAAACATAAATTGGCCAAAGTCGAACACTTGCAGAATTTGTTCCACATCGAAATTATCATAGAAGTGTTTAGTCTATCGACCTTTAACCGAAAAAACCCATAGTCGCACCTTGGAGCCTTTGTACAGGGTCGAGGCTAATAATTCGAGAAAACATAAATTTGCCAAAGTCGAAACCTTGCAGAATTTGTTCCACTCAGAAATTGGCATAGAAGTGTTTAGTCCATCGAACTTTAACCGAAAAATACCCATAGTCGCACCTTTGAGCCTTTGTACGGGGTCGAAGCTAATAATTCGAGAAAACATAAATTGGCCAAAGTCGAAACCTTGCAGAATTTGTTCCACTCAGAAATTGGCATAGAAGTGTTTAGTCTAACGAACTTTAACCGAAAAATACCCATAGTCGAACCTTTGAGCCTTTGTACAGGGTCGAGGCTAATAATTCGAGAAACATAAATTGGCCAAAGTCGAACACTTGCAGAATTTGTTCCACATCGAAATTGGCATAGAAGTGTTTAGTCTATCGAACTTTAACCGAAAAATATCCATAGTCGCACCTTTGAGCCTTTGTACAGGGTCGAAGCTAATAATTCGGGAAAACATAAATTGGCCAAAGTCGAAACCTTGCAGAATTTGTTCCACTCAGAAATTATCATAGAAGTGTTTAGTCTATCGACCTTTAACCGAAAAAAACCCATAGTCGCACCTTGGAGCCTTTGTACAGGGTCGAGGCTAATAATTCGAGAAAACATAAATTTGCCAAAGTCGAAACCTTGCAGAATTTGTTCCACTCAGAAATTGGCATAGAAGTGTTTAGTCTATCGATCTTTAACCGAAAAATACCCATAGTCGAACCTTTGAGCCTTTGTACAGGGTCGAGGCTAATAATTCGAGAAACAAAAATTGGCCAAAGTCGAACACTTGCAGAATTTGTTCCACTCAGAAATTAGCATAGGAGTACTCAGTCTATCGATCTTTAACCGAATAATACCCATAGTCGCACCTTTGAGCCTTTGTACAGGGTCGAGGCTAATAATTCGAGAAACATAAATTGGCCAAAGTCGAACACTTGCAGAATTTGTTCCACTCAGAAATTAGCATAGGAGTACTCAGTCTATCGAACTTTAACCGAAAAATACCCATAGTCGCACCTTTGAGCCTTTGTACAG
Source organism: Barypeithes pellucidus (assembly GCA_963991005.1). Lineage (NCBI taxonomy): Eukaryota > Metazoa > Arthropoda > Insecta > Coleoptera > Curculionidae > Barypeithes > Barypeithes pellucidus. The sequence continues at coordinate 22,913 of CAXDRF010000022.1, read as the reverse complement.
GGTCGAAGCTAATAATTCGAGAAAACATAAATTGGCCAAAGTCGAAACCTTGCAGAATTTGTTCCACTCAGAAATTAGCATAGGAGTACTCAGTCTATCGATCTTTACCCGAAAAATACCCATAGTCGAACCTTTGAGCCTTTGTACAGGGTCGAGGCTAATAATTCGAGAAACATAAATTGGCCAAAGTCGAACACTTGCAGAATTTGTTCCACATCGAAATTCGCATAGAAGTGTTTAGTCTAACGATCTTTAACTGAAAAATACCCATAGTCGCACCTTTGAGCCTTTGTACAGGGTCGAGGCTAATAATTCGAGAAAACATAAATTTGCCAAAGTCGATACCTTGCAGAATTTGTTCCACTCAGAAATTGGCATAGAAGTGTTTAGTCCATCGAACTTTAACCGAAAAATATCCATAGTCGCACCTTTGAACCTTTGTACAGGGTCGAGGCTAATAATTCGAGAAACATAAATTGGCCAAAGTCGAACACTTGCAGAATTTGTTCCACATCGAAATTGACATAGAAGTGTTTAGTCTATCGAACTTTAACCGAAAAATACCCATAGTCGCACCTTTGAGCCTTTGTACAGGGTCGAAGCTAATAATTCGAGAAAACATAAATTGGCCAAAGTCGAAACCTTGCAGAATTTGTTCCACTCAGAAATTGGCATAGAAGTGTTTAGTTTAACGATCTTTAACTGAAAAATACCCATATCGCACCTTTGAGCCTTTGTACAGGGTCGAGGCTAATAATTCGAAAAATATAAATTGGAAAAAGTCGAACACTTGCAGAACTTGTTCCACTCAGAAATTAGCATAGGAGTATTCAGTCTATCGACCTTTAACTGAAAAATACCCATAGTCGCACCTTTGAGCCTTTGTACAGGGTCGAGGCTAATAATTCGAGAAAACATAAATTGGCCAAAGTCGAAACCTTGCAGAATTTGTTCCACTCAGAAATTGGCATAGAAGTGTTTAGTCTAACGATCTTTAACTGAAAAATACCCATAGTCGCACCTTTGAGCCTTTGTACAGGGTCGAGGCTAATAATTCGAGAAAACATAAATTTGCCAAAGTCGAAACCTTGCAGAATTTGTTCCACTCAGAAATTGGCATAGAAGTGTTTAGTCTATCGATCTTTAACCCAAAAATACCCAGTCGAACCTTTGAGCCTTTGTACAGGGTCGAGGCTAATAATTCGAGAAACATAAATTGGCCAAAGTCGAACACTTGCAGAATTTGTTCCACTCAGAAATTAGCATAGGAGTACTCAGTCTATCGATCTTTAACCGAATAATACCCATAGTCGCACCTTTGAGCCTTTGTACAGGGTCGAGGCTAATAATTCGAGAAACATAAATTTGCCAAAGTCGAAACCTTGCAGAATTTGTTCCACTCAGAAATTGGCATAGAAGTGTTTAGTCCATCGAACTTTAACCGAAAAATATCCATAGTCGCACCTTTGAACCTTTGTACAGGGTCGAGGCTAATAATTCGAGAAACATAAATTGGCCAAAGTCGAACACTTGCAGAATTTGTTCCACATCGAAATTCGCATAGAAGTGTTTAGTCTATCGAACTTTAACCGAAAAATACCCATAGTCGCACCTTTGAGCCTTTGTACAGGGTCGAAGCTAATAATTCGAGAAAACATAAATTGGCCAAAGTCGAAACCTTGCAGAGTTTGTTCCACTCAGAAATTATCATAGAAGTGTTTAGTCTATCGACCTTTAACCGAAAAAAACCCATAGTCGCACCTTGGAGCCTTTGTACAGGGTCGAGGCTAATAATTCGAGAAAACATAAATTTGCCAAAGTCGAAACCTTGCAGAATTTGTTCCACTCAGAAATTGGCATAGAAGTGTTTAGTCTAACGAACTTTAACCGAAAAATACCCATAGTCGAACCTTTGAGCCTTTGTACAGGGTCGAGGCTAATAATTCGAGAAACATAAATTGGCCAAAGTCGAACACTTGCAGAATTTGTTCCACATCGAAATTCGCATAGAAGTGTTTAGTCTATCGAACTTTAACCGAAAATTACCCATAGTCGCATCTTTGAGCCTTTGTACAGGGTCGAAGCTAATAATTCGAGAAAACATAAATTGGCCAAAGTCGAAACCTTGCAGAATTTGTTCCACTCAGAAATTGGCATAGAAGTGTTTAGTCTATCGATCTTTAACCGAAAAATACCCATAGTCGCACCTTTGAGCCTTTGTACAGGGTCGAGGCTAATAATTCGAGAAACATAAATTTGACAAAGTCGAAACCTTGCAGAATTTGTTCCACTCAGAAATTGGCATAGAAGTGTTTAGTCTATCGATCTTTAACCGAAAAATACCCATAGTCGAACCTTTGAGCCTTTGTACAGGGTCGAGGCTAATAATTCGAGAAACATAAATTGGCCAAAGTCGAAACCTTGCAGAATTTGTTCCACTCAGAAATTGGCATAGAAGTGTTTAGTCTATCGATCTTTAACCGAAAAATACCCATAGTCGCACCTTTGAGCCTTTGTACAGGGTCGAGGCTAATAATTCGAGAAACATAAATTTGACAAAGTCGAAACCTTGCAGAATTTGTTCCACTCAGAAATTGGCATAGAAGTGTTTAGTCTATCGATCTTTAACCGAAAAATACCCATAGTCGAACCTTTGAGCCTTTGTACAAGGTCGAGGCTAATAATTCGAGAAACATAAATTGGCCAAAGTCGAACACTTGCAGAATTTGTTCCACTCAGAAATTAGCATAGGAGTACTCAGTCTATCGATCTTTAACCGAATAATACCCATAGTCGCACCTTGGAGCCTTTGTACAGGGTCGAGGCTAATAATTCGAGAAACATAAATTTGACAAAGTCGAAACCTTGCAGAATTTGTTCCACTCAGAAATTGGCATAGAAGTGTTTAGTCTATCGATCTTTAACCGAAAAATACCCATAGTCGAACCTTTGAGCCTTTGTACAGGGTCGAGGCTAATAATTCGAGAAACATAAATTGGCCAAAGTCGAACACTTGCAGAATTTGTTCCACTCAGAAATTAGCATAGGAGTACTCAGTCTATCGATCTTTAACCGAAAAATACCCATAGTCGCACCTTTGAACCTTTGTACAGGGTCGAGGCTAATAATTCGAGAAACATAAATTGGCCAAAGTCGAACACTTGCAGAATTTGTTCCACATCGAAATTCGCATAGAAGTGTTTAGTCTATCGAACTTTAACCGAAAAATACCCATAGTCGCACCTTTGAGCCTTTGTACAGGGTCGAAGCTAATAATTCGAGAAAACATAAATTGGCCAAAGTCGAAACCTTGCAGAGTTTGTTCCACTCAGAAATTATCATAGAAGTGTTTAGTCTATCGACCTTTAACCGAAAAAAACCCATAGTCGCACCTTGGAGCCTTTGTACAGGGTCGAGGCTAATAATTCGAGAAAACATAAATTTGCCAAAGTCGAAACCTTGCAGAATTTGTTCCACTCAGAAATTGGCATAGAAGTGTTTAGTCCATCGAACTTTAACCGAAAAATATCCATAGTCGCACCTTTGAACCTTTGTACAGGGTCGAGGCTAATAATTCGAGAAACATAAATTGGCCAAAGTCGAACACTTGCAGAATTTGTTCCACATCGAAATTGACATAGAAGTGTTTAGTCTATCGAACTTTAACCGAAAAATACCCATAGTCGCACCTTTGAGCCTTTGTACAGGGTCGAAGCTAATAATTCGAGAAAACATAAATTGGCCAAAGTCGAAACCTTGCAGAATTTGTTCCACTCAGAAATTGGCATAGAAGTGTTTAGTCTAACGAACTTTAACCGAAAAATACCCATAGTCGAACCTTTGAGCCTTTGTACAGGGTCGAGGCTAATAATTCGAGAAACATAAATTGGCCAAAGTCGAACACTTGCAGAATTTGTTCCACATCGAAATTATCATAGAAGTGTTTAGTCTATCGACCTTTAACCGAAAAAGCCCATAGTCGCACCTTGGAGCCTTTGTACAGGGTCGAGGCTAATAATTCGAGAAAACATAAATTTGCCAAAGTCGAAACCTTGCAGAATTTGTTCCACTCAGAAATTGGCATAGAAGTGTTTAGTCCATCGAACTTTAACCGAAAAATACCCATAGTCGCACCTTTGAGCCTTTGTACGGGGTCGAAGCTAATAATTCGAGAAAACATAAATTGGCCAAAGTCGAAACCTTGCAGAATTTGTTCCACTCAGAAATTGGCATAGAAGTGTTTAGTCTAACGATCTTTAACTGAAAAATACCCATAGTCGCACCTTTGAGCCTTTGTACAGGGTCGAGGCTAATAATTCGAGAAAACATAAATTTGCCAAAGTCGAAACCTTGCAGAATTTGTTCCACTCAGAAATTAGCATAGGAGTATTCAGTCTATCGACCTTTAACTGAAAAATACCCATAGTCGCACCTTTGAGCCTTTGTACAGGGTCGAGGCTAATAATTCGAGAAAACATAAATTGGCCAAAGTCGAAACCTTGCAGAATTTGTTCCACTCAGAAATTGGCATAGAAGTGTTTAGTCTAACGATCTTTAACTGAAAAATACCCATAGTCGCACCTTTGAGCCTTTGTACAGGGTCGAGGCTAATAATTCGAGAAAACATAAATTTGCCAAAGTCGAAACCTTGCAGAATTTGTTCCACTCAGAAATTGGCATAGAAGTGTTTAGTCTATCGATCTTTAACCCAAAAATACCCAGTCGAACCTTTGAGCCTTTGTACAGGGTCGAGGCTAATAATTCGAGAAACATAAATTGGCCAAAGTCGAACACTTGCAGAATTTGTTCCACTCAGAAATTAGCATAGGAGTACTCAGTCTATCGATCTTTAACCGAATAATACCCATAGTCGCACCTTTGAGCCTTTGTACAGGGTCGAGGCTAATAATTCGAGAAACATAAATTTGCCAAAGTCGAAACCTTGCAGAATTTGTTCCACTCAGAAATTGGCATAGAAGTGTTTAGTCCATCGAACTTTAACCGAAAAATATCCATAGTCGCACCTTTGAACCTTTGTACAGGGTCGAGGCTAATAATTCGAGAAACATAAATTGGCCAAAGTCGAACACTTGCAGAATTTGTTCCACATCGAAATTCGCATAGAAGTGTTTAGTCTATTGAACTTTAACCGAAAAATACCCATAGTCGCACCTTTGAGCCTTTGTACAGGGTCGAAGCTAATAATTCGAGAAAACATAAATTGGCCAAAGTCGAAACCTTGCAGAGTTTGTTCCACTCAGAAATTATCATAGAAGTGTTTAGTCTATCGACCTTTAACCGAAAAAAACCCATAGTCGCACCTTGGAGCCTTTGTACAGGGTCGAGGCTAATAATTCGAGAAAACATAAATTTGCCAAAGTCGAAACCTTGCAGAATTTGTTCCACTCAGAAATTGGCATAGAAGTGTTTAGTCCATCGAACTTTAACCGAAAAATATCCATAGTCGCACCTTTGAACCTTTGTACAGGGTCGAGGCTAATAATTCGAGAAACATAAATTGGCCAAAGTCGAACACTTGCAGAATTTGTTCCACATCGAAATTGACATAGAAGTGTTTAGTCTATCGAACTTTAACCGAAAAATACCCATAGTCGCACCTTTGAGCCTTTGTACAGGGTCGAAGCTAATAATTCGAGAAAACATAAATTGGCCAAAGTCGAAACCTTGCAGAATTTGTTCCACTCAGAAATTGGCATAGAAGTGTTTAGTCTAACGAACTTTAACCGAAAAATACCCATAGTCGAACCTTTGAGCCTTTGTACAGGGTCGAGGCTAATAATTCGAGAAACATAAATTGGCCAAAGTCGAACACTTGCAGAATTTGTTCCACATCGAAATTATCATAGAAGTGTTTAGTCTATCGACCTTTAACCGAAAAAACCCATAGTCGCACCTTGGAGCCTTTGTACAGGGTCGAGGCTAATAATTCGAGAAAACATAAATTTGCCAAAGTCGAAACCTTGCAGAATTTGTTCCACTCAGAAATTGGCATAGAAGTGTTTAGTCCATCGAACTTTAACCGAAAAATATCCATAGTCGCACCTTTGAACCTTTGTACAGGGTCGAGGCTAATAATTCGAGAAACATAAATTGGCCAAAGTCGAACACTTGCAGAATTTGTTCCACATCGAAATTGACATAGAAGTGTTTAGTCTATCGAACTTTAACCGAAAAATACCCATAGTCGCACCTTTGAGCCTTTGTACAGGGTCGAAGCTAATAATTCGAGAAAACATAAATTGGCCAAAGTCGAAACCTTGCAGAATTTGTTCCACTCAGAAATTGGCATAGAAGTGTTTAGTCTAACGAACTTTAACCGAAAAATACCCATAGTCGAACCTTTGAGCCTTTGTACAGGGTCGAGGCTAATAATTCGAGAAACATAAATTGGCCAAAGTCGAACACTTGCAGAATTTGTTCCACATCGAAATTATCATAGAAGTGTTTAGTCTATCGACCTTTAACCGAAAAAGCCCATAGTCGCACCTTGGAGCCTTTGTACAGGGTCGAGGCTAATAATTCGAGAAAACATAAATTTGCCAAAGTCGAAACCTTGCAGAATTTGTTCCACTCAGAAATTGGCATAGAAGTGTTTAGTCCATCGAACTTTAACCGAAAAATACCCATAGTCGCACCTTTGAGCCTTTGTACGGGGTCGAAGCTAATAATTCGAGAAAACATAAATTGGCCAAAGTCGAAACCTTGCAGAATTTGTTCCACTCAGAAATTGGCATAGAAGTGTTTAGTCTAACGATCTTTAACTGAAAAATACCCATAGTCGCACCTTTGAGCCTTTGTACAGGGTCGAGGCTAATAATTCGAGAAAACATAAATTTGCCAAAGTCGAAACCTTGCAGAATTTGTTCCACTCAGAAATTAGCATAGGAGTATTCAGTCTATCGACCTTTAACTGAAAAATACCCATAGTCGCACCTTTGAGCCTTTGTACAGGGTCGAGGCTAATAATTCGAGAAAACATAAATTGGCCAAAGTCGAAACCTTGCAGAATTTGTTCCACTCAGAAATTGGCATAGAAGTGTTTAGTCTAACGATCTTTAACTGAAAAATACCCATAGTCGCACCTTTGAGCCTTTGTACAGGGTCGAGGCTAATAATTCGAGAAAACATAAATTTGCCAAAGTCGAAACCTTGCAGAATTTGTTCCACTCAGAAATTGGCATAGAAGTGTTTAGTCTATCGATCTTTAACCCAAAAATACCCAGTCGAACCTTTGAGCCTTTGTACAGGGTCGAGGCTAATAATTCGAGAAACATAAATTGGCCAAAGTCGAACACTTGCAGAATTTGTTCCACTCAGAAATTAGCATAGGAGTACTCAGTCTATCGATCTTTAACCGAATAATACCCATAGTCGCACCTTTGAGCCTTTGTACAGGGTCGAGGCTAATAATTCGAGAAACATAAATTTGCCAAAGTCGAAACCTTGCAGAATTTGTTCCACTCAGAAATTGGCATAGAAGTGTTTAGTCCATCGAACTTTAACCGAAAAATATCCATAGTCGCACCTTTGAACCTTTGTACAGGGTCGAGGCTAATAATTCGAGAAACATAAATTGGCCAAAGTCGAACACTTGCAGAATTTGTTCCACATCGAAATTCGCATAGAAGTGTTTAGTCTATTGAACTTTAACCGAAAAATACCCATAGTCGCACCTTTGAGCCTTTGTACAGGGTCGAAGCTAATAATTCGAGAAAACATAAATTGGCCAAAGTCGAAACCTTGCAGAGTTTGTTCCACTCAGAAATTATCATAGAAGTGTTTAGTCTATCGACCTTTAACCGAAAAAAACCCATAGTCGCACCTTGGAGCCTTTGTACAGGGTCGAGGCTAATAATTCGAGAAAACATAAATTTGCCAAAGTCGAAACCTTGCAGAATTTGTTCCACTCAGAAATTGGCATAGAAGTGTTTAGTCCATCGAACTTTAACCGAAAAATATCCATAGTCGCACCTTTGAACCTTTGTACAGGGTCGAGGCTAATAATTCGAGAAACATAAATTGGCCAAAGTCGAACACTTGCAGAATTTGTTCCACATCGAAATTGACATAGAAGTGTTTAGTCTATCGAACTTTAACCGAAAAATACCCATAGTCGCACCTTTGAGCCTTTGTACAGGGTCGAAGCTAATAATTCGAGAAAACATAAATTGGCCAAAGTCGAAACCTTGCAGAATTTGTTCCACTCAGAAATTGGCATAGAAGTGTTTAGTCTAACGAACTTTAACCGAAAAATACCCATAGTCGAACCTTTGAGCCTTTGTACAGGGTCGAGGCTAATAATTCGAGAAACATAAATTGGCCAAAGTCGAACACTTGCAGAATTTGTTCCACATCGAAATTATCATAGAAGTGTTTAGTCTATCGACCTTTAACCGAAAAAACCCATAGTCGCACCTTGGAGCCTTTGTACAGGGTCGAGGCTAATAATTCGAGAAAACATAAATTTGCCAAAGTCGAAACCTTGCAGAATTTGTTCCACTCAGAAATTGGCATAGAAGTGTTTAGTCCATCGAACTTTAACCGAAAAATACCCATAGTCGCACCTTTGAGCCTTTGTACGGGGTCGAAGCTAATAATTCGAGAAAACATAAATTGGCCAAAGTCGAAACCTTGCAGAATTTGTTCCACTCAGAAATTGGCATAGAAGTGTTTAGTCTAACGAACTTTAACCGAAAAATACCCATAGTCGAACCTTTGAGCCTTTGTACAGGGTCGAGGCTAATAATTCGAGAAACATAAATTGGCCAAAGTCGAACACTTGCAGAATTTGTTCCACATCGAAATTGGCATAGAAGTGTTTAGTCTATCGAACTTTAACCGAAAAATATCCATAGTCGCACCTTTGAGCCTTTGTACAGGGTCGAAGCTAATAATTCGGGAAAACATAAATTGGCCAAAGTCGAAACCTTGCAGAATTTGTTCCACTCAGAAATTATCATAGAAGTGTTTAGTCTATCGACCTTTAACCGAAAAAAACCCATAGTCGCACCTTGGAGCCTTTGTACAGGGTCGAGGCTAATAATTCGAGAAAACATAAATTTGCCAAAGTCGAAACCTTGCAGAATTTGTTCCACTCAGAAATTGGCATAGAAGTGTTTAGTCTATCGATCTTTAACCGAAAAATACCCATAGTCGAACCTTTGAGCCTTTGTACAGGGTCGAGGCTAATAATTCGAGAAACAAAAATTGGCCAAAGTCGAACACTTGCAGAATTTGTTCCACTCAGAAATTAGCATAGGAGTACTCAGTCTATCGATCTTTAACCGAATAATACCCATAGTCGCACCTTTGAGCCTTTGTACAGGGTCGAGGCTAATAATTCGAGAAACATAAATTGGCCAAAGTCGAACACTTGCAGAATTTGTTCCACTCAGAAATTAGCATAGGAGTACTCAGTCTATCGAACTTTAACCGAAAAATACCCATAGTCGCACCTTTGAGCCTTTGTACAGGGTCGAAGCTAATAATTCGAGAAAACATAAATTGGCCAAAGTCGAAACCTTGCAGAATTTGTTCCACTCAGAAATTAGCATAGGAGTACTCAGTCTATCGATCTTTACCCGAAAAATACCCATAGTCGAACCTTTGAGCCTTTGTACAGGGTCGAGGCTAATAATTCGAGAAACATAAATTGGCCAAAGTCGAACACTTGCAGAATTTGTTCCACATCGAAATTCGCATAGAAGTGTTTAGTCTAACGATCTTTAACTGAAAAATACCCATAGTCGCACCTTTGAGCCTTTGTACAGGGTCGAGGCTAATAATTCGAGAAAACATAAATTTGCCAAAGTCGATACCTTGCAGAATTTGTTCCACTCAGAAATTGGCATAGAAGTGTTTAGTCCATCGAACTTTAACCGAAAAATATCCATAGTCGCACCTTTGAACCTTTGTACAGGGTCGAGGCTAATAATTCGAGAAACATAAATTGGCCAAAGTCGAACACTTGCAGAATTTGTTCCACATCGAAATTGACATAGAAGTGTTTAGTCTATCGAACTTTAACCGAAAAATACCCATAGTCGCACCTTTGAGCCTTTGTACAGGGTCGAAGCTAATAATTCGAGAAAACATAAATTGGCCAAAGTCGAAACCTTGCAGAATTTGTTCCACTCAGAAATTGGCATAGAAGTGTTTAGTTTAACGATCTTTAACTGAAAAATACCCATATCGCACCTTTGAGCCTTTGTACAGGGTCGAGGCTAATAATTCGAAAAATATAAATTGGAAAAAGTCGAACACTTGCAGAACTTGTTCCACTCAGAAATTAGCATAGGAGTATTCAGTCTATCGACCTTTAACTGAAAAATACCCATAGTCGCACCTTTGAGCCTTTGTACAGGGTCGAGGCTAATAATTCGAGAAAACATAAATTGGCCAAAGTCGAAACCTTGCAGAATTTGTTCCACTCAGAAATTGGCATAGAAGTGTTTAGTCTAACGATCTTTAACTGAAAAATACCCATAGTCGCACCTTTGAGCCTTTGTACAGGGTCGAGGCTAATAATTCGAGAAAACATAAATTTGCCAAAGTCGAAACCTTGCAGAATTTGTTCCACTCAGAAATTGGCATAGAAGTGTTTAGTCTATCGATCTTTAACCCAAAAATACCCAGTCGAACCTTTGAGCCTTTGTACAGGGTCGAGGCTAATAATTCGAGAAACATAAATTGGCCAAAGTCGAACACTTGCAGAATTTGTTCCACTCAGAAATTAGCATAGGAGTACTCAGTCTATCGATCTTTAACCGAATAATACCCATAGTCGCACCTTTGAGCCTTTGTACAGGGTCGAGGCTAATAATTCGAGAAACATAAATTTGCCAAAGTCGAAACCTTGCAGAATTTGTTCCACTCAGAAATTGGCATAGAAGTGTTTAGTCCATCGAACTTTAACCGAAAAATATCCATAGTCGCACCTTTGAACCTTTGTACAGGGTCGAGGCTAATAATTCGAGAAACATAAATTGGCCAAAGTCGAACACTTGCAGAATTTGTTCCACATCGAAATTCGCATAGAAGTGTTTAGTCTATCGAACTTTAACCGAAAAATACCCATAGTCGCACCTTTGAGCCTTTGTACAGGGTCGAAGCTAATAATTCGAGAAAACATAAATTGGCCAAAGTCGAAACCTTGCAGAGTTTGTTCCACTCAGAAATTATCATAGAAGTGTTTAGTCTATCGACCTTTAACCGAAAAAAACCCATAGTCGCACCTTGGAGCCTTTGTACAGGGTCGAGGCTAATAATTCGAGAAAACATAAATTTGCCAAAGTCGAAACCTTGCAGAATTTGTTCCACTCAGAAATTGGCATAGAAGTGTTTAGTCTAACGAACTTTAACCGAAAAATACCCATAGTCGAACCTTTGAGCCTTTGTACAGGGTCGAGGCTAATAATTCGAGAAACATAAATTGGCCAAAGTCGAACACTTGCAGAATTTGTTCCACATCGAAATTCGCATAGAAGTGTTTAGTCTATCGAACTTTAACCGAAAATTACCCATAGTCGCATCTTTGAGCCTTTGTACAGGGTCGAAGCTAATAATTCGAGAAAACATAAATTGGCCAAAGTCGAAACCTTGCAGAATTTGTTCCACTCAGAAATTGGCATAGAAGTGTTTAGTCTATCGATCTTTAACCGAAAAATACCCATAGTCGCACCTTTGAGCCTTTGTACAGGGTCGAGGCTAATAATTCGAGAAACATAAATTTGACAAAGTCGAAACCTTGCAGAATTTGTTCCACTCAGAAATTGGCATAGAAGTGTTTAGTCTATCGATCTTTAACCGAAAAATACCCATAGTCGAACCTTTGAGCCTTTGTACAGGGTCGAGGCTAATAATTCGAGAAACATAAATTGGCCAAAGTCGAAACCTTGCAGAATTTGTTCCACTCAGAAATTGGCATAGAAGTGTTTAGTCTATCGATCTTTAACCGAAAAATACCCATAGTCGCATCTTTGAGCCTTTGTACAGGGTCGAGGCTAATAATTCGAGAAACATAAATTTGACAAAGTCGAAACCTTGCAGAATTTGTTCCACTCAGAAATTGGCATAGAAGTGTTTAGTCTATCGATCTTTAACCGAAAAATACCCATAGTCGAACCTTTGAGCCTTTGTACAAGGTCGAGGCTAATAATTCGAGAAACATAAATTGGCCAAAGTCGAACACTTGCAGAATTTGTTCCACTCAGAAATTAGCATAGGAGTACTCAGTCTATCGATCTTTAACCGAATAATACCCATAGTCGCACCTTTGAGCCTTTGTACAGGGTCGAGGCTAATAATTCGAGAAACATAAATTTGACAAAGTCGAAACCTTGCAGAATTTGTTCCACTCAGAAATTGGCATAGAAGTGTTTAGTTTAACGATCTTTAACTGAAAAATACCCATATCGCACCTTTGAGCCTTTGTACAGGGTCGAGGCTAATAATTCGAGAAAACATAAATTGGCCAAAGTCGAAACCTTGCAGAATTTGTTCCACTCAGAAATTGGCATAGAAGTGTTTAGTCTAACGATCTTTAACTGAAAAATACCCATAGTCGCACCTTTGAGCCTTTGTACAGGGTCGAGGCTAATAATTCGAGAAAACATAAATTTGCCAAAGTCGAAACCTTGCAGAATTTGTTCCACTCAGAAATTGGCATAGAAGTGTTTAGTCTAACGACCTTTAACTGAAAAATACCCATAGTCGCACCTTTGAGCCTTTGTACAGGGTCGAGGCTAATAATTCGAGAAAACATAAATTTGCCAAAGTCGAAACCTTGCAGAATTTGTTCCACTCAGAAATTGGCATAGAAGTGTTTAGTCTATCGATCTTTAACCGAAAAATACCCATAGTCGAACCTTTGAGCCTTTGTACAGGGTCGAGGCTAATAATTCGAGAAACATAAATTGGCCAAAGTCGAACACTTGCAGAATTTGTTCCACTCAGAAATTAGCATAGGAGTACTCAGTCTATCGATCTTTAACCGAAAAATACCCATAGTCGCACCTTTGAACCTTTGTACAGGGTCGAGGCTAATAATTCGAGAAACATAAATTGGCCAAAGTCGAACACTTGCAGAATTTGTTCCACTCAGAAATTAGCATAGGAGTACTCAGCCTATCGATCTTTAACCGAATAATACCCATAGTCGCACCTTTGAGCCTTTGTACAGGGTCGAGGCTAATAATTCGAGAAACATAAATTTGCCAAAGTCGAAACCTTGCAGAATTTGTTCCACTCAGAAATTGGCATAGAAGTGTTTAGTCTAACGATCTTTAACTGAAAAATACCCATAGTCGCACCTTTGAGCCTTTGTACAGGGTCGAGGCTAATAATTCGAGAAAACATAAATTTGCCAAAGTCGATACCTTGCAGAATTTGTTCCACTCAGAAATTGGCATAGAAGTGTTTAGTCCATCGAACTTTAACCGAAAAATATCCATAGTCGCACCTTTGAACCTTTGTACAGGGTCGAGGCTAATAATTCGAGAAACATAAATTGGCCAAAGTCGAACACTTGCAGAATTTGTTCCACATCGAAATTGACATAGAAGTGTTTAGTCTATCGAACTTTAACCGAAAAATACCCATAGTCGCACCTTTGAGCCTTTGTACAGGGTCGAAGCTAATAATTCGAGAAAACATAAATTGGCCAAAGTCGAACACTTGCAGAATTTGTTCCACATCGAAATTGACATAGAAGTATTTAGTCTATCGAACTTTAACCGAAAAATACCCATAGTCGCACCTTTGAGCCTTTGTACAGGGTCGAAGCTAATAATTCGAGAAAACATAAATTGGCCAAAGTCGAAACCTTGCAGAATTTGTTCCACTCAGAAATTGGCATAGAAGTGTTTAGTTTAACGATCTTTAACTGAAAAATACCCATATCGCACCTTTGAGCCTTTGTACAGGGTCGAAGCTAATAATTCGAGAAAACATAAATTGGCCAAAGTCGAAACCTTGCAGAATTTGTTCCACTCAGAAATTAGCATAGGAGTATTCAGTCTATCGACCTTTAACTGAAAAATACCCATAGTCGCACCTTTGAGCCTTTGTACAGGGTCGAGGCTAATAATTCGAGAAAACATAAATTGGCCAAAGTCGAAACCTTGCAGAATTTGTTCCACTCAGAAATTGGCATAGAAGTGTTTAGTCTAACGATCTTTAACTGAAAAATACCCATAGTCGCACCTTTGAGCCTTTGTACAGGGTCGAGGCTAATAATTCGAGAAAACATAAATTTGCCAAAGTCGAAACCTTGCAGAATTTGTTCCACTCAGAAATTGGCATAGAAGTGTTTAGTCTATCGATCTTTAACCGAAAAATACCCAGTCGAACCTTTGAGCCTTTGTACAGGGTCGAGGCTAATAATTCGAGAAACATAAATTGGCCAAAGTCGAACACTTGCAGAATTTGTTCCACTCAGAAATTAGCATAGGAGTACTCAGTCTATCGATCTTTAACCGAAAAATACCCATAGTCGCACCTTTGAGCCTTTGTACAGGGTCGAAGCTAATAATTCGAGAAAACATAAATTGGCCAAAGTCGAAACCTTGCAGAATTTGTTCCACTCAGAAATTGGCATAGAAGTGTTTAGTTTAACGATCTTTAACTGAAAAATACCCATATCGCACCTTTGAGCCTTTGTACAGGGTCGAGGCTAATAATTCGAAAAATATAAATTGGGAAAAGTCGAACACTTGCAGAACTTGTTCCACTCAGAAATTGGCATAGAAGTGTTTATTCTAACGACCTTTAACTGAAAAATACCCATAGTCGCACCTTTGAGCCTTTGTACAGGGTCGAGGCTAATAATTCGAGAAAACATAAATTGGCCAAAGTCGAAACCTTGCAGAATTTGTTCCACTCAGAAATTGGCATAGAAGTGTTTAGTCTAACGATCTTTAACTGAAAAATACCCATAGTCGCACCTTTGAGCCTTTGTACAGGGTCGAGGCTAATAATTCAAGAAGACATAAATTTGCCAAAGTCGAAACCTTGCAGAATTTGTTCCACTCAGAAATTAGCTTAGGAGTACTCAGTCTATCGATCTTTACCCGAAAAATACCCATAGTCGAACCTTTGAGCCTTTGTACAGGGTCGAGGCTAATAATTCGAGAAACATAAATTGGCCAAAGTCGAACACTTGCAGAATTTGTTCCACTCAGAAATTAGCATAGGAGTACTCAGTCTATCGATCTTTACCCGAAAAATACCCATAGTCGAACCTTTGAGCCTTTGTACAGGGTCGAGGCTAATAATTCGAGAAACATAAATTGGCCAAAGTCGAAACCTTGCAGAATTTGTTCCACTCAGAAATTAGCATAGGAGTACTCAGTCTATCGATCTTTACCCGAAAAATACCCATAGTCGCACCTTTGAGCCTTTGTACAGGGTCGAAGCTAATAATTCGAGAAAACATAAATTGGCCAAAGTCGAAACCTTGCAGAATTTGTTCCACTCAGAAATTGGCATAGAAGTGTTTAGTCTATCGATCTTTAACCGAAAAATACCCATAGTCGAACCTTTGAGCCTTTGTACAGGGTCGAGGCTAATAATTCGAGAAACAAAAATTGGCCAAAGTCGAACACTTGCAGAATTTGTTCCACTCAGAAATTAGCATAGGAGTACTCAGTCTATCGATCTTTAACCGAATAATACCCATAGTCGCACCTTTGAGCCTTTGTACAGGGTCGAGGCTAATAATTCGAGAAACATAAATTGGCCAAAGTCGAACACTTGCAGAATTTGTTCCACTCAGAAATTAGCATAGGAGTACTCAGTCTATCGAACTTTAACCGAAAAATACCCATAGTCGCACCTTTGAGCCTTTGTACAGGGTCGAAGCTAATAATTCGAGAAAACATAAATTGGCCAAAGTCGAAACCTTGCAGAATTTGTTCCACTCAGAAATTGGCATAGAAGTGTTTAGTCTAACGATCTTTAACTGAAAAATACCCATAGTCGCACCTTTGAGCCTTTGTACAGGGTCGAGGCTAATAATTCGAGAAAACATAAATTTGCCAAAGTCGAAACCTTGCAGAATTTGTTCCACTCAGAAATTGGCATAGAAGTGTTCAGTCTATCGATCTTTAACCGAAAAATACCCATAGTCGAACCTTTGAGCCTTTGTACAGGGTCGAGGCTAATAATTCGAGAAACATAAATTGGCCAAAGTCGAACACTTGCAGAATTTGTTCCACTCAGAAATTAGCATAGGAGTACTCAGTCTATCGATCTTTAACCGAAAAATACCCATAGTCGCACCTTTGAACCTTTGTACAGGGTCGAGGCTAATAATTCGAGGAACATAAATTGGCCAAAGTCGAACACTTGCAGAATTTGTTCCACATCGAAATTGGCATAGAAGTGTTTAGTCTATCGAACTTTAACCGAAAAATACCCATAGTCGCACCTTTGAGCCTTTGTACAGGGTCGAAGCTAATAATTCGAGAAAACATTTATTGGCCAAAGTCGAAACCTTGCAGAATTTGTTCAACTCAGAAATTAGCTTAGGAGTACTCAGTCTATCGATCTTTACCCGAAAAATACCCATAGTCGAACCTTTGAGCCTTTGTACAGGGTCGAGGCTAATAATTCGAGAAACATAAATTGGCCAAAGTCGAACACTTGCAGAATTTGTTCCACTCAGAAATTAGCATAGGAGTACTCAGTCTATCGATCTTTACCCGAAAAATACCCATAGTCGAACCTTTGAGCCTTTGTACAGGGTCGAGGCTAATAATTCGAGAAACATAAATTAGCCAAAGTCGAACACTTGCAGAATTTGTTCCACATCGAAATTGGCATAGAAGTGTTTAGTCTATCGAACTTTAACCGAAAAATACCCATAGTCGCACCTTTGAACCTTTGTACAGGGTCGAGGCTAATAATTCGAGAAACATAAATTGGCCAAAGTCGAACACTTGCAGAATTTGTTCCACTCAGAAATTGGCATAGAAGTGTTTAGCCTAACGATCTTTAACTGAAAAATACCCATAGTCGCACCTTTGAGCCTTTGTACAGGGTCGAGGCTAATAATTCGAGAAAACATAAATTTGCCAAAGTCGATACCTTGCAGAATTTGTTCCACTCAGAAATTGGCATAGAAGTGTTTAGTCCATCGAACTTTAACCGAAAAATATCCATAGTCGCACCTTTGAACCTTTGTACAGGGTCGAGGCTAATAATTCGAGAAACATAAATTGGCCAAAGTCGAACACTTGCAGAATTTGTTCCACATCGAAATTGACATAGAAGTGTTTAGTCTATCGAACTTTAACCGAAAAATACCCATAGTCGCACCTTTGAGCCTTTGTACAGGGTCGAAGCTAATAATTCGAGAAAACATAAATTGGCCAAAGTCGAAACCTTGCAGAATTTGTTCCACTCAGAAATTGGCATAGAAGTGTTTAGTTTAACGATCTTTAACTGAAAAATACCCATATCGCACCTTTGAGCCTTTGTACAGGGTCGAGGCTAATAATTCGAAAAATATAAATTGGAAAAAGTCGAACACTTGCAGAACTTGTTCCACTCAGAAATTAGCATAGGAGTATTCAGTCTATCGACCTTTAACTGAAAAATACCCATAGTCGCACCTTTGAGCCTTTGTACAGGGTCGAGGCTAATAATTCGAGAAAACATAAATTGGCCAAAGTCGAAACCTTGCAGAATTTGTTCCACTCAGAAATTGGCATAGAAGTGTTTAGTCTAACGATCTTTAACTGAAAAATACCCATAGTCGCACCTTTGAGCCTTTGTACAGGGTCGAGGCTAATAATTCGAGAAAACATAAATTTGCCAAAGTCGAAACCTTGCAGAATTTGTTCCACTCAGAAATTGGCATAGAAGTGTTTAGTCTATCGATCTTTAACCGAAAAATACCCAGTCGAACCTTTGAGCCTTTGTACAGGGTCGAGGCTAATAATTCGAGAAACATAAATTGGCCAAAGTCGAACACTTGCAGAATTTGTTCCACTCAGAAATTAGCATAGGAGTACTCAGTCTATCGATCTTTAACCGAAAAATACCCATAGTCGCACCTTTGAGCCTTTGTACAGGGTCGAAGCTAATAATTCGAGAAAACATAAATTGGCCAAAGTCGAAACCTTGCAGAATTTGTTCCACTCAGAAATTGGCATAGAAGTGTTTAGTTTAACGATCTTTAACTGAAAAATACCCATATCGCACCTTTGAGCCTTTGTACAGGGTCGAGGCTAATAATTCGAAAAATATAAATTGGAAAAAGTCGAACACTTGCAGAACTTGTTCCACTCAGAAATTAGCATAGGAGTATTCAGTCTATCGACCTTTAACTGAAAAATACCCATAGTCGCACCTTTGAGCCTTTGTACAGGGTCGAGGCTAATAATTCGAGAAAACATAAATTTGCCAAAGTCGAAACCTTGCAAAATTTGTTCCACTCAGAAATTGGCATAGAAGTGTTTAGTCCATCGAACTTTAACCGAAAAATACCCATAGTCGCACCTTTGAGCCTTTGTACGGGGTCGAAGCTAATAATTCGAGAAAACATAAATTGGCCAAAGTCGAAACCTTGCAGAATTTGTTCCACATCGAAATTGACATAGAAGTGTTTAGTCTATCGAACTTTAACCGAAAAATACCCATAGTCGCACCTTTGAACCTTTGTACAGGGTCGAGGCTAATAATTCGAGAAACATAAATTGGCCAAAGTCGAACACTTGCAGAATTTGATCCACATCGAAATTGACATAGAAGTGTTTAGTCTATCGAACTTTAACCGAAAAATACCCATAGTCGCACCTTTGAGCCTTTGTACAGGGTCGAAGCTAATAATTCGAGAAAACATAAATTGGCCAAAGTCGAAACCTTGCAGAATTTGTTCCACTCAGAAATTGGCATAGAAGTGTTTAGTCTAACGAACTTTAACCGAAAAATACCCATAGTCGAACCTTTGAGCCTTTGTACAGGGTCGAGGCTAATAATTCGAGAAACATAAATTGGCCAAAGTCGAACACTTGCAGAATTTGTTCCACATCGAAATTGGCATAGAAGTGTTTAGTCTATCGAACTTTAACCGAAAAATATCCATAGTCGCACCTTTGAGCCTTTGTACAGGGTCGAAGCTAATAATTCGGGAAAACATAAATTGGCCAAAGTCGAAACCTTGCAGAATTTGTTCCACTCAGAAATTATCATAGAAGTGTTTAGTCTATCGACCTTTAACCGAAAAAAACCCATAGTCGCACCTTGGAGCCTTTGTACAGGGTCGAGGCTAATAATTCGAGAAAACATAAATTTGCCAAAGTCGAAACCTTGCAGAATTTGTTCCACTCAGAAATTGGCATAGAAGTGTTTAGTCTATCGATCTTTAACCGAAAAATACCCATAGTCGAACCTTTGAGCCTTTGTACAGGGTCGAGGCTAATAATTCGAGAAACAAAAATTGGCCAAAGTCGAACACTTGCAGAATTTGTTCCACTCAGAAATTAGCATAGGAGTACTCAGTCTATCGATCTTTAACCGAATAATACCCATAGTCGCACCTTTGAGCCTTTGTACAGGGTCGAGGCTAATAATTCGAGAAACATAAATTGGCCAAAGTCGAACACTTGCAGAATTTGTTCCACTCAGAAATTAGCATAGGAGTACTCAGTCTATCGAACTTTAACCGAAAAATACCCATAGTCGCACCTTTGAGCCTTTGTACAGGGTCGAAGCTAATAATTCGAGAAAACATAAATTGGCCAAAGTCGAAACCTTGCAGAATTTGTTCCACTCAGAAATTAGCATAGGAGTACTCAGTCTATCGATCTTTACCCGAAAAATACCCATAGTCGAAACTTTGAGCCTTTGTACAGGGTCGAGGCTAATAATTCGAGAAAACATAAATTTGCCAAAGTCGAAACCTTGCAGAATTTGTTCCACTCAGAAATTGGCATAGAAGTGTTTAGTCTATCGATCTTTAACCGAAAAATACCCAGTCGAACCTTTGAGCCTTTGTACAGGGTCGAGGCTAATAATTCGAGAAACATAAATTGGCCAAAGTCGAACACTTGCAGAATTTGTTCCACTCAGAAATTAGCATAGGAGTACTCAGTCTATCGATCTTTAACCGAAAAATACCCATAGTCGCACCTTTGAGCCTTTGTACAGGGTCGAAGCTAATAATTCGAGAAAACATAAATTGGCCAAAGTCGAAACCTTGCAGAATTTGTTCCACTCAGAAATTGGCATAGAAGTGTTTAGTTTAACGATCTTTAACTGAAAAATACCCATATCGCACCTTTGAGCCTTTGTACAGGGTCGAGGCTAATAATTCGAAAAATATAAATTGGAAAAAGTCGAACACTTGCAGAACTTGTTCCACTCAGAAATTAGCATAGGAGTATTCAGTCTATCGACCTTTAACTGAAAAATACCCATAGTCGCACCTTTGAGCCTTTGTACAGGGTCGAGGCTAATAATTCGAGAAAACATAAATTTGCCAAAGTCGAAACCTTGCAAAATTTGTTCCACTCAGAAATTGGCATAGAAGTGTTTAGTCCATCGAACTTTAACCGAAAAATACCCATAGTCGCACCTTTGAGCCTTTGTACGGGGTCGAAGCTAATAATTCGAGAAAACATAAATTGGCCAAAGTCGAAACCTTGCAGAATTTGTTCCACATCGAAATTGACATAGAAGTGTTTAGTCTATCGAACTTTAACCGAAAAATACCCATAGTCGCACCTTTGAACCTTTGTACAGGGTCGAGGCTAATAATTCGAGAAACATAAATTGGCCAAAGTCGAACACTTGCAGAATTTGATCCACATCGAAATTGACATAGAAGTGTTTAGTCTATCGAACTTTAACCGAAAAATACCCATAGTCGCACCTTTGAGCCTTTGTACAGGGTCGAAGCTAATAATTCGAGAAAACATAAATTGGCCAAAGTCGAAACCTTGCAGAATTTGTTCCACTCAGAAATTGGCATAGAAGTGTTTAGTCTAACGAACTTTAACCGAAAAATACCCATAGTCGAACCTTTGAGCCTTTGTACAGGGTCGAGGCTAATAATTCGAGAAACATAAATTGGCCAAAGTCGAACACTTGCAGAATTTGTTCCACATCGAAATTGGCATAGAAGTGTTTAGTCTATCGAACTTTAACCGAAAAATATCCATAGTCGCACCTTTGAGCCTTTGTACAGGGTCGAAGCTAATAATTCGGGAAAACATAAATTGGCCAAAGTCGAAACCTTGCAGAATTTGTTCCACTCAGAAATTATCATAGAAGTGTTTAGTCTATCGACCTTTAACCGAAAAAAACCCATAGTCGCACCTTGGAGCCTTTGTACAGGGTCGAGGCTAATAATTCGAGAAAACATAAATTTGCCAAAGTCGAAACCTTGCAGAATTTGTTCCACTCAGAAATTGGCATAGAAGTGTTTAGTCTATCGATCTTTAACCGAAAAATACCCATAGTCGGACCTTTGAGCCTTTGTACAGGGTCGAGGCTAATAATTCGAGAAACAAAAATTGGCCAAAGTCGAACACTTGCAGAATTTGTTCCACTCAGAAATTAGCATAGGAGTACTCAGTCTATCGATCTTTAACCGAATAATACCCATAGTCGCACCTTTGAGCCTTTGTACAGGGTCGAGGCTAATAATTCGAGAAACATAAATTGGCCAAAGTCGAACACTTGCAGAATTTGTTCCACTCAGAAATTAGCATAGGAGTACTCAGTCTATCGAACTTTAACCGAAAAATACCCATAGTCGCACCTTTGAGCCTTTGTACAGGGTCGAAGCTAATAATTCGAGAAAACATAAATTGGCCAAAGTCGAAACCTTGCAGAATTTGTTCCACTCAGAAATTAGCATAGGAGTACTCAGTCTATCGATCTTTACCCGAAAAATACCCATAGTCGAAACTTTGAGCCTTTGTACAGGGTCGAGGCTAATAATTCGAGAAACATAAATTGGCCAAAGTCGAACACTTGCAGAATTTGTTCCACATCGAAATTCGCATAGAAGTGTTTAGTCTATCGAACTTTAACCGAAAAATACCCATAGTCGCACCTTTGAGCCTTTGTACAGGGTCGAAGCTAATAATTCGAGAAAACATAAATTGGCCAAAGTCGAAACCTTGCAGAGTTTGTTCCACTCAGAAATTATCATAGAAGTGTTTAGTCTATCGCCCTTTAACCGAAAAAAACCCATAGTCGCACCTTGGAGCCTTTGTACAGGGTCGAGGCTAATAATTCGAGAAAACATAAATTTGCCAAAGTCGAAACCTTGCAGAATTTGTTCCACTCAGAAATTGGCATAGAAGTGTTTAGTCTATCGATCTTTAACCGAAAAATACCCATAGTAAAACCTTTGAGCCTTTGTACAGGGTCGAGGCTAATAATTCGAGAAACATAAATTGGCCAAAGTCGAACACTTGCAGAATTTGTTCCACTCAGAAATTAGCATAGGAGTACTCAGTCTATCGATCTTTAACCGAATAATACCCATAGTCGCACCTTTGAGCCTTTGTACAGGGTCGAGGCTAATAATTCGAGAAACATAAATTTGACAAAGTCGAAACCTTGCAGAATTTGTTCCACTCAGAAATTGGCATAGAAGTGTTTAGTCTATCGATCTTTAACCGAAAAATACCCATAGTCGAACCTTTGAGCCTTTGGTCGAGGCTAATAATTCGAGAAACATAAATTGGCCAAAGTCGAAACCTTGCAGAATTTGTTCCCCTCAGAAATTGGCATAGAAGTGTTTAGTTTAACGATCTTTAACTGAAAAATACCCATATCGCACCTTTGAGCCTTTGTACAGGGTCGAGGCTAATAATTCGAAAAATATAAATTGGAAAAAGTCGAACACTTGCAGAACTTGTTCCACTCAGAAATTA